>JAHWGI010001006.1:95000-127500 GCA_029379305.1 Frankliniella fusca
CCCCGGCCGTCCTCTGTCCGCCCCCGGCCCCGGCCCGCCGGGCCCCGACGCCTACCCTGCAGGCCGGGTGCCCCGCACCTTCGTTCTTGTCACAGACCCTGCTCTCTCTCCCCCGCCCATCTCCCTCCCTCTCTCTCTCTCCCTCTCTATCTCCCTTTCGTCCAAAACATCAAGTTATTGTCGCCACTCCCTTATATCGAATACAATCGATTCCCTTCGATACTCCACTCGCTCTGTCGCTGCTCTTTGTTCAGCTTGCGTAAGGACCTCCCGGCTCCCCGCCTGTCCAAATATAGTCTCGGCCTGGCCCGGCGCGGTGAGGCTCCGCTGGTTCCGGCTCCCCCTCCCCCCACCCCACCCGTATCCGCCCCCGCCCACGCGCTGCGCCGTGTACTGAGCGTGTGTATATTTCCGTCGGCGCGTGGCGCGTTTGATGAGCGGAATGGAAAACGTAGCCAGTCAGATCTCGTGTCACCGAGAATGATTATTGTTCTTGTAAAAGCTGACGGGGAGAGGAGCGCGAGTGGAGCAGAGCGGAGCGGGCCGCGGCCGCGAGGCATCGGGTACACGTCCTCGTGCACCCAGAAAAACGCGTCTCATAATACTAGGTAAATTATAGTACGATGGGACTTGTGACTAAGGCCGAGGAGGAACCATTAACCGTCCCAGCAATCAAAACTATTGTAATGTCTACAAAATTTTGCAATTTTACATGACTATGAAATTAATGGTAAAGTTTGCGTTAAACATATCGGTATAACTTTTATAAAAAATGGCAATTTTCGTCGCTGCAATCTATTTTAATAAGCAGTAATAAGCAACGCTCGAAAATGCAGAACACGCGTCTTCTTTTTGCTTTTTCCTGACTGCTCGCGGCGAGGGGGAAACAATTATCTGACATTTTTGTACCTCATAAATCAGAGAAATTTAAAAGAACGCAGACAAGTTCGGAAAAATTTAAAAAAAAATCAAGAAAGAAAATGGAAAACTTTTGAAAAATTCGGGAAAAAATCGCGATGATTTGGGAAATTTCACAGAAATTCACAAAAATTTAGGGAAAATTCCAGCTTAAACTGGAAGAAAAGTCAACAAAAATTCAGAACAATTCTCTAAAATTTTTTTTTACAAAAATTGCAAAATTTGTACACCAAAATTCTGAGTTGTTTCCCCCTCTGGCGCGGGGCTCGGAAGAGGACGTCGGCGCCGCAGAGAGAAAGCCTGATGGCGAGAGGTGGCGCGGCGTGGCTCGTCGCGCTTGTATTGTCAACACCGCGACCCCCACCCCCAGCCCAAGCCCCGCGGGCCGGGGGCATTTCATTAGCCGCAAGTGCGAGCGAGGCCCGGCGGCCCGGCCCCGAGCCGGCGCGGTGTCAGCTGACTGACAAAGTGGCAGTTGCTCTATCTGCCTGTCAAAAGACCAAAGTGCTTGCCCCAGCCCAACCCGGCCCGGGGCCACCCCGGCCCGAGCCACGAGTGAAGTGGGACGCAAGGCGGCTCGGCGACGCGTGGCGATGCGTGGTGGGGTGCGGTGGGGCGGGGTGGGGTGGGGCGGGGCTAGAGGCGGTCCGCACGAGTCAGTGCCGCACCGTCGCGCTGGGCTGAAGCGTGATCAGCGTGCTGACAGTGACACTGTAATCTGCGCGAGTGACGAGCTGCCAATGGCAACGCGCTCGCCCCTCATTTTCTCGCCTCCTCTCACCCTCCCCCCCTCTCTCTCTCTCAATATATCTATTTTAAATGCTCACTTAGTACTTGCGTAAGAATTAATATATTTGACACTTAAAAGCGGTGTGGTTATCTCGTAGGACTATTATACAGCCCAACGGGGGTGCTCACTTCGAAAAATAATTCACGGCCCCCAAAATAAAAATAAAACATAAAAAATTTATCATAAAAAAAGATACAGAAAAATCCGAAAAATGGTGAACAAATAAATAAAAATAATAAAAAAAAAGTCAGAAATAGGGGGAAAAGATCCATAGGTAAAACTAAGGCGTAGCCTTACGCCCATTTTCAAGCGCACTGAGATTACGCTTGAAATCAAGCGTGAAATCAAGCGTAACAGGTAGGCCTTTATCCGCTCCTATTCGTCCTATCTAAATGTATGGGAGAATTCCTTTCCTACGCTTGGGCTAAGCGGGGCGGCCGTGGTGCAGCCCGACAGGTAGGCCGTGCGCGCGCATCCGTGCGCACCCGGATGCCTATCCACGACCTAACAGGCGCCCAGCGAGCACAACACGGAGCCGGCCCGGGAGCTTTTACTTCTTTTTCTCCTGTCACTGCGGAGCGCATCCACAAATCAAGGTGTCGTTCTCCATGATTAACTTTTGGGTAGGGCCGAGCAGCGAGTGAGCGAGCAGGAAAGAGTGAGCAAGAGCTTAAGAGAGCGAGCGAGGGAGACAGCGGCACGGCGAGGCTGCAAGGGTCGGAGGGATGGCTTCAGCTATATAAGTAAGCAGCGCCTCCCCTCCCACGTACTGTCGCTGCATTCATCTCCATTTACCCAATTCAATTTCCTCCCACCGCGCCGTGCGCCGAGCCAAACTCCTCGCAACTCGAAAACTTGCCCGGTTATCTTGTCATGTTCGCCAAGTTGGTGTGGGCGGCGCGCGGGACGGCGGCTAAAGGGGCGGCGTGGCGGGGCGGGGCGTGGCGGGGCGTGGTAGGGTAGGGTGGGAATGGCGGGGTGTAGGCCATTGGACGGCACCCGAGTCCAGGCACGGCATCTAAACCGCCAGGCGATGCGCAACTAGTAATACCCGCCTGGACCGGGGCGGGGCGAGGCGGCGGGCAGCCAGGCCGAGCCAGGCGGTACAGGGACAGCCAGCCCCACCTGCTATAAATAAACCTTGGGTCCGCAGGATGCGGATGGGCGGGGCGGGGCGGGGCGGGGAAGACTGCTTTCGGCATTTCGCGGCTGCGAATCCATATTTTATTTCCCCACGGCCGCAGCGCAGACCTTTCCTCTTGCTTCCACTCTCCCTACACGGTTTTTTCTGCTAGTAAAAATAAAACCACAAATGTCATGGGAAAATATATTTTTAAAAAAGGAAATGGAAAAGAAGTATACGGTGTTCTCTTTTTTTTTTTTCTTTTCTTTTTTGTTGATTTACAGCAGACGGAACATTTGACTTGCACATTTCTTTGACCCTCCCTTCTCTTTGGAGGATCCCATGGCAGGAAGGAGGATTTGCCGTTTGGTTGATGTGACACCACAGTGTTGGCGTGGCTGCCTTACCTTGCCTTGCTCTCGCGACGCTGCGAGAGTGGGAGAGGGACAGAGATGGAGGGAGAAAGGAGATCGATGGACAGACAGACAGACAGACAGACAGACAGACAGACAGACAGACAGACAGACAGACAGACAGACAGACAGACAGACAGACAGACAGACAGACACAAAAGATAGAAAAAGGGGGAGAGGGTGAAGGTGGATGAAGGATGTGCGGACGAGTGAAGCTAGCAAAAGCTGATAAGGTTTTTTTTTGTTTTTTTTGAATGGGTTGACACAGGCGGCACCCAGCACCACGCATCTCCCTCAGCTGATCTCAGCGGGCCCAGCCGCACCACGCACCACCACGCCAGGACGCGTTTGTGTAGGCTCGGGTCGGGTGTGATGGGGTGTGGGGTAGGCTCGGGCGGGGGGCGGTGGAGCGTGGCGGGGTATGGGGTCGAGCATCCCCGCCGGGCCATCGCGATTCCGATGGCGCCCGGCCCCCCCGGCCCCGGCCCCCAGGACGCTCACAGGACGTCCCTCGCTCCACCTTCACCGCCCTCGCCCTTCTTGGACTGATGCAGGCTGTACGCGTCACCCACTTCTTATCGCCGTTCCCTCTTACTTCTTTCTATTTACGACTCTATCGATTATTTGTCTCCATCATGCTTCGCGGCCCGGTCGGCCCTCCGCCTACACCCTTACACGCTCCCGAAATATCAGTTTACCCCTCCCCCTCCCAGCTCCCACACTTTCCACCTTTCTCTCTCTCTCTCTCTCTCTCTCTCTCTCTCTCTCTCTCTCTCTCTCTCTCTCTCTCTCTCTCTCCTCCCTCCCTTCCTGTCTCTCTCGCGTCCGCGCTCGCTCCCCTGCCCTTGCCGCCGCTCGACAGTAATTTACTGTCTCCTTCTTTCATTTTGCCGTCGCTAGGGGAGTAGAGTGGAGAGTCCTGAGGAGAGGCACACGTACATGGACTAAGAATCCAAGCGTGGGAGTGTCACACACTTCTAGGTGTGTGAAGTTCCATTCGCACATCGAAGGGAGTTACTTGAACCTAGGACTTTTTCATGCTGCTTGTGGAGAAAAATGTTCGAGTAATAGGGATTCACACACCAACATGAGACAAGGACTCTTGAGTTTTCAGCATGGCGACCGCGTTCGCAATTCATAATTGCTGCGCGGGATTATTGTAAGAATGTGGCGCGAGGGGCAGACAACTCTGAAATTTTTGTACTCCTCGTAATTCAGAAAAAAAATCGGGAAAATACAGAAAAATTCAAAAAAGTTCACAAATTTCGGTGAAATTCAAATAAAGAAAGTCCGAAGGGGTATGCACTCGCGTAATAGTCGGGTCACTCTATCCGTGATAAAGGCGGAATAGTATGCGTAATAGAAGCGTAATAGCCAAAATTCTCCTTATTTTCCTTATTTTTGTGTCATTTTGGTATGTTTTGCCTGGTTTTGGCTCAATCTGTACGATTTCGGAGCGTAATACGCAGTCGGGTCACAGATTTTGTGAGAGAATATCCCTTCGAGAAAGTCAATAAAAATTCATAAATTCTCTTACTCCAAATTTAGAGTTTTAACCCCTCGACGAGTGCGTCTCTGGCGTTACCGTTTCTGTTTGTAATACATGGCCGTCCGTACTCTTGGCTCTTAGTAACGCGCCGTTGATACGAAGATGTCTGTCTTCGGTCGTCCGTGCCTCCCCGCACCCCGTGGTACCGTGACGAGGGAAGGTCGACGCGAAGGTCACCCGGGGGAGGCACGGCCATGCGGGGTCCTCCAGCGGGGAGGGGAGGGTGGAGGGCGGTTCCAGTGATATGTATTCCTGTCGCACGGCCCTGCCCCGCCCTGCCCCGTGTGTCTATATGGGGAGTGCGGCGGGGGTACACATCGGGGTCCCACATCATCGAGGGAGGGACCTCAGGGGCCCCCGCGCCCCGAGTGTGAGAGTAAAAGGGGAGAAGCGAAGGAAACTGAGGCGGGAGAAGGTGGGGTGGGAATGAGGTCCGGGGGAAGGATGCTGGAATCTGGCTGAAGCTTACTACTCTGCTGAACGCCGTTGACTGGAACAGCGCGAAAGAGATTCATGGCCGGTGAGGCGATGAGTGGCAGGTGGCACACCTGGGGCACCTCCTGTGCGCCCGCTGTGATAGAAGGGAGAGAGAGAGGGAGGGGGAGAGAGAGAGAGAGAGAGAGAGAGAGAGAGAGAGAGAGAGAGAGAGAGAGAGAGAGAGAGCAGACGAGGGAAAGTGGGTTAAAGAGAGACGGAAGGTGCACACAAAAGGAGAGCGGAGGGGCCGTCAAGGTATGCCAAGACGCCACGGCATTATTCGGGGCCAGGAAGGCCACGGCGGAGCGAGGCGGGGCGCAGCGGGGTGGGGCGGGTTGGTGACGACCTGCTAGGCGGGCAGGCCGGATCAATCCGACAGCAGCAGCGGCAGACCAGACGTTCCGTCTTCATTTCGGCGAAATAGAAACGATAACGGCCCAAACTGCCAACTACACGGTCTAGAACAACCGCACGCGCCATCGTATGTGTAGCAGCGCGAGTAGCGCAGTGGCCGTGTAGCAGCGGCGGCGGGGGACCGTGAGACAGGAAAACTTTCCGCGGCAGGCGCGTGGCGGGGCGTGGCGGGGCGTGGCGGGGCGTGGCGGGGCGTGGCGGGGCGTGGCGTGGCGGGGCGTGGCGGGGCGTGGCGTGGCGTGGCGGGGCGTGGCGGGGCGTGGCGGGGCGTGGCGGGGCGTGGCGGGGGCATGGCGCCGGGCGTGGCGGGCACGTGGCGGCAGGGCGCGCCCAACCGTCCGTCCCAAGGTCGACCCTCGTGCACCGGCTGGGCTGGTCCGGCCAGACGCGGCACGGCACGGCACACGGCAGCCTAAGAAAGAGCAGATATACGCTTTTTCCTCGTCGCCATCTAAGGACAAAGCTCTCAGCACGAGGGGGCAACCACTCCCTATCCTAGTGTACACAGGATTTCTAATGATATGGGATTTCTATGGACAGCGTAAAGATTTCTCCGGATTTTGTGAAGATTTCATACGGTACATTCGGGTTCATTTCACAAATATATTCCAGATTCCACAAAATTTTAAAAGATTTCACGAGGTTTCATGGGATTCCTCAAGGTTTTATGAGATTTCACTGATTTCTGTGATATTTTTTATGATATTTCTTGAGATTTCTCAGTTGGATTTCGTAGGATTTCATCGACTTGCTCGAGGCATGGCGTTGAAGTCACAGTGATGGGGTTCGTTCGAGGAAGGAGATTGCAAAGAAATGAGGGAGAGAGAGAGAGAGGGAGATGGTGAAGGAAAGGGGGATAGAAAAAGCAGAGAAAACAGCAGGACGCACGACGCGCCGGGGTTACCGGAACACCGACGGCTCCTGCGTCAACCAGTGAGCGCCCGGAGCGTCTAGCCGCCTCTCCCCGCCCCATCCCGCCCCCGCCCCGCCCCGCCGCACCCCGCCCCACCCCACCTCTCCGCGATGCGGCGCACAGTTTCCTGCTTACTTCTACGAAAACCACACGGCAGACCAAATCCGACTCTCCTCCTCCCCCTCCTTTGCTGGTCTGTAAATTGAGTTGAGCATGGCGCTCCGCTCGCAGTCGCGTATAAAGTCACTGAGCCCGCCCCAGAGAGAGAAAGAGAGACAGAGACAGAGACAGAGAGAGAGAGAGAGAGAGAGAGAGAGAGAGAGAGAGAGAGAGAGAGAGAGAGAGAGAGAGAGAGAGAGAGAGAGAGAGAGACTCTGACTCGGGGAGAGGGGGCTGGAAAAGTTATCGTCAGCCTTTCTCTGATGAGCGCAGGTGTAGCGAGGAGAGGAGAGGCTCGGGGGACTGTGCGCCGATAGCCTCGCGCGGCGGCCCTACCCAGAGCAGCACGACATACTTGTGAACTGCCAGCGCCCCAAACGGGTAAAAACAAAGTCTGATTGTTTAAAATATTATTATTTTTATCTTTTAGGAAAAAGGGAAAATTTTTGAGAAACACGCTGCTTATGAAGAAATGTGAGGAAAACAAGAAGATTTTGAGGTAAACCCCACGCAAAAACATGGCTTAAGGACACATCCTAAAAATTTTAAGGGTTTTCCAAAGCTTCTCAAAGTTTTCCCCTTTTCCTCAAAAAGTCAGTTATTGTTTTTACCGCGTGCACGTGCTCACCCACCTTGTCCTACGCCGACTCGTAAAGCAACGAGGGAATGTTAGGCGCGTCGACCCCTTTATGAAATTAGTTGACACCAACAACGCCTCCTGTAACTTGCCTGTACCTGCTTTGTTCATCCTTGTACGGTATACGCACTCTGCGGTCCCGGGCCCGCCCCGCCCCGCCCCGCCTTACCCCGGCCTGCCCCGGAACGCCCCAATAGAACAACGCGGAACACCACGCGCGTTGTGAAAACAAAGAGTCGCTTTAGCATACCGGCGGGGCGGGGTGGGATGGGGCGGGGCCGGGCGGAACGGGGTAGGGTAGGGTGCGGCGGAGTGGGGCGGGGCAGGCTGCGCGGGGCCGCGACACGCGATGGGAAGAGGAAGTGGCTTTGTTTATGCTGGCTGAAGCTTGAGCAGGGGGCGGGGCGGGGCGGGGCGGGGAGGAGCCCGTCGTGAGCTTACTATAGTATAGTCGGGTGCGGAAGCCGAGCCGACCCGCAGCCCGGCCCGGCTGCCTATAAGCCCCTTAGCAGCTCCCAGAGGAACAAAACACAAACGTTTTGTGACTGTCGCCGGGCAATAATCATCCTCGTGAAACATTCGGTGCCACACTCTATACTGAAGAAGATACATAAAATTTTGGTTAAAATATTAAAATCTTGTTACCCTCAATCCCAACAAGAGAAAGAAATTAATGGTTTGGAAATTATTTACGTGAATTTCAAGGTGAATTCGGTAGCATTTTCTATTTGCCCTTCTTCCCCGTAATACAATTTTTGATAAAGCTGTCTCAATTTCCAAGACGGTGCTAATAAGCCATACTCCTTCATCCGTCTCGCGTTTGAATTCGGACCAGAGAAAGAAAGCTCTATAAAGTTATTGATAGAGAATAAATATCGTTTCAAAACATGGTTAGTTTAAAGAGCTTTGACTCCTGCGAGCGATTTTTTATTTTTATTTTACGGCGTCCCTCCCAACAGATCCAACCTCCCCTCCTGCCGTGGTGGCGCACGTAATAAATTGCGCGTTTAATTGTAGATGGGGCTGATTAGCCCCTGGGGGAGGGCCCGCCTACCTCCTGGGGGCCGTGCCCCGCCCCGCCCCGCCTCACCTGTTGCGATGGGAAGAGGCCCTGCCCTGCCTGCCAGTCTTCCCGCTGCGCTGCCACGCCACCCCACCTCGCCTCGCCTCGCCTCCGCACAGACGACAAGAAATAGTAGTAATCTGCTCTCGGGGCGGGGCGGGGCGGGGCGGGGCAGGGCGGGGCGGGACGGGTGGCCACCTCTCTAACGTGATCCTCCTCTCCTCTTCGGTCCGCTACTCTCGCTTCCTCACGACGACGGGACGGACGGAACGGGACGGGACGAGGTCGTTGCTTCTCTTAAGTCCACGCGAGCAGCCCACGCGACACCATGCCTCGTCCCGCCCGACTCCGTCTCGCATGGCCTCGCCTCACGACCCCACCACGCCTCGCCTAACCCCACCTCACTTCGCCAAGGTCCGCCCCGCCCCGCGCCGCCCCGCCACACCCCGTCCCGCCTCGCAACGCCCTTTTAGCCGCGTCGTTCTGGAATCTCGTTGACCGGCACGGATCTCAAGTAATGACCCTCAGTAGCGAACCCCGACCCCGCCTCTCTCTCTCTCTCTCTCTCTCTCTCTCTCTCTCTCTCTCTCTCTCTCTCTCTCTCTCTCTCTCTCTCTCTCTCTCTCTCTCTTTCTCTCTCTCTCTCTCTCTCTCTCTCTCCCCAATACACAGAACTGCTACTTATGACAACTCATTTTGTGTGCAGGCAAACAGAATTTTTAATCAACTCAATGTAAACATCTATTTAAATTACAGAACCAATATGTCGCTTAAGAGAAATATAATTAAAATAAAACTAGAAGGCTACTGTCAAGCTACATCTACCTTACTCTTAAACCTCTGTAATTATGAGCTGTCTTCAATAACTATTAATGTTACTTCTTTTCTTTGTACTCCTATATAACAGCTGTCATTATGCGATAACTTTCTTCATAATTATTTATATGTTTGGTTTTTTTCTTCCTGTTGTACTGCTACTGTTATTAATTATAACTACGTAATGTGAGAGAGCAGACTGTTTACTGTAGGGGGGCTTTTTAGCCCTTATGTTATTAGTCTAAAATAAAATAATTTCAATTTCTCTCTCTTACTCTCTCTCGCCCCAACACGCCCCTGCTATATACGGGGGATTAAAGACCCCCAGCCCAGGACTCGGTGGCGCACGACGCCTGCTCTGCAGTCTGCATGCCACACCAGGACTGTTTATACACCGGCCTAGCCTCGGGTGAGAAAAGGGACGTGTCTCTCTTCTCTCTCTCTCTCTCTCTCTCTCTCTCTCTCTCTCTCTCTCTCTCTCTCTCTCTCTCTCTCTCCCTCCCTCCCTCCCTCCCTCCCTCTCTCACACACTCACTCACACATACACAACACAACACACACACACACAGCTGATAACGCTTTCATTGGCCACCAGCTTTAGTTTGTTGAGCACCCTCGACCCAGCCGGACCTCTCCTACTTGTACAGCAGCGGGGCGGGGGCGGGCCGTGCCCAGGCCGTGCCCAGGCCGTGCCCAGGCCCCGGGGCCCCCCAGGCTCGGCTCCAGCTGTGCTCCCCATGTAGTACAAGCATAATCGGCCTCTCTCTCTCTCTCTCTCTAGATATATAAATATATATCGCTATTGTATCGCTGGCGATGAAAAGTGATCGCTGCGATATAAGCGGCGATAACTTTCAGTAATGAGTTTTAGCGCAGGGACAGGCCACAATAGAGTACAGTCTGTTGGACGAGCGCCTTGCCGCCGGATGTCAACCGACATCCGAGAGGGAGGTCAATAACTCAAAAAATCAATGTACGGCCCCCAGAAAAACTATTTAAATTAAATAATAAAAAACACAAAGAAAATTGACAAAAAATCAGAAATGGTGATAAAAGATCAAAATTCATCAAATATCAAAAACAAGATTTTTCTTGAAAAATCAAAAGAAAACTCAAAGCAAAATAATAATAATAATAAATCAAAAGGCACAAAAAGTATTGCACGGGTTGTTTCTTTGAAAGCGTAACAGTGCTGCGCCAGCGCTGCTGCGGCTATGGCGCCTTACGGGCGAATGGGATAGGCAAACCCGCAATATTGTTACGCATTCAAACAAACAAACAACCGGTACACATTTTGTACGCGGTAAAAACAATGTCTGATTTTTTGAGGAAAAAGGGAAAACTTTGAGGAACTTCCGTAATTTGAGGAAAACCCCTCAGATTTTGAGAAAAGTTCCTCAAAAAGTAAGGGAAATCTCCACAAATTTTGAGGAGACTTCCTCAAAATCTAAGGAGTTTTCCTCGAAGTATCCAAGGTCCTCAAAGTTTTCCCCTTTTCCTCAAAAAATCAGACATTGTTTTTACCGTGTACTAGTGATCCCACACTGGACCGACAGCCGCGGTCATCGCGTATAGTATGATCGCCACGTCATTTCTCCCTCAGTCGATATGCGGCAATGTGCCCGATCGCATTCTCACCGAGTGCTCCTAGAAAAAGGAATAAAAGTGGCACCAACTTTCGCACGCGGTTACCTTACGGACAACCACACAATCATACATACTATCGTGGTTTGAGCAACTGCCTTGTGGTTTTGGTCACTGAATTATTTCGGTCATCGCAACGGTGAAATAGCTGTCTCAGCTATAATTTTTGGGGTTTTATGGCTTTCCCCTGCGCTAAACAGGATGCTTCAACTTTTCATTTTTTTTTTTTTTGCTGGGAGTAGCTATGGTGTCGCTTTCTAACACGCTCTCGTTGTCCGTGCGGAGCGGCGGCGGGGCGCAGGGTTCGGGATGAGGACGACACCTTGCTTTGTTCGCCTCCCGTACTCCGCGTCGCGCACCCGAATCTGCTCCGATGTCAAGGTCTCCTCTCTGTCGGAGCGCAGCGCAACCTTCCCCACTGCCCACTATGTGAAAAATTTCTTCGTAGTTTTACGATTTATTTTGTAAATAACGATCTACGAAATATGTTGTAAATTTACGACAACCCTTTCTTGCGCTCGTAATTGAATTTCAAGACGATACGGAGTGCTTGTAATTTTACGATTTGCAATTGTAATTTTACAACTCCACTTCGTGGAAATTTTTCCTGTAAACCCACAAGTATTTTTCACAGTATCCAGCCTAGCCTATAGACCCATACCTTACATGCGGCGGTAGCGACAGTGCGACTCCGGTCCTACAGCACAGGGCAGGCACGCTGTTGTAGCGCTGTAGAGCGCGCCTAGGCACCTCGGCTCGGCTTGGCTGCCAGGGTGACTTACGGCTGGATCAGTGAGCACCGCCAGCAACACGCAACACCACGTCGCCTCAGCCACGCAGCCGGCGCGACACGATGCGACTCGAGGTGACGGCTGCAACGACGGAACAACTTTAACGGTCAACTAAATTCCCAAAGGGGAAAAACATATCTTTTTTTCTACAGTTAAAAGTTCCGTGGCAAATATCTACAATGATTACGAAATCAAGGAGGGGTGACAGATGCACTTATAGTTTCTGATACAAAAAGTATTATAATTCTTTTTTAAAATGATCATTACCGTAAAAATATTTACCCATTGTCGCTCTGTTGTAATTCTTGACGTTGTTTTTCGGTGTGGAGAAGTAGAAAGTAGTAGCCGTAGTGATAGAAGATAAATTGTAAGAATGAGTGGAGAAAAAGAAACGTGTTATTGACAGACAGAATAACGGCAACCCCTTTAGTGCCGGCGCGGTGCGGCGGGGACGGGCAGACGAGGAGGGGTGGGGTAAAGCGGGGCGGGGGGCACACCTTTATCGGGAACGCCGCCAGAATAAGGCTCATTCGAGCCGCGCCGAGTGAACCTCACGTAGCGCATTAGGAATGCTGGGGCGGTACCTGGCTCCCGCCCCGCCCCGCCCCGCCCCACCCCACCCCACCCCGCCCCGGCAGGCGTGGAAAGGAGTGAGAGACGGTTCGCACGACCCACCTCGCCCTGCCCCGCCCCGACCGCTCCTTCGCTCGCACCGTGCCGAACACTCCCGCGATGCAATTCTCATTCACAGGTGCTCACAGTCCCATGGCGAACGCGCGGAGGGAGGGAAGAGAGAAGGAGAGAGAGAGAGAGAGAGAGAGAGAGAGAGAGAGAGAGAGAGAGAGAGAGAGAGAGAGAGAGAGAGAGACAGAGAGACAGAGAGAGAGAGAGAGACAGAGACAGAGACAGAGACAGAGACAGAGACAGAGAGAGAGAGAGAGAGAGAGAGAGAAAAGGAGAGGGGAGGCACGGCGGAGAGCGACGCGTCCGGGGATGTATTTTAGTACCTCGGGAGCCTTTTGTCCGCCCCTTTGCCTCTCCCGACAGCCATCCCCTCGGCTCCGCACCCTCTCCCTCCCCCTCCCCATGAACCCCCTGATCCACCTGGACGGCCGCTGGGTCACATCAGGTTGAGGCCACAAAGAGAGCAGGGCCGCCCTAGTCACATTACCGCTCTATTAATAGCACATGAAAGGTATGATTTCACGGGCTGGTTATTTCGTGCGGAACCGCCCCACCCCGCCCCATAACTGAACCCCCCACACCTTCTCTCTCGATATACCTTCTCGCCGGGCCTACGCAGCCCCGGCCCCTACCCCTGCCCCTGATGCCCCTGCTTCAGCAGCCCCACCCCCGGCCAACCAGCCTTACGAGTGTGGGCCGGCCGGGAGCAACTTGTAGCCTGTCACCTGTCGGTCGAACTCCGGGTTATTTTAACACCCCTCTTTTGCTCCCCATATAACTCTCTCCTCTATCGCTCTTAACTTATACATCCCTTTTTTTAAGGGCAAGGGAGTCATTGCTCCGAAACGGCGAGACAAAAACACTTCCCACGTACTTCGACGTCATAAAAACGGTCGGTAACACTCCAAAAATAGGAAATTCACTGGTAAAACAAATATGCAGCTTTGCACACTACATGGTGTCGAGTTTTACTAGACATTACAATAACTTCTAAACTTTAAACGTCTCGCAAGTGTCGAATGTTTGCACACTTGGACACATGCACCAGCTAGTGGGAAGCCATAACAGACATCGAGTAATTGCACACTAAATGGTGTGCAGTTTATTGAACGTTTCGGAAGTCTCGAAACATCGCACACCAAATGACGTTTAGTTAAGCTGGACACCTTGAAGAGTGCAATGTTTGCACATTTGAAACTAAACACCACTGATGTATTAAAACTAAACATTTGTTTTACCAGAGTTACAATGAATCAGTTGGGAAAAGACGCCAATTCGTTAAATCTAATAAAAGTGAAGGTTTGGATTTTTTAGCGCCTTTGATTTTTCCCTTTTTTAAAAATAATGTTGGAAACGATTTTCCATTACATTACCGGCCGCTCACCTCGCCTTCCCCCCTCTCCTGTCCGGCACGGTAAGGCTAAGCGGTTTCATTACGACGGGTGGAGCGCGTTATTGCAATATTAATGTCCCAGCGTGCGTGGAAACAATTAGCGCTTCCAATAAAATCCTTTTTGCCCCTTTGGCCACTCATTTTGCCTGGATATCAATTTTCGACACGAAAAGAAAAATACTGCCCGCATGGGCCTTACACACTGCAATCGAAACTCTGCATCACCACACTGGGAAAATGTATGAAATGAGATAGTTACAGCTGGCACTGTTCAAATTATCTTAGTACATTTACGATAAATTTTGTAAATCACGATTTACGAGATATGTTGTAAATTTACGACGTAACATTTTCGCTCATGAATGAATTTCAAGTCAATACGTAGTGCTTGTAGTATTTACAAATCCACTCATGGAATTTTTTTTCCGTAGATCTACGACTATTTTTCACAGTATAGGTCAGACAAAAATAGGTCGAAAAACAATCTAAGCTTCACCGCCTATTTATTTAAATTTTCTGGAGTTCTAATACCAGCTAGATTGTTGGAAATGCCGGCCGGCTGGGCTGGAGCTGGATCCACTCTGCTGCGGCGGAGGCGGAGGGTCTGACCGCCTGCGGGCAGCAGGGTAGGCCAGCCGCTCCACCGCGGAGTATTGGTGTTGCCTACCCTCCGGTTCGCAGGCGCTCGGCGGGCAGCGCTGGGAGCGCTCCGTCCACGCTCCGTCTCTCTTCACCTCCCTCTTTCTCCCCCTTTCTCTCTGTCTCTCTACCCCCACGGCCCCCTTTAATATCCCGGGCTGGGCCGGGCTACCTCTTCACCCTCAGTGTCCATTTAGAGCGCGCTCTCCCCACAGACCTCCCGCCCTGGCGCACCCCTCCCTCTTTCTTCCGCCTTTCACCCCCATTTACAACCCCTTTTCGCTGAAACCACCGCTCCCCCCTCCTCCTCCTCCTCCTCTCCTCTCCCCCGGCCTCAAACCACCCCCTCCCGTCGCCTCACCCCCTTCTCGCTCTTGTGGTTTGCGGGCCGGGCAGGTTCCGTGGGACAGTACACTGTGGGCACCGACAAACACACCCCACCGACCCCGTTCCACTCTTGGAGATCGGGGGCAAGCGTGCAGAGCGAGGAGAGCATCTCAGTCCACTCGCCATCCGTCCGCCTCGGCTCGGCTCTGCACACCCGCCGTAGGCTCGGCTCGGCTCGACTCGGCACTCCAAAGCTAGTGCGTCACCTTCACGACTCAAAGACTTAAGGCCCTTCGACAAAACACACTCACTCATATTTTTTTTTTTTTGTAACTCTTTTTCTTCCTTTTTTTTAAATGCAAGTGCGTGATGCTTGACTTATTTCCGCGAGTCCAACCATAATAGCCCCGCTTCCTCCACCCCGCCCCGCCCCACTCCAGCCCGCCCCGCCCCGCACCACCCCACCCCACCCCGCCCCGCCACGCCACGCCCCGCCCCGCCCCGCCCCGCCCCGCCCCGCACCACCCCACCCCACCCCGCCCCGCCCACATACGTGGTAATCTGAATAGCTCCCCCTCCCGCAAGTCCTGCGGGAGAAGGGCGCCGTAATTAATGACAGTCAAACCGCACGCGTCCACACGCACGAATGCATGGGAGCCTCGTCAGTCCTGTCGGGCGAACGTGTGTGGGTGTGTGTGAGTGTGAGTGTGAGTGTGAGTGTGTGTGTGTGTGTGTGAGCGTATTACGGGGGGGGGGGGGAACAGCCACAAAGAAACGCGAAAAACAAAAAGAAAACGTTTGCAACAGTAAATAAAAATAAATTGGCGCGCACGGTGGTTAATTCGTTTCTGCGCGCCCCGCGCGCTGCTCTCGTCGCTCGGTGTAGCGTCGCATGAAAGAAATGAGGCAATTTACGTGTTTATTCGCACGCGCGAACTCACTCGTACGAACTTCGGCAGATTTGCGTCGACACGGCGGGAAAATTGGGAATAACGATAATCTCCATTTTTTCCGACTAAAGTCCCCCGCGCTCTTTTGGGCCCCGCGACCTCTCTCCTCCCCGCTGCTCCCATCGTGTTCTCCAGCTAAGCGCTTCGATAGCGACCTTGACTTGGGGAGAGGGGGACGGCCCGATGGGAGGGGGGGGGGGAGTTCGGCGCACAAGTAACCGGATGCTCGGTAAAATCAACTACCACACTCTAAATCTGCTACAAAGAATATTTTCGTATAACACCAAGAGTTCTGTGCAACCAATACAGGAAATTTCCTTGTATTACAATTTTTTCTTCTTTGCATTACAAAGAATTTTTCGGTATACTACAAATAAGGATTTTCTTTGTATGACAAATATTTTTTTTCTTTATATAAAAAGGGTTTTCTTTGTATTGCAAAGAAAATTATTTGACCAATTCGGCTTTGTATTACGGTCGCACAGAATTATTTGTACAACAAGTATTTTCTTTGTAAGAATTTAAGAGTGCATGCCGTGTCCAAGCAGTTTTGCTGAAAAACCAAGACGCTACTACATGTGTTTTCCGCGTTTTTTCTCTTAGAAAAACCTGGCTTGCTTGGAAACCTCGACGAACTTTTCACGGTGTGAGCTTAACGAGGCTAACGAGGCGAACTGAGCGAGCTGACAGCCAGCTAACAGGATAGTGTTGCTGGCGCGCTGCTGACAGCACGGGCCGTCCACTGACATGGGCGCAGCGAAGCAAACGGGTCATGAATGCTAAATCGTCCGCACCTCAAATCCTCAAATCCCGTCAAATCCAGAGAATCCATTTGAACCGCGTGCAAATCTAACTATTAATGCGAAATAGCAACAATTTCGTTGTCCTGTTTGCTGTTCGTCGGATACACTGATAAACCAAGTGTTCAACCCTTCCACACTTTTAAGTGTTCAAATACCATTTAACCAAATAAAAGTGTGCAACAGAGGTGTTGTGCACTTAAAAGTGTTCAACTCTGAAGTTGTGCACTTGTAAGTGTTCAACTCCCCAGTTGCACACTTCCCCGGTACAGTGCGTTCCAAGCTAAGGAAGTGTGTAACTGGGGAGTTGAACACTTTTAAGTGCACAAACTTCTGAGTTGAACACTTGTAAGTGTACAACAACTCTGTTAAACACATTTATATGTTTAAATGGTATTTGAACACTTTAAAGTGTTGAAGGGTTGAACACTTGGATTATCAGTGTATATGACACCTCGGTCAGTCTTTAGAGAATTCAGAAACATACATTCGAACATTCCCTCTAGGTACGTGAACCAGTCATCGCTGCCAAGGCAGGACACGGTAAAAATAGTTTCTTGGATTTCGAGATCTGTCTTGGATGCCTATTGGTATTCTCCATAAGATCCAAGAAAGATCTTGAAATACAAGAAACTATTTTTACCATGGAGAACGACGGCGACCTAGACTAGAAACGGAGGACGGCGACGTGACACAGTCTCGGGGACAGAACGGGTAGGGGCGGGCCGTGCCGTGCCGTGCCGTGCCGGGCCATCGAGCCTCCAGGTCGATATTTTCGAAGAATCGCCAGACAACAAACTTACCATCGCCAGGCACATCGATTATGCAAAGCGAAGGCGGGGACACCGGGGTGGGGGTAGCCACTGGCGCGAGGTCGCCCCGCTTCCGCCTCGGGCCTCGTCACCACCGCCGTCACCGTTATCATCCGAATTGAGTAGCAGTGGATCGCCCTGTCAAGGCGGATAGAATCCACAGGAAAATGCCAGAGCACTCTATAAGTCTTCCAGAAAGAATTTGTTTTCGTATAATACAAAGAATTTTGTGCAACCGTAACATTCAGAAAATGTATACTTCTACTACCAAAAACAATTATATATATTTGAAGAACAAAAAAGGGTAATATTTTTATTACAAAGATTTTTCTTTGCATCACAAAGAAAATTTGTATTTGTATCACAGTTGAACATAATTCTTTCTAATACAATAGTTTCCTTTTTAAGAATTGAAGAGTGCGTTTTAACTTGACGCGGTTGAGAACTGAGAGATGCAGGACGCAGTTTGCCTCAGAAATGTTGATTTATAGTGAAAATGTTGAGCAAAGCAGCAGCGTAGTCCTCTTGTCGCACTAACAACTTCCGCCCCGACAAGTGTCTCCATCACAACCATCGAACCCATCAGCGGAAAAGTGCGCTTGATAGGATCTTAATCGATGGCCGTCTTTCTCTACATCGCCATCACTGTCCTTCACGTCACTGCGTCCCACATGATGACGAGGGGAGCCTTTCTCTCTCTCTCTCTCTCTCTCTCTCTCTCTCTCTCTCTCTCTCTCTCTCTCTCTCTCTCTCTCTCTCTCTCTCTCGCTCGTTTGCCCACATAAAACTTGTCGCCATACACGTGGCTATGCGTCTGCCGCCTGATTCCGAAAATCGCTCTCGCACCTCCGTCCTTGTCGCTCTCTTGTGGCCCTGCCACCCGCTACATAGGGCACCGCCGTACAGGTGCGACAAGAACGGAGGTACGAGAGCGATATTTGGAATCAGCCTGCTGCCTGCTGTCACTCTCACCATAAGCGTTCGACGTGGCAGCTCCGGGCTGAGCGCGGCGTTAGGGTGACAAGTACTTTACACGGCCCGGCCCGCTCCCGCCCGGTCATCAACACGCCGCCCCTTCCAAGAAAACGCGCCGACCCGTTCCCCACAGCCATCAGCGAGCACCCCGCCCCACCCCGCCCCGCCCCACCCCGCCCCGCCCCGCCCCGCCCCGCCCCGCCCCGCCAACCAGCTCACCCACTGTTACTTACCCACACTCCCGCGCTCTCTCCCGACACCATCGATCCCCAAAAGGAATAATAGACATACTCCCTTGAGCGACCGGAGGCGGAGGGGCTCCTCTCGAGGGAGAAACAACTCTGAATTTAGGTGCACACATTTTGCGAATTTTCGTGAATTTTCACTTGAATGTTACCTAAATATTCGTGATTTTCTTCTGAATTTTTTTTTCTGATTTTTTTTACATTATTCTGATTTAAAAAAAAAAAATCTGAATTTTTCCGAATTACGAGGTATACCAACATTTGAGAGTTGTTTCCCCCTCGGCGCTTCTTCTTGGCCCGCCCCCTCCCCTCCCGCTCCCGTCCCTTATGATGACCATGCCATATCAGTCATTTCCCACACAACACCACGTCCCTCTTCACTACCCCACCCCAACACGCTCATTATCCCCTTCTACATTTTAAACGCTTTTTTTGTTTACCATTTCCTCAGCGCGTCGTGTCTCGCCTCGCCCCGCCCTACCTCGCACGGCAGCCGCGGTGTGGGGAAAAAGGGGGGGGGGTGAATCTAAAGTGACGAGCATGCCTCGGGGAGCGTTGTCGCGGACAGCAGCGACAAGCTTTACCTCCCTCCACCGCTCTGCACTCCCCTCTCTGCTGCTAGTGTATGTAAAGGCATTTTACAGCTGCTGCTTCTGCTGCCACTGCTACTAAAAGAAAAAAAACAAGTAGAAGAAAAAAAAATTAAGCCGCGCAGCTCGCCCGCCAAGCACAGTGCAAAAAAGGTAAATAATACAGCGGCTGGTGCTGCGGCCTGCCGCCAGAATGTCGTCGTCATGCTCATGCTTCTCGTGATTTTGTGATTTAGTTTTTTTGTTTTTCTTCCAACAAGTCTTGTAAGTAGGTATCGTTTCGTCTGAGCTTGGCTCCGTCTCAGCGCGGTCGCGACTGGGCGTAGCGTAGAAGCAGCAGCCGGGCCCTGGGAGGTCCACTCCGCCCCGCCCCTGCCCCGCCCCTGCCCCGCCCCCGGCCCACCCAGCCCCACCCCGCCCCGCCGCACCCCATCATCCCACCCCGCCACGCGACGCAAGGGAAGGGATCACGTCCCGCTGAGCTGGCGGAGAGATTGGCACTACAGCATTCGGAGGCCGTATCGTTTTATCTCTCTCTCACACACAGCATCACCAAAATATACCACTGAGGCGGCTTAAAATCGCTCGAAATAAAGGTCCTCTCTCTGTGGCGGCCGGGTGCCGTATAGCAGCAGCCGCCGCGTCCGCCGGCTGGCCCGCGTCAGTAAGTAGTTTTTTCGTCTATCTGTCCTTGTCGCACTCTCGGCGCTCCGCCACAAGCAGCAAGAGAGAGAGAGAGAGAGAGAGAGAGAGAGAGAGAGAGAGAGAGAGAGAGAGAGAGAGAGAGAGAGAGAAAGAGAGAGAGAAAGAGAGAGAGAGAGAGAGAGAGAGAGAGAGAGAGAGAGAGAGAGAGAGAGAGAGAGAGAGAGAGAGAGAGAGGGGGGGGGGGAGAGAGGACGCTACGAGACGCTGTTCGGAATCACAGCTGCGATGGGGGCAAACTGCCACCGCCGCCGCGCTGCCGCGATGCGCGTGACGGTCCGTGACGTGACGTGACAGCACGTGACGCGCGCGTGACGGCGGGCGGCGATACGTGACGCGGGTGACGAGACGAGGCCCCGGGGCCCCACGGGGGTAGCAGGAAGCATAGCGCGCAACGGCATTGTGAGAAATACCCTTTACACTCAGAAAAGCGCGTTCTTGATTCAAGAAGAAAATTATTCTTTGCCAAACCAAAGAACGCTTTTCACTCCCATTCAGAGCATTTTATTTAGGGCTGGGAGCGTGGGGTCAGCAACTCCCCTTAGCCGTGTACGAAGGAGTATACTATATTAGCAGTAATAAAGATAATATGTATATGTAATATAAAATAATGTTAAGTACTACATTGTACAAGAGAGTTAATATAGAGGCAAAATTGTTAAAACATGCAAGTAATATAAGGCAATATGTAATATACAGGTAATGCAGCCACCGGCCACCGCGTACGAAGTAATATACGAGTGCACCATGCGCTTTTGATCAAAAGCACCTTAACACCGGTAAAACTAAGGCGTAACTGTACGCTTGAATGAAGCATACAGTTACGCTTGAAGACGTTACGCTTCAAATCAAACGTACGAAAGAAATTCCCCCATACATTTAGATAGGACAAATAGCATGAAAACTAGCTGGCACCATACGGAGAGCTTATCAGAAAAATGACGGAAGACTTTCGTAGTCAAAATACGGAGATCACTGTGGTTTGAAGTACGGAGGAATACTGTGAAAAAAATAATAGTTCTTTCCGTAGTTTTTTCTGGCAGTGCGGGGAACTTTCATGTTCCGAGAAAACGGAACAGTGTTGTGGGTCTGCCTATCCCAGGCACCACGGCACCTGACGGCACGTTCGTATACTGTACTTTCATCTGAAGGTCGATACGTGGTGCATCGAATGTTCCCGCAACATTTTTGCACAGTTACTCCACGTCCCGTAAGGTACAGACCGCGAAACCAAAAGCTATAGTGTTGACCAATAGGGTTCGGCAGCTAGGAAACTTTTCCGGAAATATTGGAAAAAATCCGCCTTTTTTCGAAAAAAAAAATCCTGGGGGTCGGAAAAATGGGAAAAATTGGGAAAATAAAAAAGCTAAAATTGTCTTAAAACACATTTTTTGTTCTTATGTAAGGTTCAGAAGGATGGCAAACGCTTTCTGTGGGTGTGAAAGTGAAAATGTGTAGATCATCAAAATTCACAAAAAATCTTCTGCTTTTCATTGTCAAATTTCAATGTTCATTAAAATTGTGTGTAGAGTCTTGAAATTTCCACGATCCTGACCCGTTTTACAACATCTTTTATATACCGCATAGCGCCAGGGGCTGGAGGATTGTAATTAGACAGTTTCGTATCGTTTCTGTCATCAGAAACGCAGATTTCATGGCATAAGCAATTTTTCCAATTTTTCCAAATTTTCCGAAAAAATCGGGAAAAATCCGCTTTTTTTCAACAATTTTATTTTTCCGGAAAAATACGAACCCTTGACCAGGCCGAAAACTAACGGCCCAGACCGTAGGAATAACATAGCGCTTGTTCCTCGCTTGCAGTGGGACGCGTTAAGGAGTGAACGCCAGCGGCCGCAAGGAACTGGCGCGAGGCGTGTACCTGCACCCCGTCCATGCCCCAGTACAGTAGGGGGCATTGAGGCAAGAAGAGGACAGGAGATGGCGAAGAGAAATAAGAAAATCACGAACAGCAGGAGGAGGAGGAGGAGGAGAAAGGGGGAAAAATGCGAGTCGAGGCGGCGATAGGGGGATCGGGAGAGGGGATCGACGACGCCGCCCTGAGGGTATACGATATGCGCGGAGTGCCAGGCGACCAAATGCCAGTTCGATCTTCCTTTTCATTTACTCCCCCCCCCCCCTCTTTTTTTCCCCCTCGCTCCGCTGACTCGCCGACTCCAGCGGCGTCACCAACCAGCCCTTGTGTGACGGCGAGGCGGAGCGGGGCGGGGCGGGAGCGTTGTGACAACAGCATTGTCAACGCGCCGTGACGAGGCGTTGTCACAGCAGCAGCAGAGCACAGCAGCGTGCAGACGGTCGCGAAAAAACATTTCTTTTGTCCGCGCGGGAGGGGGGTGGGGAGAGAACAGGGAGTTACAAATGACACGGACGGCCTGTGTGCCCGGCCCCCGGCCCCCGGCCCCCCCGGCCCGACGCGACCGCCAGGCCTGCTGACTCTTACCGCCAGTAGCGTGGCGGGGCGGGGCGGGGCGAGGCGGTCAGTGGCAAATCATCGAGCGGGGCGTGGCGCGGGGGCGCGGTGTCACCAATAACTTAGCAAACGTCCCTGCCGCCTGTCATCTCTCTCTCTCTCTCCTTCCTTTTCTCCGGCACGCCCTCAGCTCCGCCCCGCCCCTCCCCGCCCGGCCAAGTCTCTGCGTGCGGCCTGCTATGCCTCTATCTGTCCTCGTCTTGCCTCCTCCCGCCCGCAGTCGTAACTTACGATACTCTATCCCACTTGCGCGCGTATAAACGCAACACATCACTCTATCACTCTGGTTTCTTTTCCTTCTTCATCATCATTACAATTCCAAAGTTTTTGTTCCACACTCTTCACTACGCGGAGCCTCGGAATAGCTGCCGCCCGGCCCGGCCCCACCTAACACATCCATCACTCTGTGTTTTGAGCCGCCGCGCCACCATGCCCCACCCCACCCCATCCCACCCCACCCTAACCTCACCCCGTGCGCCCATTCTGATGTAACTGAGTGTTTTTATCCTCCCTTCCAGTCAGCGCTGCCTGGCCCGCGTGCGATAAACGGCCGTGCCCAGGGAGGCATTTTGGTTGACGGCAGCGTAGCGGGTAGATGAGGGTGAGGGTGTTGTTGGGCTTAGGGTCCAGCAGACCATGGGCGGGGCGCTCATCCCGTCCGCACCGTGGAGACACCACCTGCACGAGGTAGGGGGAGGGGGGCCTCACATCGTAAAATCATTGTACGGCCCCAAAAAAATCATTAAAAAGATATTTTCCCTCAAAAAAAGGTTGAAAATACAGAAAAATCCTAGAAAGCGTGAAGAAAAAAAGCACAATAATACGGTGATAAAAATTGAAAAACATTCAGAGATAGGGGGAAAGGATCTAAATTTATCAGAAAGTTGAATTTTCCTTGAAAAATCAAAAGAAGTATACAAACAAACAAAAAATACGAAAGTCAAAAAAATCAGTGTAAACATTTTGTAGGAGTGATCCCCCCTCGCACCTGCACCACCGGCTCAGACGCGCAACCGTGAGGCAGGCACGCTAGTCATAAAAACCGTCGATAGAAAATCCACGACAGTTTGGAGCAGTTTGCAGCAGCAGGCTCTCACGCTAAGAACTCTGCTAATAACTTTTGGAACTCTGAAGCATCCTCGCTGCTTCAAGAAAAAGCCAAGGTCTTTCTCTCGACGTAGCAAATCTTCCATCATGAATGGCTGATGCTGCGGACGACGGTTTCTTGCCCCGGCCCGCCCCAATCCGCCCACCGGGGACTTGCTTAGCGCCTCCCCGGCCCCGGCGCTACTTGTTTAGGGGCGGCCCGGCCCACAATGAAGCGAGGGTCCGGCTCAGCCCAGCCCAGCCCAGCCCGAGCCCGAGCCCTGCTGTCCTGGTGAGTGAGCGCGGAAGCGAGTGAGGAAAATCCTTTGAAGGGACGAGGGTCGGGCGGGGCGCCGCCAGGGACTATGGACTTGTTTTCGTCGTGCCGCTATAGGCCCAGGCAGATAGGCGCCGACACAGTCAAAGGCTCGGGCGCAGGCGCAGGAGAGGCAGCAGTCGCAGGCACAGGGGCAGGTACAGGCAAAGGTTCAGGCACAGGACAGGCCCTCAATGGAGAAACAACTCCGAATTTTTTTGTACACCTAGAAATGCAAAAAGAAAAAAAAATCAGAGAAATTCGGAAAAATAATTGAGAAAAATCCAATAAAATTTAGAGAAATTAACAAAAATTCTAGATAAATTCAAGCAAAAATTTTAAAAAAATCAACAAAGAGTTAGAAAAAAAAAGAAGAAAAAAACATAAATTTACTAAAATGCACAAAATCTGTACGCCATAAAATTCAGAATTGTTTTCCCCTCGCAAGCCCTGCTGTCTGATTCCGAAGACCGCTCTCGTACCTCCGTCCTTACCGCACCTATGGTGGTGCCCTACACTGTTAAACCAAGTGTGCAACTGTTCAACAATTGTACGTGTGCAGCTTCCAGTCTAATATTCACAACTGTAAAACTCGGCAATTGTGCAGCGAGTGTCAAACTCGCCAGTTGCACACTTGTTACGTGTTCAGCTCAACAGTTGTGCACTTGCAAGTGTTCAACTGCCGCGTGCAGCGACTCCATTGTTGAAGACTTCCAAGTGCACAACTGACGAGTCACTGTGAAAAATATCACTGTAGATTTACGATAAATTTTGTAAATCGTGATTTACGAAACATGTTGTAAATTTACGACAGACCTTTTTTGCCCGAGAATGAATTTCAAGCCGATATGAGGTGGTTGTAATTTTACGATTTGCAATTGTAATTTTACAACTGCACTTCGTGGAAAATTTTCCCGTAAACTTACGACTATTTTTCACAGTGGTTTGACACTTGCAATCGCACAGCTGCCGAGTTACACACACACACTTACACGTGCAGACTGGAGAGCTGCACACTTACAAGTGTTGAGCAGTTGCACACTTGGTCTATCAGTGTACATACATGTTGGGGGTGGTGGAAGGGCCCCGCCATGAGTGCGACAAAGACGACGGAGGCGCGAGGAGAGCGATCTTCCGAATGACACGGCAGGTACAGGCCCACGCTCAGGCTCAGACCCATAGAGAGACCCCGGCGGGCCTAAGCACGGGCCCGCCCTGTCCTCCCCCGCCCTCGGCTGCCGCTGTTTTGATTTGGCGCCCTGCCGCCCTGCTGGCCTGCTTGCCTCATTAGGGCCGAGCTCTCCGCTCCCTGCTATGCCGTCATTTGATTGACGCGCTGAGCAGCAGAAGCACCAGGAATAAGGGGGACCCTGGAGAGGCAGGAGGAAACGGGGAGGATGAGGCGTCCAGCCATGAGAGAAGGGCGCCCTGGAGAGGAAGCAGACCTGGGCGGATGGGGTACACTGATCACTTTCTCAGCACCTCACGGCCGTAAATGGAGTCGGGCGGAGCTGGCACGCACGCGCCGCCGGCCCGGGCCGCCGCTGGCAGGCAGCTAAGCCGCCGGATCCGCCGCCGCTCTCTGGCGGCGTTAAGGCGCCTGGCGCTCCATTAAAATTGAACCGACCCCAACGAGAGTGGTATGTAGCAAAGCAGCGCAGCTTCGCGGTCACGGTCGACTCAGTCGCAGCTCCGTCCGACTCCATTTACGGCCGAGAGTTGCTGCGAGAAAGTGATCAGTGTACCCCATCCGTCCAGGTATGCTTCCTCTCCAGGGCGCCCTTCTCTCATGGTCCAGCACCGAACCTGCCGTGAGAGGGGAGGAGGTGCTCTAATGAGCGGAGAGGAGGGGGTCGCAGCCCCCGGGGGAAGTGGAGCAGGAGGAGGATGGCGGGCGACAGGAGTGCGCGGGAACAATGCGTCGACATGATTGCATCACTTTCGCCGCCGTTGCGCCATTTGCCACCACTGTGCGCGCGGCGTTGGCGCGACGTGGCGTGGCGGAGAGATTATCCCTCGGCTATACATCGCGGAGGCACGGCCCAAAGTTTCACGCCCTGCGGACTACTTGGTTTGTTCAAGCATAGGCAGAGGAGAATGGGGGGACTGGGGGAGGGGGGGGGGGGAGGAGGGTTGGTGGGAGTGCAGCCACCAGCCCACCCTGCTAATCAAAGTGTACAACAGCTTATAGAAGTGGCCAACTTTTACTCTCCACTGAGCACCAGTGCGGAACTAAAAAGTTCGCCTCTTTTTCGGGGAGAACTGGAAAGTTCGTCAGTTGATTTGCACGCTTTTGTGTATGCATTAACCTGTAATAGGCCTTTCCTTTTTTTGCGCTGAAATTTGTGCAACAGTATTTAAATTTCTAATGCATTTAAACAAAAACATGCGAATACTGTACTTGTAAAATTCTTACGAAGAAAATTCTTCGCAGCGTTGCGAAGAATTTGGCTGCTTCGTAAGGCTTCGCAGTACGAAGTATTTTCTTCGCCAGCTCCGCCTGCTTGCGAAGAAATTTCTTCGCACACTTCGAAGAAAATGCTTCGCAATACAAAGCAGCCAAATGCTTCGCAGCTTACGAACGATTTTCTTCGAAATGCGAAGCATTTCTTCGCAAGGTTTCAACAGTGTGTGAGAGTGCACAACTTTTTGATATGCAGGAAAGCTCCCTAGAGGGAGTGCGGGAGCTGTACCTATGACGAAGTTTCCACTCGTGCACTTACAAGTAGTGGCAGACTGCTCGACACTTAGATAAGCAGAGCAGCACCAGCCGGAGCGGGGCGTACCCGACCCGTATTCAATTACCACTCGTCCCGGCGGGAGATTCAGTCTCGTCGCGGAGAGGGGAGGGGGTGGGGGAGAGGCGGCAGGTCGAGAGAGGAGAGTTAGTTCTGGCCGCCAACACTGCAGCCGCACCGCCTCAATGCACTCTCTGAGCAAAAGCTCTCTTCACGTAATAATAACTTTAACTAGGTAGAATCGAATCGATTCCATGGCTTCGCCGACTTTATTCCGATCTATCGATATCTTTTCAATAATTAAATACTACCACTTTTACTTCAGTAAACAATTTAGCAATTCTCCTTAAGTGGTACAAATAAATTTGGAACATTACATCAGACAAACCTAACCTAACCTAACCTAACCTAACCTAACCTAACCTAACCTAACCTAACCTAGCCTACATTGATAAGGTTAAAAAGAGGGGAAGCATGGGAGAAGCCTCCCATGAGTGCGAGAGAGAGTGCTATCATTTTCTCTCGGGAGCTCGACGATACTACAAGTTCAACTGGGACTGGTGCGGCTGGTGCCTGGTGGGAGCTGCATTGAAAATGAGGAACTTGCGCAGAGTGGCGGCACGTAGTGGGAACCAAAACAAAGCACCATAACCTACGCATAGAACTGGCTTAAATATTGGTTTAGATTCAATTCTTGCGTTGCTTTGGTCAAAAGCATGTGTCTGTTAAGGGCTGCACATTCATTACGATCACTTTAAATAATGTTTTACGCCCGGAATGTGAATTATTAAGACAACGCTTTCTGCTTTGTTTTGGTTCCCAGCTACGCTCTGCCACTCTGCGCAAGGTTTGGTTTTCTCGGTCAGTTAGAACAATAGTCTCAAAAATCTCGCCCTATTTGAGCGAGGATTGGGAAACCTCGCCCTTTTTGATTATCCTTTATATCTCACTTAATTTGAGTGATGTTGCATTTGCAGTGTGGCGGGAGCTCGATTCAAAACAGACTTCCAACGTTATACGCTTCTTCATTTCATTTATTGGATTCATTTATGTTATTTCAGAGCATCGGAATAAATGAATGCTTTTGAAATGCCAGGGGGCTGCCGCCCCCTGGACCCCCGCTTCTTCATTTCATTTATTGCATTCATTTATATTATTTCACAGCATCGCAATAAATGAATGCCTTTGAAATGCCAGGGGGCTGCCGCCCACTGGACCCCCGCTCTACTCGATTCGTTAAAGGCTAACCAACGTTACGAATTAAAACTCACCATGTTCATCTACATCGCCAAATGACTATAAAGGTCGAACAAAATGCGCAAATAAAATATGATTCTTCATAAGATTAAGATAAATTATTAAAAAATAACAATAACACCCCGATTTTGTAAAAATTACCCCAACTACGACTGTACATTTCACCTACCAAGTTGCCTACATTGACACGGAATCCACACAAGACCACTTCTCGAGCGCACGTCTTCCCGATCCAATGGCTCACCAATTCAATTGAATTGGTTTCATTTGATTTCATGGCTCGCCAACAATGCACCTGAGCATCCGCACTTATGGCATGAGCGAAGAGTATGCATTTCATGAATTAGACGGCGAAGACACCTACACGTTACAAGGTCACTGTGTAAAAATAATCGTAGGTTAACGGGAAAGTTTTCCTCAAAAAGAAATAAATTGCAAATTCGAATCGTAAAATTAAAAGCACTGGCTATCGACTTGAAATTCGATTACGAACAAGAATGCGTTATTGTCGGAAATTTATAACTTATAAATTTACTTTTAAATTTGCAAGTCGTAATTTACGAAATGTATCCTAAGTCTACTAAGATAATTTTCACAGCGGTGCTGGTGATTAAGACTTCCCCCAGCATTATCACTCCCCTGGAGCAGAAAACATATCGCCATCATTATGTTTTAATATCAGAAGTTAATCTTATTGATTTGAAAAAAAAAGTCATTAGACTACTTTTTTATCTTACGGAAAATGATCCCGAGCATAATGCTTCGCCTCCCCACGCAGGGCATTCAGGCCACGGAGGAATTAGTTTCCGCTGGCGCAGCTTCCCTCTGCACCCCGCAGAAGGAAAGCACCTCGCAAACGCAAACTCATCCACGTCGTACGCGCAACAGGGTGAGGTCTCAACCCCCCTCCCCCCTCCCACCCTCTCTCTTGCTCTCTCCCTATCCCTCTTTCCTTTTTCCTACCCCCCCCTCTCCCTCTCTCTCTCTCTCTCTCTCTCTCTCTCTCCCCTTTCCTGAGTCAACAACGGGCCCCGTGAGCACACTCTGGCGGCAAGTGGAAGGTAGGGCGAGCGAGCAAGAGCGAGAGGGCACTAGAGTGAGACGTGGTGGTTGGTTGAGGCACTTCTCAAGCTGCAGCGGCCCCCAATAAGCTGCTACTGCCCCCCTCCCCCCTCTCCTGCCTCGACCAGTTTCGAGTTAAGTCACCCTACACACCTCACGCAGCACCGCCCACCCACCACTAGTCCCATACCCTGCCACAAGTTGGTAGAGCAGGCGGCACCGGCACACCATTTTTACGCGGCATTTCCTGAAACCGCGCACGACTTCTTTTTCTCACATGCAGAGAGAGAGAGAGAGAGAGAGAGAGAGAGAGAGAGAGAGAGAGAGAGAGAGAGAGAGAGAGAGAGAGAGAGATCTAGCTTGGTAAAAGGTGCGTCGCGTCACGACGGACCGAACTCAAAGGACTGAGTTGGGTCGGGACAGGGCCGGGCGGGGCGGTCCTCGAGCGATGTGCCAACTTATTACGAAGTCTGCAACTGCCGCAAGCTCGGCCGTCTCTGGCCGTCGCTGCTCGGCCCAGTCGGTTCCGATTCCTCGAGCTCTATTCCAATTCGGGCGAGGAACACCACACCACACTCTCCCGCCCCGCCTCGCCCCGCGCCCTCCAAGAGCCTCAGCCAGACGGTGCGGGGGCAGGCAGAACGAGGCACTTCCTCAACAACTTGGTACCAGAAAAAAAAGGCTCTGAGCGGTGGAGGGGAAGAGAGAGAGAGAGAGAGAGAGAGAGAGAGAGAGAGAGAGAGAGGGGGGGGGGGGTGAACGTGAACAAGCCGGGTGCTTGACGCGCGCGTCGAGGCCGAAACGAAACGGGCCGCCTCGCCGCCACTCTCTGAAGGGTCCGCCGCTTCGCTTCGTCGTTTTCTAATTCAATGGGGGTTCCAGAAGTGTTTTCAGCGAACCCTCCCCTCCCCTCCGCCCGGCACGCCCCGCAGATTAAAATTATTATCATTATTATCATTATTAGCATTACTTCTCGAGCTGAAAGCGGCGGCTGCTGTGCTTCCGCTGCCGCGCGCCCCCGCTCCCGCTCGCCGACCCGTGTGTACTTCACTCGAGTGTAATTCAAGGCGACGCGCTACATCACGGCGCACGGTGCCACCCTTCCCTGCTGCTCCACCCGCGCACCGTGACCGAGAGTCGTCGTTACCACCTTGCCCTGCCGCGCACCAACAAAACCCACATTTTCCGTCTCTGACAGAATTATAATGGCTCCTCATTTCATTACTTCCACCTTGTTTCTCCTTTTTTTTTTAAATGAAAAAAAAAAAATACGATTTCACGAAATCCTGGTAGACAACGGAGTTTCTATAACTAAAATAAAATATTGTGAGTGTTGAATAAGACTGTAAGAAAACCGACTGGTTTTGTTTAATTTACGATAGTCAAGATAGTGGCTAAATAATTTTAAGATTGAATTGATAAGGCGGGTTTCAAGTAGTGAATACTCTCCGACAGTTCAGCCGACATTTATTCGACAGGAGCAGGAGAAAAGAGAGATCTCCTTCTGACGGCAAAAATTGGGCGGCGAGGTCACGGCCGGAGGAGAACGTCAACAATAACCTCCCCTCCACCGAGCGCACGGAAGGGGCGAACCGGGGCCCTACCTAATACCGCTGGTACGCGAAGGACCAGCGGGCAAGCGAGCCGCGGCCGTGACGGGGGTGCGCTCTATTGGGAAAGCGCGGAGTTAAGGCGTTGTTTACACAAAATGGTACACGTAAATGTACATCATTTCAAGAATTCTGCTCACCAGATCGAAGTCAAACTTACCAAACCGTTTTCCGCAGGTATAAAACTACTATTTACGCATTCAGTTCGCCTTGTCAACGTTTCGATATAACTTTAAAAAATGATTTAAAGTCGCGAGGTGGGCACATCAGCCACCGGCAATGGCGGACATGCTTGGCCTGCTTTCGCGTTGTTGACACAACATGCCAACCAAATAAAATGAAAAAAATCACTGCTCTCATAACGTTACGATTTGAACTCATTCTTTGAGGCACACATTTAGTTGGCAGAACCGGGGCAAGTTTCAGTAAAACTGAAGTAGTTTTAAAGAAGGCAGTACGGTGGTCACGTGCGAATTTCAGTAGTGTTATCTCATTCTTGCGCTCGAAACTAAAGGCTGGCTTTGTTTGAACGCAGACTTTAGAGGTTTCTCTTTCGCTCCGTGTTGGCTCGCCTCGGCCTACCCCCTCTACGAAAAAATATCCCCTTCCCCTGTTCATTTTGCCTGACGAGTCGAGCATTACCATAGAAACTCGAATTTCAATTCAAATTTACAAAATTTCTGCAATACAGATTTCAACTAGACTTCAGAATCGAATGTACTAGATTACATTCTAAATGTATGCTTAATATCATCGAATTCCCTTCAGCAGATTTTTTTCTGTCGTAAGGGGCCATATGAAACAAAACACGCACGTTTTCCAGCGATTTTAGAAGGCAACTCCGTTGCCTAAAAAATGATTATTATTATTGCTAGCAAGTTGGTACAGCGGTGCGAAGGTGCGGAATAATGCGGGGCAGGTAGGCGTGTGAATAGAGAAGGGGAGGAGAGGGGAAGGGGTAGCCAGCCAGTTGCCGCGCCGCGGGCCCGCTTGGCCCGCTGCCGCCCGCTGCTTCATTTCGGATTCTTGCCCGCAAACTTTTTATCTCCTCGTATTATACTGAAAGCACCTGGAAGGCCACCGCGGAAAGCATGAGAGAGCGGCGCGAGCAGGCCCCCCCCCCCCCCCCCCCCCCCACACCAGTGTGCGAGCTAGCCGTTGCCACTATATATCTATTAAAAAAAAGAAACACGCAAATTTACGAGGTGTTTTAGTAATTTGTGTTAATAAAAATGGTGTTATTCTGAATCATTAGGGGAAAAAAAGCCCATTGACATTTTTTTGCGTCTAGAGTTGCGTGGTTTGTGTGGGACGAGGGGAGGGGGGGAAATCACTTCGAAAAGTAATTGTACGCCGCCCCCCCCCCAAAAAAAAGTTAAAAACAAGAAAAATAATCAAAAGAAAAAGATTCAAAATTTATCAAAAAGTGACAGAAATTTTCATTATTCCCTTGAAAAAACAAAAGTAAAATCAAAACAAAACTCTTGTTTTTTAAGCAGAAAGTAAAATAACAAAAAAAAAATTGTACACATTTTGTGTGTGTTATCCCCCCTCGCAGTGAGACGGGAACATCAGGCCCGGGAGTGGATGGGTCGAGAGGTTGGTGGTGGTGGTAGTGGGGAGGCCACTGAGGTACTTATGAAGCAAGTGGTTCGGGGAGGGAGCACGCAAGCCACCGCCCGCCCGCGCCGCTCCTCGCCCCCGGCCTTGCGGGGTAGGCTACCCGCTCAGCAGCTGAACGGCTGCGTTGCCTACCCACGGCTCTACAGGCGCTCAGGCATTAATTTGCTTCTGTCTCTCTCTCTCTCTCTCTCTCTCTCTCTCTCTCTCTCTCTCTCTCTCTCTCTCTCTCTCTCTCTCTCTCTCTTCCTCTCTCTCTCTCTCTCTGTCTCTCTCTTCCTCTCTCTCTCTCGCTCCCTCTCACTCACTCTCACTTTCACTCTCTCTCTCTCGGTCGAAGTGTGGCAGCAGACTCACCGACACGTATCGTAACGAGTTGCTAAGCCCCACCGAGTCGTCGTCCGCCGAGTTCCGCCGCGCTCCCCGCAACTCTTCCGTCAGGGCTGTGACAACAAGAACTTCTGGTCTTTAGTTGTTCTTTGCTCGCTCCGCGGCAATC
>JAHWGI010001006.1:132500-192500 GCA_029379305.1 Frankliniella fusca
GCCCCGCCACACCCCGCCACGCATCGTCCGCAATCCCTGCGCCTACAGGATGCAGACAAACTAGGGATGAGTCCAGAGCGCTTCACCCTGCTGCACCGCACGACTCGAGATCGCACGACTCGATGGTTATTCCGCAACATCCGCGTACGAAAAACCACCACCGAAGCGGGATGGAGGAAAATCAGTTTACAGAGTGTGAACATCAACATTTCTTCTTTTTTTGTCCTTTTTTTTTGTTATGATTTTTTGTTTAAATTATGAAAATTTTTGTCACATTTGGAATTTTTTAAAAAATATTTCTTACTTTTTTACGTTCAGTTTATTTGTTCATTTGATCTTGATATTTTTGATTTTTCTGTACTTTTCTTTCTGATTTTATTTCGATTTTTTTTTGTTCTTATGATCTCTAGAATGAGTTTTTGGGGGCCGCGCAGTGATTTTTCCAATTGACCCCCCTCCCCCTCGACCAACACGACTCTTCCTCGGAATTTGGGAAACGCACTCTCTCAAATTCTTATTGCAAATAAAATTCTTGTCTTACAAAGTGATCTGCGTGGAATAACCGGAATCCAAAGCCAAATTTTCTTTGTAATGCAAAGAAAACTTTTTGAAATACAAAGAAAATTTCCTGTATCTTGCGGCTGCACAGAATTCTTTGCACGATACGAGAAAAGTCTTTTTAGAAGATTTAGAGTGCAGGGCGAGGAGGCGCGGCGGCGGCGGCAGCAGGGGGAGGAAAGGACCGGGCCAGCTTCATTGTGGGCGGCCGACAGGCGAGAGCGTTTAACAGGGATTGAATAGCGCGCGCGGCCGCGCGGCTCCCCGGGCGAAGTCTCGCTCGAGTCCCTGGAGAGGGGTCAGTGCTCGCGCTCGCTTTTACAACCCTTCACGAGGGTGTTGGGTTCAACTCTGTTACGCGCGACCTACGGCGAGCGTGGCGCGGGGTGGGGCGGGGCGTGCTGCTAGCAGGGTGAGGTGGGGTGGGGTGGGGCGGGGCGGGGCGGGGCGGGCCGAACTGGCGAGGTGCGGTGGAGAATGAAAAGAACGGTCTTTTTCTAGCCTCCTTTATCCGGCGCCTTTAGCCGGCCCGTCGCGTCGTCGCTCAAAGGGGTGCGGACAAGACGCGGCGAGGTGTTGAGGCGGAGCGGACAGGGCACGCCGACCCAACCATGTTCTCTCTCTCTCTCTCTCTCTCTCTCTCTCTCTCTCTCTCTCTCTCTCTCTCTCTCTCTCTCTCTCTCTCTCTCTCCTCTCTCCTCTCTCTCTCTCTTCCTTTTTTCATTCCGACCCATTGTTACGTTTTCACTTTGACGGCTATCTTCCCCCCCCCCTACCCCCCTAGTTCCAGCGCACGGCCCATGTGCCGCTTATTTCAACTCGGTTTCCTGCATGATTTTTGTTTTATTTTTTTTAAGTCAACTTTTTGGTTTAAGCACAGCTGTGATGCCCGGCGCCCAGCCCGGGCCCGGCGGTGCAGCGCATCACTCCTCGCATGGAGCAGCCCCACCGCGCTGACTGACTGGCATGACAGATTCATTCATTTCACTCGGGTTTTCCGGCGAGAGCATTACAACAGCGGAAGCGGTCAAGAGCACGACCGTGGTGGGGCGTGGCGGTGGCGGAGCGTGGCTAGGCGTGGCGTGGCTAGGCGTGGCGTGGGGGTGGAAATGATTTCATTCTCCCGACCCCAACAGAGCGCGAATGCGGGAGCGCGCGCAAACTGGGTCAAACGCGCAGACTTCATAATAACAAGGGAATAAAAAAATAAAAAAAAACGTCTTCCGCACTTTTGTTACTCGTCGTAAAATGAAATGAACAAGGGAAATGAATGACATGATTGTATACAATTGGCGTAAAGCTTTTTGGTGTCAGACGGGACGGCTCTGTTTCTGTTTAGTGTCCCACCAAACGCCCCGCCCCGCCTCGCCCCGCCTCGCCCCCGCGCGGCCGCTTGGTTGCGCGGTTCTTATTCATAGCCTCAGCCCGGCGGCGCTTGGCAGCTCGGGGGAGGTTTGTTTTGCATTTACACAATTTCGCCGGGGAAACACCACCTGTGGATAGTTCGGTGACCCAAGCCGCCACCTTCCTCCTTTCTGCCCCGGCAGGGAGCGGGTCAAACGCTACGCACCATCCCTCTCGGAGCGACGGTGGCACGGTGGAGGGGGTGAACGGGGGTAATGGCGGGTAAAGGAGGCTTTTTTACCCTCATCAACATAAACTTTTTTCTTTACTCTGGTAAAACAAATGTTTAGTTCTATACATCAATTGATGTTCAGTTTCAAATGTTCAAAAGCTAAACACCTGCCCGTGTATAGTTGGACCAACTAAACATCAATTGACGTTTAATAAGTTCAACTATACACCAGCTGGTGTATAGTTTTTAAACGTTTTTAAGCGTTTTAGGAACTAAACACTGATGATGTGTAGAACTAAACATTTGTTTTACCAGTGTAAAGGAATATAAAAGCGTTCAGAACTATATTTATATCTACGGCCAGCAGATCGATTCGGTGGTGCTGACGTGGGGCGGACGCGGGGGTGGGTGCGGGGGAGGGGGGATGAGTTGGAGAGCGCCTGCAGGCAGACCCGCCCGCGGCGACGCCGTGCGCTGCCGTGTTGCCTTCCCTGCGAGAGACGCCCGGCGCTCTGCAGGCTGATTCCGAGGATCGCTCTAGTCCCGCCGTCCTTGTTGCACCTATGGCGGTGCCCTATGTCGGGGGTGTCAGGACCCCATGAGTGCGACAAGGACGGAGGCGCGAGAGCGATCTTCGGAATCAGCCTGCTGGCTCGGGCGGGATGTGAGGCGGGGGGCGGGGCGGATACGCGTAGCTGAGCTGAAGGGGTCGTGACTGAGACGGGTTGACAACGCGCGGCGCGGTCACCCGTCAAATCGGAAATAAAATGGAGGGGGAGAGGGGTGGGGGGCGGCTCCGCACCAGACAATACAGCCATACCTCGGTAATCCTCAACCTCAGCCGTGAGCCAGCCGCGGGCGGGGCGGGGCGGGGCGGGGCTCACTGTCCCTGCATTATTTATCATCACCGCTGAGCACAGGCAGAGCCTCCGTCTCTCATATTTCATCTCCATTCCTTCCGCACCTGCTGGCCAGAGCCGGCGGGACTGCCAAGGCGCCGGACGGCCGCAGGGCGCCTCGCAGGGTGCCTCGCAAGTGAGGGAGAAACAGCTCTGAACTTTGATACACAAATTGGTTAATTTTTGATAATTTTTTGAGACTTCGTGGAAATTTTTGTGAATTTCCTGATAATTTTTTTTTGAATTTTTATTGAAGTTTTCTAAAGTTTTGCTTGAATGTAACCTATTTTTTTCTGATTTTTTTCTGAATTACGAGGTGTAAAAAAAAAACATTAAAAAATAAATGAAATAATAATAATAATAATAATAATAATAATAATAATAATAATAATAATAATAATAATAATAATAATAATAATAATAAAAAAAAGTTCAGGGTTGTTTCCCCTTTGCTCGCAGGGCGCCTCGCAGGACGACGCGCCCCGCAGCCTCATCCCGACGGGAGCGGAGGAATGATATTGCGGATTAGCGCTCGCCGCGCGGACATGCGCTTAATATGCTGCGGCGCCGAAGCCCAGCGGCCAGCACGCCAGTACTCTGTTACATGTTTAGGATGAACTTTAAATTAAAAAAAAAAAAAAATTGGAATAGTAGTTTAAAAAAATTACAAAAATAAAACTAAAAAAACCACGCAATTTAAATGCATGTGCTCCAGTTTAGACCTTCATCATGACCTCCTCCTGTACGTGCACACTGCAAATCTAAGTGTGGAACATTCATGCGCAAGGTTGCGTGGAATACCCAAATTTCCACGCAAGGAAGCGTGGAACACAAAATGTTCCAACGCAAAGAGGCGTGGACCACTGAATGTTAATTCTACGCATGTAATCGTGGAACATTTTGTGTTCTAAGCTACCTTGCGTGGAACGTATTGTTCCACGTAACATTGCGTACGAATGTTCCACACTTTGATTCGCAGTGCAGTGTCGATTCCATTACTACAAAAAAAAAAGTATAAAAAAAAATCACGCGCCACGACTTTTCGACATTATTTCCATCTGTCGGCTCGTGGGCGAGGAGGTCACGCGGGCAGCGCAGGGCAGGCAGGGGCACAGGCAGGCGGGTACGCCCCGGCACACGTGCGCCAAACGGCAGCGCGCAGCGACTCATTATCACGAACCGCAAACAAAGTTAGAAAGTTTTCAGATGGTGTGATAGTTGCATTAGGCTTATATATACGCTCCCCGTTCTGCGCAACCGAGCCGAGCCGGGTGTAGGGTTCAGGTCGAGTTGGGTCGGAGCGAGGCGAGGCGTTAGTTTCTGCTCGGGCACGGGTATGGGCATACTGTTACGTGTTCTCCGAAACACATCGCCATCGCAGCCCTGCGGTACGGCGCGTTATATCCTATCCTCGAGGGTAGTTTCTACGACCTACCCCCGCCCCGCCCCGCCCCGCCCCGCCCCGCCCCGCCCCGCCCCGCTATCCACCCCGCTCCGCCGCGACACACGACCACCAGCGAGCGCTTGCGTTCATCACACATCGCAAAGGGGGCTTCTAACTTGCGGAGGAGGAGTGTTGCAAGAATCACAAGTGGGCCGGATAGGGTTTAGCCTCCAGTCGCGGAGAGTGTTGTGCTGTCCCCTTCCCACACCCCCGGGTCCCGGGTCCCGGGTCCCTCCTCTCCCCGCCGGTCCCCACCCTCTGACCTACACCCCCAGCAGCGCCAGCGGGGCCAGCACCGCAGCGGCACCCCAAAGCCATTCGGCAGGACCGCCCCGCCGACCCGAGCCCCATCCCATCCCACTCCTCGGACACTCGCTCCCTCTCCCTCTCTCCCCCCTCTCCCTCCCCCCCCCCTCTCTCTCTCTCTCTCTCTCTCTCTCTCTCTCTCTCTCTCTCTCTCTCTCTCTCTCTCTCTCTCTCTCTCTCTCTCCTTGAGAAAGATTTCGACGCTGGAAGCAATAAGCTAAAAGAAACCTCATCGTGGTTAGGAGAAGCGAAAGGGATCGGCAGTCGAGTCGAGACGCGAGGCTCTTTACTGGAAGTAACGGCGCTACCCGGCCGCCGGTGGGGCCGAATCTGCGCCTCTTGAGCACCGCTGCGCACGTCGCCCAGTACGCAGGCGAAGATTATGGGGGCCACTTTCATCCGCTGGGATTTAAAATATTTTTTTTTTTTAAATTATAATTAAAAAAGTGGAGTGGTGCACCAGTGGGCAGTCGTCTACTATACCGTGCCACCGTTACCGTGCCGGCTTTGTGTTCACCCGGAAAGCCACGGAAACAAGGTTCGAATCTTGACATAAAAATTTAATTTTTTCTGAAAACAACAACTTGGAGTGGAAATTCAAACCCCACATTTCAACGAAGCTCCCTCGAGGAATCTCCGACGGTGTAGTGGTCGGGTGATCCCTCGGGGGGAAAATTAGGCCTATGAATCTGGCTCCTTAATAAACTAAACAGCTTTTCCATGATCTGTGCGGGGGCTAGTCAGTACAGATATTCACCAACCGTACAACCGTACACGCTTACTCTTCCCGAAAGAAAAAAGGAAACTTCTCATTCTGCTCCCCTGCATCGTCCTCTCCTTGCCTTAACCTCTGATAAAAAATAAATTAAAATAATTTTAAAAAATTGAAAAAAATCTGTTGTTCAACTTTTTCGGTGTAAGCTCCAGTCTAATCGTCTAGATACATATTCCTTCTCTAATTCACCCGTGTAAACAAGGTCAGACACAATCCAGGTCGGACAGCGCTTTTTCGGATTTCGGGGAAATCACCGGGTCGCGGACAAAACAAATAGGTCCAACAATCAAGCTGCACCGCAAAAGGGTTGAGTACAATTATTTTCCATGCTTGAAAGAGGTAAGAATTTTTAGCACAGGTAAAACTAAAACGTAGTTGTATACGGCGGCGGCGGCGGCCCGGGCCGGAGTGCTACATGCGTCTTAAACGCGGCCGTGGGCGTGGGAACAGGGGCGCCAGGGGCGCCTGCTCAATCCGCATGTATCCGACCAGCGCGACCAGCGGGGGGCTTCACCCGCCCCATCATGCAAAGCGAGCAGGCGCCGCCCCGCCCCGCCCCGCCCCGCCCCGCCCCGCCCCGCTCCGCCCCGCTCCGCCCCGCCCCGCCCCGCCCCGCCCCGCCCCGCCCCGCTCCGCCCCGCTCCGCCCCGCCCCGCCCCGCCCCGCCCCGCCCCGCCCCGCCCCGCCCCGCCCCGCCCCGCCCCGCCCCGCCCCGCCCCGCCCCGCCCCGCCCCGCCCCGCCCCGCTCCGCCCCGCTCCGCCCCGCCCCGCTTCGTCCTGCTCGCAGGGCTGCAGGGTCGCGCCTCATGAATACAAAAGGCGCTCTCGCGCAATCATTTGCTTGTGATTTTCCTGCTCCGCATCTTTGTTGAGGTGAATTCATGTATTCCCCTAACGATGCGTGAAAGCAGCAGAAAGAGAGCAAAGTGCGATACAGTGGAACGGGCGTGCGGCGCGGTGCGGCGCGGTGCGGCGCGGTGCGGCGCGGGAAGCGCATCGCTCGCTCACTGTCAGCCCGCGAGGAGGAATCTCGGCCCGGCCCGGGGCCCGGCCCCGGCCAGGGGCAAAACGCTGCCGAATTCAAGTATACGATCCGGCGCGCCCAATCCCAGCGGCGGCCGGGAGGAGAGAAAAGAGGGGGGGGGGGGGGGGGGGGGGGGGTGAATGGGCCCCCTGCTGTACCCCCGTCACGCCCCCACCCGCACAACCCCTAAATCTTCTACAAAGATTTTTTTTTCGTAAACAGAGAAAACAGAAAATTTCCTTGGTACACTGGTAAAACAAATGTTTAGTTTCTATACATCATGGTGTTTAGTTGGCAATTCTAGACATGACATGATGTATAGCAGGAACTAAACATGACAAGATGTTTAACACCTATACACTTCGCAAATATTTAGAGGTTAAACATTTTGTGATATATAGAAGTATACACTTGGGCGAAGCTTCACATGGAAAAGCATAGGGATACCACGCTGCCCCAAGTGTATAGCCGACTGAACACTTGCAAAGTGTTTAGAAAATAAACATCTGTGATGTATAGTTTGAACTAAACATGATATAGTGTTTAAGTATTAAACATTAGCAGTTAAACATCATTTGATGTTTAGAACTATACATTTGTTTTACCAGTGTATTACAAAAGTTTTTCCTTGTACGCATAACAAAACATTTTTCTATGTGTGTTACACAGAAAATTTGGCTTTGTATTACAGATGCTCAGAATTCTTTGTAATTCAAGAATTTTCTTTGTAAGGATTTAAGAGTGCACCGCCCGCGCAACTCCGCGCTCCCCGCGCTTTCGCGGAGCGTCGTGTAAGTCTTGGATTTTTTTCCCCACCTTTTTTTTCTCTTTTACTCTGTGTTGACTCAGCGAGATTGAACGACTGCGTGGGCTGCAGTTCTGTCCGCACCGCTTGCCGCGCCGCAAGTCACGTTCATGTACTACTTTGCCACTTCAGAAATAAGATAAGTCAGCCGAAAGAGAGCAAAATTTACTATTGACCAATGTCAAGCGATTGTGATTAGTTAATATTCCGGGTCATGGGATCGACCATACATCAGCTGCGCTCTCAGACCCCCTCCCCCAACCGAAAAAGAAAACAAAAACGACAAAAAAAAAGGTATATTTGGTAGCGTTTCTGCCGGGCGTCGATTCATCGCTCAGCCAGCCATAGAACGCTCTGCCACCCGCTATACCCGCTCTTCACATCCCCGCCCGCCCGGCCCGCCACCCTCCCGCTTGCCATGAGCTGCCAACCAGACTGATGGCCCACCAATTTCTTTTAGCCCCCTTTTTTTTCGTGGTAGGTTGCCTGTCTATTCTTATCTCTCATCGTCTTCCCGCTCGTCTTGTCTGTTCCGCCCAGACCCACCTATTTCTCTCTCTCTCTCTCTCTCTCTCTCTCTCTCTCTCTCTCTCTCTCTCTCTCTCTCTCTCTCTCTCTCTCTCTCTCTCTCTCTCTCTCTCTCTCGCTCACTCTTCCGGCTCGTCATCAGCCGGTCGTAAACGTAAGCGCAGAGGCTTGATATTGATGGGCTTACAGACGGCGTGGCGTGGCGTGGCGCAACCGCTCGCAGTGCGCAAACCAACGGCCGGCTCCCACGAAGCATTGACAGGGTGAGAGCAAAGTGAACTGCTTTCCCTGGAGATTCTACCATGCCCAGGGGGAGGGGGGGAGGCAGTGCTTCACTGATAATTCCTTGCAGTTGAGTGCTCTGTAGGAAGCATATATGACTTGAAATTGAAAAGCAACGCTTTGCAAATCTGCTAAGCTTTTCAAATTCTTCGCAGTTTGCGATGCGTTTGGTAGGCCCGTCCTGGCCCGCCCGGCCCCTAGTTTGTTGCCTCCATGATGTCGCAGTCGCCCTACTTCCCTGCGGATTTTATACTTCACAGTAGACTCTCCTTTACCCTCCGCTCCCCTCTGTGCCGCAAAGCAGGACAGAAGGGTATGCTTTTGAAGGGTTTGCTTGTGAGCTCGCGCTAGTTGGGCTGTTGGGCTGGGACGGAGAGAGTAGTGTGATGGGGGTTTGCGTGTAGAAACGCGGGAGTATACACTGCTAGAAATTTTGTCGTAATTTGACGACAAATAAGTCGCTAATTTTTACAGCGACTGCAATCGTTTTGGAACGATTTAGTCGTAACCTTACGATAAAAAAAAATCATTCCTCTACGACATATTGTCGTAAATTTTTCTAGCAGTAAAGGCCTAAAAAGTTCGTAAAATGTGACGATTTTAGTCGTTTACTTATTACGATTTGTGTCGTAACTGTACGATCAAAATCGTTCAATTACGACCGAAGTCGCACATTTACGACCGAAGTTGTAAATTTACGAATGAAGTGGTATCTGTGTGACATCCTGCGCAAGGAATTTACGATCAGTCGTACATTTAGAATCAAAGTCGTAAATTTTCGACTTTATTCGTTTGAAAACGAACTGTGTCGTTATAAAAATTAGCGTGCGATCACTTGGTCGTTCAGGAACGACACAAGTCGTAACTTGAAAGTGTTGTTCAAAAACGACATTATTATTCTCAAAAATGTCGTAAACTTACGAGTGTTTTTAGCAGTGTAGGACCACGCGTTTCGGCCCCGAGAACCGTTTCTATCAATTTTCTCGTTTATTTTACGTCTGAAGTATTTTATCATATAAAAAGAAAAGGTCCTAATGTTGACAAAGGCACAAAAATTGTCAAGCGCCGCTTTTATTTTTTGAAGTGTGTGTGATTTACTTATGGTGTTTTGAAGTAACGATCGAAATCATAAATTCACGAGTCCGCAGTTTTCTTCGAGGGAGAATGCGACAGGTCGATGTCAAGGATAATAACTGCATTTTTGTAATTTTAATGTGACCTCACAGTCTGTCGCTAAACGATACATTCCTCATGAAAAATTTTCTTATCACCCTGCAAATGTATTGCCCGCAGTAGGAGCACAGAGTCGCGGCCCCACGGGGGCTCTTGAGGCTCTGTGCTCGGTACCCGCTGAAGCACCCCACCGCACCCCGCCCCGCCCCACCTTTCTCAGACCCGCCCCGCCCCACCCCACCCCGCCCCACCCCACCCCGTGGCGGCGGGCGCCGAGCGGCAGCAGGTCGCACCGCGCGGTACTCGAGGGAACGAGGATATCGATTCCACCGCGCGAGCAAGGTGGCGAAACGAGGGTGGACCGGGCGGGGCAGAGCGGGGCGGGGCGGGAGCAGCGGGAGTAAATTGTCACTCTGATTAGAAGCGTCATTAAAGGACTGCGCCTTCCATCGAACCCAACAGCCAAAGTTTTTTCCCTTCTCTTCCCCCCCCCCTCTTTTCTCAAAAGCAGAAACAGGAGAAATGTTTATTCAATCTCGACTTGCTCCCGTGCTTTGTTATGTCTAAGTCTGTCTCTTTGTCTCTCTGTTGCAGGCGGGCCTACGACCGGAGAGCTAAGGGGGGCCAGCCCGGCCCCGCCCCACCCCGCCCCACCCCACCCCGCCCCGCGACCTGTAGCAGCGCGTACCGCCCCATGCCCCCGCACTACACGTGAGGTGAGTCACACACTTCTACTGTCATAACACACACTGTTGTTTCCCTCGAGCTGACCTGCAAGTCTGATTCATGCGGGGGCGCTCTCCTGCTGCTGCTCGCCCCGTCTCTCTCGCACCCATGGGGTGCGCCGCATAGGTGCGAGAGAGACAGAGCGAGGAGAGCGCTCTTCTGAATCAGTCAGCGCGAGAGCCACCCTTGTGCTGCGTCCGCAGGTCAGGCCGATGAGGCCATGAGGCGCCATGGGGCCGCGGCCGGGGAGGGTGCCGTGGGTGGTGGTGGGGACGGTGCTGGTGCTGCTCATGGCGCTCGCGACCGGGACCGGAACCGGAACCGCTGCGGCCGCGCTCGACGCTTCGACGAGAAAGGTAAACCAGATTCTATAATAAGCTTTCCCTTTTGTTGCGACGCAAAATTGTCCAAAGGAGAGTCGTTTTAAGGTGATATTTTTAGGTTTCCGAAGTCGCTACAAGGGGCGATGGCTGAGCAAAGTCTTAACTGAATATAGAAAGGGAGTATGACAACTACGTGAAGGCAGTTACAAGGGGGCGCCGGCGCTTACGCTGCGGGAAAAGCGAGTGGTATCCATTTCTCCCTGCCGTCTCGCCCCGTCGCCCCGACCCCGTTACTTCGCCCTGTCCTCCTCAACCATTCCGCCGCGTACTTCTACTACTGCTCCGGCAAGTTTTCGCGCGCAAAGTTTTTTTTTCCCCTCAACCCCACTCCCACTCCTTCCTAGAAAATGGAGGCAGCGCGGGCGCGGGGAGCAACGCGAGGAGCGGCGCGCGGTGGGGGTGAGGGCTGAGGCGACGTGGACCAGCGGCCAAGTTAGTACGAACGTTGCAGCAGCAGTTGGCCCGAGTTCTTTTTCTTATCGGTTTGTTCGTGGCCCTCCATACATTACTGGTAGAGAGGGCTGTGCCGTGCCGATGTACCGCTGTGCCGCGCCAAGCGCCAGCCTTCGAGGTGCTTCAAAATGGACCAAACAAATACTGCCTGTACCCTATAGTTCCTCGTTCACGGACGGCCCCGTCCTTTTTCGGATGGGACGCACGGCGAGGTGGGATGGCCTGGACTAGGTGGCTGTAACGAGGCGGAACGCACCAAGTGCCGCGCACACCCCGCGCCACACCCCGCCGCAACCCGCCACGCACAATGAGTGCCGAGCCGAGTGGCCCAGAGTAGCACGGCGAGGCGCAGTGAGGCGGGAGCAAGACTCGAAAAGTCTGCTTCAATTCGACCTGAACCCGCCCCCGCCCCGCCTCACCCCACCCCGCCACAAAGCGCGGTCGCGTTTCCTCTCTTCCCGCTTTTCTTTTTCAAAACCGTTTTTCCTGGCTCCCGGGACGCGAGACGGTCTGACCTGCTGGCACGGAACTTGAGCAGCGCGGCGCTTACGCCTCGCGGACTAATTGCACTGGGGCGGGACGAGTATTAGGCGGGGGCGGGGGGAAAACATATACCAAAGTGAGGGAGTCGGCTCAGAGACAGAGAAGCGAACTTGGAATGTGATACAGACGTCAGATTGTCGTAAAGGGGGACAGGAAAGGTATAACGCAATGTAACCGCCATGCGCCCCACCCCCATCTTCCCCTTCGCTCCGGCGTAAGCGAGGGCGTAAGCCATAGTTCTCGCGGTACCGCGCCAAAACAGCGGATTCGCGTGCATGATTTTTTTTCCTTTCGGTTTGTTTTTGATTATTTTTATTTTTCTTGCAATTTTTCTACTCTTTAAGAAAATAATGAAAATTTCTGACACTTTTTGAAAATTTGAAAGATTTTTCTCTCTTATTACCTCTGACTTTTTAAATTAGTTCTCAGCTCTTTTTCCATTTGTTCTCGATTTTTCGGATTTTTATGTACACTTTCTTTTTGATTTTATTTTTGGATTATTTTAAAATGATTGTTTTGGGGGCAGTGCAGTTGGTACAGGGATTTTGCGGGGTGATTACCCTTCCCCCCTCTATAGAATCTCTCGATCCGCTGCGATCTAAAGCCCGTCGTCGTCTTGCCTGCCCCTCTAGGATAGCGAGGATGCCCTGCAGCTGGTGCACGACGTGTCCACCAGCAGCGTGGTCGCGCTCTGCCTCGCCGACCAGCACTTCCGGTCGCTGTCCGCCGCCGTGGACGCGCGCCGCTACGACACACTCCGCCAGAAGGCCGACATGGCGGCGCTCGTGCTCAAGGACCTCGGCGTGGCGCACCACAACGGTCAGCTTCCACTCCACTACCGACACTACCTGCGGGGGGGGGGGGGAGAGAGAGAGAGAGAGAGAGAGAGAGAGAGAGAGAGAGAGAGAGAGAGAGAGAGAGAGAGAGAGAGAGAGAGACGCTTTGACAACGAGCCGTCTGCTGTTTCCGAAGATTGCTCTCACGCCTCCGTCCTTGTCGCGCACGCAAGCCCGACATAGATCACCGCGATAGGTACGACAAGGACGCTGGATCAGACGGCAGCGCAGCGCGGTTATTCCACGGCGTAATGTCGTCACTGCCGCAGTGTGCCTCTCGGTGCTCACAGCACAGAGGCGCTGGGCGTGCGCGTCGGGCCATCAGTCAGTGGGAGTGAGAGAGTGAGACGCCCCAGGGACGCCTGCGGCCCAGGGCTCGGCCCGGCCCGGCCCGGCCCGGGCGCGCCGTGACAGCGCGGCGGCAAGGGAGGCGAGGGGATGGGAGGGGTAAAATGAGAACGTCCACTCCGAGTGAGCACCACACTCCATCATCCCCCGGGCTAAGGGGAGGTGGGGGTGAGAGAGAAAAAGAGCATAGCGCCGCAGCAGAGACAACCAAGTGGGACGGCTTGGGCTCGGGCTCGGCTGAGCTCGGCGAGCAGGTGGGCGGGGCGCGCCGGCCCCGAGCCACGCCCGCGGGTCAGCTCGCAGCGGGGCGGGGCGGGGCGTGGCGGGGCGGGGCGGGGGTCGGTAAAAACGACCCAATCACTGCTCACGTGCGGCAGCGGTATGGCGTGCTCAGCTCGGCGACATGTAGTGTCCCGGCCAGCCCGGCCCCGCCCCGCCCCACCATGATCCTCTTTCCTCCCGGGCACCACGCAGAGCCAGAGCCTCGGGCCGACAAGGGGCGCGACAAGCCGCTGCGAGGTGAAGGGGTTGTTGGGCGGGTGAGTGGGCAGGCGGCCGTTCGCACGCGTGCCGGGGGCGGGGGCGGGGGTGAGGGCGGGGCAGGGCAGGTGTGCAGCTCGGGCAGCGTGCTAAACAGCCCCCTCGGGGGTTTGGGTGGGGCAGGGCGGCGGGCGGCGCAGCGTCGGTGTCGGGACGGAACGACGCGTCATCGGGGGTCGGGGCCGAGGGCTCGCCGTGCATGGGGGCCGGGGCCGGGGTGGGCCGGCAGGGTGGCATCACAGGCACTTTGCCTGGGCCCGGGCCCGGATGACCTGGCCTCGGGGCAGGCCGGGTAGCGTGCTCCAGGGCTCTGATGTGTGAGCCACCTCACCTCTCCCTCCACCCCTCCCGGCGGCCCCGGCCCGCCCGGCCGAAATGAGTCCCATCAGCTAATGGCGCCTCTTGCTCTGGGCCCCGGCCCGGCCCGGCCCGGCCCGGCTCAGGACCAGGGCAGGAGGCAGGAGGCCAAAGGGAAGGGGGGAGGGGGTAGCACGCCTAGGCGATGTGCTCGCGGCAGAGCGCTGGTTTCAACCCTTCGACAAGGACATACACGTGCGTGCACGGGACAGGACAGTGCGTCAAGGGTGCCATTGGCATATAAAGCTCGCGTTGAGTATACACCGAGGTGTACCTCACCTCGATAGTGGGTGTACACTGAATAAGTCGATTGACTAGAATTGATTTGCTGACTAAAACTGACTAATTTTGACTAAATTTTGACTTTTTCTTCCAAAAAAAAGTGACTAAAAACAACGAAATTTGTGCTGTTTTGTCGCCGGTGCGATCCACTATAAGATTGGAGATGACTAAACCAAGATTGAAAGTGACTAAATTTTGACTAGAAGCGACTTTTTTTGTTAAATTGGGTGTGACTAATACCTTTATTGTTGATAATGAGCATTTGTGTGGCAGAAGTATGAGAACAAGTCACACAATGGACGTAAAATGCTCAATATTTTAAGCCGTTTTGTGACTTATTGACTGAATGACTGAAGTGACTAAATTGACTAAAAGTGACTAAAACGTGACTAAAATGTGACTTTTTTTTTCGCCCTGAACACTGACTTTTCGAGGTGATGCACCCCTCGGTATGTATACCGAGAGTGGGGGGGAGCGCTATTTTCAATCAGTCTTGTGAGAGCCCCCGGCGGGTAGGCAGTCCCGTCAGACACAAGTGCACCCGGGTGGCCTACCCCTCGCGCCGCCAGGCGCCCGGCCCGGCTGGGCACGCGGCCAGGGGCCGGCCAGGGCAGGCTGCGGGCCGGCAGATGACTGGGCTCATCAGCACTAGGAGGTAAAGATGTATGCAAATTAGTTTTTCCCTCAAATAATGACATCGAATCTGGGAAAAAAATCTCCGCCCACCTTTTTTTCGAAGAAGAATAGAAGTGTTAGCAATGTTTTCTTACACAAAGCACAGCACAGCACGGCCGGCCCCGGCCCCGGCCCGTGCCAGGACCCGCGCGACTTTCTGATGACTCTGTCGGAGATGAGGTAAAGTCAAGGACGTCTGGACGGCGCACGGCGTCCCGCCCCGCCCCTTTTCGCTACGGGTGGGTGCTGCGCCGCTCCGCCCCGCCCCGCCCCGCCCCGCCCCGCCAGTCCTCTTTGCGGCAGCCCAGAGCCCAGCCCGAGCCCGACCCGAGCCCGGCGCCGGCCCGCGCACTTTGAAGGTTTCCCGCAGTGTTCTCCGTAGATGTCCCTTCGCCGCTGCTGCCCCTCCCTCCAGCAGAGCCCGGGGAGCGGGAGCGGGGGAGCGCGGGCTTACCCTTGGGGTAACTATGGGGTAACGCTGGAGGCGGGGGGTGGGGTGGGGCGCCGGGCTGATTGGCTTATCTAATGAAAACAGGCGCCCGACCGACGCCCAATGGTCTCGCTGGCGCGTGTGGCTTTGAGGCGCGCCTGGGTGGAACACGAGGACTCCGGGGCTGGGACGAGCTGGCTGTGGCGGGAGGCAGCACTCCTACTACTTACTTGCCTTCGGGGCGCCGAGAGCCTGGGAGGCCTCTGCGAGGGCCCCGTGCCGTGCGGCCCGCCGAGGCAGCGGCACGGCTCCATGGTGTGGTGGTGGTAGCTCTCCCCTCCCCACCCCCAACTTCTCTACCCCCTCACTATCGGCTCAGGTGGGGTAAGTAAACGGTCGCGGCGGCGGCCCCTCGGCGCGGGAATCGCCACGCCGCACCCCGCACAGGCCGGAGAACAAGCACCTCGGCTTGGGGCTGGAGCCAGGGCAGCCCCGCTGCCCGGGGCAGGTAGGGGTACGGGCGCCGGTGCGGGGCGGTGGGGGAGGAACTTTGTTGACGTGGTGGCGGGGTGGGGCGCGGGGCGGCGCGGCGCGCCGAAGCAGGTGTGCGATTAGGCGGGACCCCTCGAGGTCTTCCGCACCCCACCCCACCCTGCTTGCCTGGCCCAACAGCAGCTGGTGTAGGGCGGGGTGCAGCGTGGAGGCAGCGAGGGCGCTGGGCCGTGATCAAGTTTATATAATCCCCCAGCTGTTATCTCGCGAAATGCCAAGCAGATTGTGTTTCTTGCACCATGCTGCTCGACACACACATTACACACTGCTGCACTTTGCTCTCATCTCACCTTCGCTAACTAAGCAGAAAGCTGCACCGTACATAATCAAAATTATGTATTTATTTTTTGTAAACACTGGAAAACCAAAGGTATGACGAGAAGGGTTTTAATGCCTTCACCAAGGTATTAAAAATTAGCACCCCTGCAAAGGGATTAAAACTTCCCATAGGTGTTAAATTTTAATGCCTTTGGACAATTTCGTGCCTTTGCAAAGGCATTAAAATTTCAGACCCCTAGAAAGGCGTTAAGTCCTACCTTTGTTTTTCCAGTGAAAAGGGCAGAGTTTGGGATGCAAAGACCGTGGTTCTGTTTGACGCATATCAAAGATCTCACTCACCGATTGCGGTTGGGTCTTGCTGGGGCAGAGGTCTAGATCAGCGTCGGCTGGACAGAGCACGCCGGGCTGGATGGCGCTGGTGCTGGCGTTCCCGACGGGGCCCTCGATGATGGGGTCCCAGAGGCCCCTCGGGTCAGCCGGGCAGGCCCGAGCTGTGTGGTGGGGCTGGCCCTGGGGACGCGCGCCCTGCGGCACAAGGTCATGGCACACTCTACTTTGAGTCGAGTTTGAAGACAAGTGTCGGCAGAGTATGTTACGCCCACCACCACCACCAGCGGCAGCGTGTTTTTGCGCCCCGCCCCGCCCGTGCTTATTCCCACAGGCAGCTGGACCCGGACCAGAGTCCAGGCCAGCAGCCCCTCGACTAGACATGGCTGGTGCCAGCGGTAACGACGGATAGACCCTACCCAGACAAAGATGTACTATTGCACACGCACATTTTTGGCGCCCCCTTATTTACAGGGGAGGAAAAAAAAACGCTCAACTGAAATTAGGTGTGAAAAGTCAGCACTACGGCTAAACACCTATTTTATTTATTTATTTATTTTTTGCTCAGAAGCGGATTTTTTTTTATTATGTGTTGTAGACAAGTCTACGAGGGTTGTGGGGGATGACCCCAGAAAATACACACACATCTGATCCAAATTGTTCTCTCAATTATTTGATTAAATAAGATTTTCAGTAAACTATTGTGAATTATTTTGATTTATTCCAAATTATTGGAAATTAACTTGAATCAATGCAAAATAATCACAATTATTTCAATTAATTTTTCAAATTTTTCAGAAACAAATTTTGCTCTGCAAATGAAAGGGTGGCTGAAAACATACATCGTATGCTACAAAATTTACCAAAGTGAATACCAAAACTCTTTTCTTGCTTCTTGTTAGGTTTAAGAGTAGTAAGATTTAAATACTCAAACCACACTTTTATATATTATCTTTAGTAGAATAATGATACACCTAATATTCAATTTACGATTTACAAACTTAATATTATATTTTATTAGAAATGCCTTTTGACGTATGTAAAAAATGGGCACACTTCGACTAATTCAATTAAACATCCATCCCGCACTAAAGAAATCTTTCAGCTGGGGTTAACTTGGTGACGCAATAACAAATCAATACGCTGGGGAACCAAGCAAGGATTCAAAACTAAATTAAACGAAATATAAGGAAATCATACTGTTGTTAGTAATTCTCACTTGTCAGGCCATGGGGTTACCTGATTTCAATACTCAGACCATACTCTAATGTTCACCGAACAGTTTCACAGCTTCACTGTTAACAGCATTGTCTATGTTATTAGGTTATGTCACTCACTCACCTAGGAAGAACAAAACCAAGTTGCATCGATACTGGCTGTCATTTCAGAAGTCCGTGACGTTCATTTCACAACTCCAACGCAATAAAAAGTATTTTGAGGCACTACCCATCTCACTCCTCCCCAAGCAACAGACGTAAACAAACAACAAATCACTGGAACCCACACTTCTACACAATGACGACACTTGAAACTTCGTGCAGCGACGTCAACAACCTTGAAAGCGACTTCAGACTACATATTACGTGAAAAAGAACGTTAATTATTTAATTATTATTTAATTTCGATAGTGTAAACAGCCGAGATGTACGCGGGCGCGCCATGGCGGATGCGAAGTAGTTCCAGCGCAGCCGCTAGGTGGCGCTATCTCTCGATGTCTTTGAAGTACTTTCCCTGCCAACCTTCCAAAATTGAATTTCAAATTAAACTTTTAAATATTTCAAACTCCGTTAATTTGGACAGCTTGGATGAATAGCAAAGCGCTGAAATTAGTACATTGCGGAACACTACCGCCTTTTACGATAACTTCTGTACTTTAAGGGAAGAAGTGGCTTAGTATGCACACACCCATGCACGGGATAGCTTCGCTGCTTCGCTTCACTCAGCGATTAGTTGAGTCAGACACGGCAAAATTTTTGACAGTGACAGCATACTTTTTTTGTGCGTAGACTTTTTAAGCAACGGAGTTGCCTTCGGAAATTGCTGGGTTTTCTTCTATACTTACGGGAATGGCGACTCGTTTGCTCCTCCAGGACTGCTGGACGCGCTGGCGCGCGCGCTGTTGCTGTCGGAGCGGCACGTCGTCTCGTCGCGGATCCTGGCGCTGAACGCGTCCACCGGCGGCGTGCTCAACATGGTGGAGTGGCACGCCGAGGGCGAGGGGCTGGCGCTGACCGGGCCGACGCGCGCGCACCCGGCCAGCCTGCCCGCCGACCCGGCCGACCTGCCCTGGTACGAGGACGCCGCCACCTCGCCCACGCTCCGCTCGCCCAAGTTCGTCGACTCGCCGGCCAACGTCTCGTTCCGCGGATGGTGGACGTTCCCCTACTTCTCGTGCTCCCGCCGGCGCTGGCTGCTGTCCTACAGCGTGCCCGTCGCCTCCACCAGTCGCCACCTGTGAGTTTGTCCCTGGAGGCGATCGCCCCCGCAGCACCCTGCCGTCTGATTCAGAAGAGCGCTCTCGTACCTCCGTCCTTGTCGCGCCTACGGCGGCGGTGCCCTGCCCTGTGTTGAGGATGGCAGGGCCTCACGAGTGCGATAAGGACGGAGGCGTGAGATCGATCTTCGCAACCAGTCGGTAGTCAGTCACTCACCATGCGCCCGAACCCTCTCGCAGAACGAAGGGCTTCCTCAGCGTGGACGTAGACCTGTCGCCGCTCGAGGTGAACCAGTGCGAGGCCAAGACCAACCCGCAGCGCCGCGTGTCCGCGGAGGAGCAACAGATCAGCGTGTTCCACGGCACGCACAAGTGCGACAACGTCACCACCCAGGTGAGCGCGGGGACCGGCAGGGGCGGGGGAGGAGACGGGGGGCTTTGGAGGGTTAGGGCATTATAGGGCATTGCGGGCCAGGCGCCGGGAGCCGGGAGCTAGTCTGTCTGCAAGTTGAGCCTCCCCAGGAAACTTGGGAAACGTGAGCTGCACGTTAAAAGAGTTGGCGACGAGTGTTCTGCGAGCGGGCGGGGCGATCTGGGCTCGAGGAGGTTAAGTAGTAAAGTTCGGGTTGAGTGAACGACCCCTGTCTGTCAGCCGGGGAGAGGGGAGGGGGTGGGGGCGGGGCGGGGCTGAGCACGCCCTGTCGTCTCCCCAATCAAGCATCGCTTTGCAGCAGGGAGAGGGACGAAAGGGGGGCGGAGGGTGCGACGAGGTCACCAGCAACAGTTAAAGGGTGCGACGAGTGCTCCTCCACCCCCTTCCATCCCCTCTTCCGGCTCCTCCAGGAGGGTCATCGGAGAGCTCCCCGAAATGGGCTACTTCCGAGTCGACTCTCGCAACTGTTTGATTTTCGAGTTGGGGTTTGAGGCCATGAGGAATTAGCTAGGATCTCGCACTCGAACAATCGAGAATCGACCTGAAAGAATCCCGCAACTCGGTTAGTCTTCCCAGCCGAAGAACAGTACAGTTTCTCTTTCGCACCTTACGGAGATCTCTCGAGAGCAACAAGGAGAGATGTTCAACTCTTTGGCCGGGAAGACGATGGGAGCTCTCCGCTCACCGCGCTACCCCTGTGTGTTGCAGTGCGTCCACATCCCGGGGGCGGGCTGGGCCAGAGGCAGCTACTACTGCCGCTGCAGGCCCGGCTACTACAGCAACAGCAACAGGGGCATCTTCAACGGCACCGTCGTCGAACGTGAGTCTCAATTTTCGGGGGGAAAAAAGAACAGAAAGAAAAAGAGAGAGAGAGAGAGAGAGAGATTATATCATTCCGGTAGCGCCACTGTAATTTGCGATAACGCGACCCTGCTGCAGAGGCCTGGCAGGAGTACGAGCAGCAGGTGCAGCAGGTGCAGCAGCAGGACCCGCAGGTGTCGCCCTGGTCCCGGGGCCCGCTGTCCCTGTTCGTGTGCCAGCAGTGCGCGCCGGGGTGCGAGACCTGCCGCGGACCAGAGCCGTGCCTCGCAACGTACAACTGGCCGTTCAGGTGAGAACTAATATAGTCCAGGGGGAGGGGAGGAGGTCACTTCGAAAAAAATCAGTGAACGCCCCCCTGAAAATACATATTTAAAAAAAAAAATCAAAATAAGATCAATAAGAGAGTTATAGAAATATCCGAAATATCAAGAACAAATGAACAAAAAAAAAATGAGAAAAAAATGAAAAAAAAAACTCAGAAATAATAAGGTAAAAAAATCAAAAAGTGACAGAAGTTTTCATAATTCTGTTGAAAAATCAAAAGAAAAAAGAAATCAAAACAATTGTCGCCGTCCCGTCCGCACTGGAAATCTAAGTGTAAGAATGGGAATTCACTCACTTGGAAGTGTGCGAATGGATATTCGTACACTTCCAAGGGTGTGAAACGGGTATCTCACCTTGCTTATCTCAGGTGTACGAATCATTATCGTACACTTCCAAGAGTGTGAATATCTATTCGCACACTTGCAAGTGAGCGAATACCCATTCGTACCCTTTCCAAGTGAGCGAATATCCATTTACACACTTCCAAGTGTGCGAACGGAACGATATTCGCTCTCTTCCAAGTGTACGACATTCGTACACTTGGATTTCCAGTGCGTCCTCTCAAACAGACTTTCAGGTGAAGAAACCTGAAATTTTCTTGTTTTTCGCTGGCAGTTACTTCACACCGAGGGGCCCACAACTCTGGAATTCAGGTGTACAAGGCCACCGAAATCTCTGGAAATCATATTGAAATCTCATTGAAATCAGTGAAATCTTTGAAATCAGTTGAATTCTCTTGAATTCACACGAATTCCGTTGAAATCACTTGAAATCTGTTGAAATCACTTTGAATTCACATGAAATCACATTGAATTCACATGAAATCACATTGAATTCACATGAAATCACATTGAAAAAGCGTCTCGGGAAACTCACTCAAATCGGTGTGGGGAGAGGAGGGGGGCGATGTGCACTAACAGCTGTTCGGCGAATTCGAGATATTTTAAGATTTTTAGATACTTTTATAACAGATTGAGATTCCTATTTATTCTTAAAGCCTAGTGCCATTTCAATAAAAGTACTCAATGTATAAACAATTTCTTTTTGTTTAAATTTTTGCCATTGGAGGTATAAATAATAGTCCTACGCAAATCCACTTCCACAAATCTGGTTTATGAGGGAATATTAATTTATTAACTGGAGCAATAAAACATAGTGAAAGTGCTAGACGACTAAGATTCTTTTAAAATACCTCCTTGTTACGGCACAGTTGAAGTGAAATTCTCAAAATCGTGCAAAAAATACGGGGATTCCCCAGAAAATGCACGCACAGCTGATCCAAATTATTCTCTCAATCACATGATTAAATAGGATTTTTACTAAATTATTGTGAATTATTTCGATTTATTCCAAATTATTGGAAATTAACTTGCAACTGCGCAAAATAATCACAATTATTTCAATTAATTTCGGCAAATACGGCTCGAACCCGTCGCACTGTACAGTCATCGAGACGTCGTGGCTCAGTTGGTAGAGCGCGCAACACCGAACCGAGTGGTCCGAAGTTCGACTCCCACTCGGGAAAGTGTTTTTCGCGCTTGGGATTTCCTTTGGCAGCTGCTCCAGGGCAGGTCAAGTAGAAATTAAACACGTCTCACCGCCGTTGGCTCGGTGGCTCTGGGCGTTGGGTCGCTTCCTGTTCTGGCTACGTGTCGGCACTCGGGGTTGTGGGTTCGAATCCCGCGTACCCCTCTGAGGTAAGGCCTCTGAAACTGGGATCAGGAAGTCTAACGCCCTTGACACCGCTCGTACCTCTAGGGGTAGGCCAATGGTGGTACGGGGATCAAATCTGTCGAATTGCGCGATAGGATCGCAGTCAGCAAAGCGCCGGTTCCCATGGAACACCGAAGCAGTTGGCTGCCACAGGGGGTAAAAGCCCTGTGCCTGGCGGGAACCGCAACCTCCTTCGGGAGGTTTACTGCCGCAAAAATTTTCCGTGTTTTCACGCCACCCTTTCAATTGCAGAGCAAAATTTGCTTCTGAATTTTTTCTTAAATTAATTGAAATAATTGTGATTATTTTGCGCAGTTGCAAGTTAATTTCCAATAATTTGGAATAAATCGAAATAATTCACAATAATTTAGTAAAAATCCTATTTAATCATGTAATTGAGAGAATAATTTGGATCAGCTGTGCGTGTATTTTCTGAGGTCGTCCCCAAAATACTTGAATTCGTTGGAAATCTCACGAAATCAATGGAAATCATATGAATTCGGTAGACATTTAACTGAAATCAATGGAAATCATGTGAAATCAATGGAAATCACTTGAAATCATGTGAAATCTCGCGAAATCAGTGAATTCACTTGAAATCTTTGAAATCCGTTGAAATCACCTGAAATCATGTGAAATCTTTGAAATCCGGAAATCAGGTGTACAAAATTTTTCGGAGTTGTGGGCCCCTCGCTTCACGCCTTAACTCGGCTTGACAGAATCAGCCTGCTGGTGGTGTCTGTGTGCTGCGTGGTCATGGTGCTGGCCCTGGCGGTGTACGTCTACCACAACCGCCGCATCAAGGTGTTCAAGGTGGCCTCCCCCATCTTCCTGGCCATCACGCTCCTGGGCTGCGCCATGATGTACCTCGAGGTGAAGCTGATGGGAGAATTAGAGCGACAAAACAAACGCTGCCGCGATGTCATTTCGACAGTCAACTCTTACCTTACCTGTATGTGTACAGCTCGCCGCCATCTTCCCCGTGCTGGACATGTACTCGTGCATCGCCACCAAATGGACGCGGCACCTGGGCTTCTGCATCACCTACACCGCCCTGCTCATGAAGACTTGGAGGTAGGTGATTGATTACCCCCTCCTCCCCCTCTCGGTGTCTGCTCCGCACCGCGGGAAATAAATGACTCGTTTCCTGGGGCGCATACGCCTGAGGGGGCCTTCACGCAAAAAAAATCAGTGTATACGTACACCCTCAAACAAAATCAGTAAAAAGTAAGAAAAAAAAACAAGAAAAAAACATCATAAAAATAATCAGTTAAAATCGAGGAAAAATCACAAAAACACATCAAAATCAGAGAAATTGGTGTACGCTGGAATTTATGGTGAAATACCCCTCACCTCGCACACGCCTGGCCTAGCCTACCTCTTTTCCCTTTTCGCCTGCAGAGTCTCGCTCACGTACCGCGTCAAGTCGGCGCACAAGATCAAACTGACCGACAAGCAGCTGCTCCAGTGGATGTTCCCCATCCTGCTCGTCATGCTCATCTTCCTGGGCGCGTGGACGCTGAGCGCGCCGCCGCAGGCCGAGGTCATCAAGGACTCCAGCGGCCTCGCCTTCAAGCAGTGCCAGTACAACTGGTGGGACCACAGCCTGTCCATAGGTCCAGTTCTTTTCTTTTCTTTTTGAGATGCGGACAAATTTACGTAATTAATTTAAAAACGGACGAGCACGCTAAAACGAACGCCGTTATCCTGTCCCTGTGTTGCAGGTGAAGTGCTGTTCCTGCTGTGGGGCATCAAGGTCTGTTACAACGTGCGCAACGCCGAGTCCCTGTACAACGAGGCGCGCCTCATCAGCTACGCCATCTACAACATCGCCACCGTCAACACGACCATGGTCGCAATCCAGTAAGCCGCAGGCAGCCCCCGATAAATTAGAGCAAACTTTTTGGGGTCCAAAATCCCCCAAAAAAGCAAAGGCTATAGCCTTTGCAAATTTGACAAAAATTCGAAAGTCTCAGATCACGCCAAAATTCACAGGGAACCTTCTGTACGCACTGTGAAACATATATCACTCGAAAAAAGCACGATACCGGTCTTGGTTTGGGAGAAATTCGCTTTTCACGCCATGAAAAGTGATTTGTTCAATCGGCGCCTATTGGATAGGCAACCCATCAGACGCCAGCCCGCACCAGCGTGTGTGACAGAAAACTGTGAATAAGTGGCGGTCTGGGGCCGTTTTTCCCATGTACCGTGTGTTTCTTTCGCGATGTACTGATGGGTTCAGTACATCTTGGTTTCTTTGAATGCGTAACAGCACTGGTAAAACAAATGTTTAGTTCTATACATCAATTGGTGTTTATTTCCTAATGTTCAAAAGCTATACACCTGCTGGTGTATAGTTGGACCAACTAGACATTGACGTTTATTAAGTTCAACTATTCACCAGCTAGTGTATAGTTTTTAAACACCAATGATGTATGTGACCTAAGCATTTGTCTTACCAGTGAGTGTTGCGGGATTGCATACTCACCAGCGCTGCAGGCGTCATGGCGCCTTACGGGCGAATAGGGTAGGCAAACCCGCAACACTGTTACGCATTCAAAGAAACCCCCGGTACCTGTACCACCTGTACTACAGCTCCAGCTCATGTACCCGTGCAGCCGCACTACTTCAGTTCAGACCCTGTTTGGGCGCAAGTGTGTAGTACGCCTATATGGCGTACGACCACTGAACGCCTCCTCGTTACAACTACTGAGCATCCAAAACTAACACCCGCAGTCTCTTCATCTTCCCGCACGCCGGGCCCGACATCAAGTACCTCCTCGGCTTCATCCGGACGCAGCTCAGCACGTCGGTGACGGTCGGCCTCGTGTTCGCTCCCAAGGTGGTGCGGGTGCTGCGCGGCCAGGGCGACCAGTGGGACAACAGGGCGCGGGCGCGCGGCGTCACCGCCTCCTTCTCCCTCAACGGCATCGGCCTCGTCCCCGAGGAGACGGCCGACCTCTACCAGGAGAACGAGGAGCTCAAGGTGAGGACGAATCCTCGGCGCCGAGGCCGACGGCGTGACCGCGCGTCACCTGCTGACGTTCATCTTCTTGCAGGAGGAGATCCAGAAGCTGGCGGCGCAGATCGAGTTCTCCAAGATCGTGGCCATGGAGCTGCACAACCGCCACCTCAAGCCGAAGCCGGGTGGCTACTTCAGCCAGGGTCAGGCGCTGACGCTGCAGTCGCCGCAGGGGGCGGGCGGGGGCGGCAGCGGCGGACCGTTCGGCATGCGCACCACCACGACACAGGGGTGCCCGGGGCCGGGGCCGGGCAACAGCGCCGGCCTCGGCCTCGGCAACAACGGCGGGCTCTTCCGCGCGAGGAACTCCATGGGGGACGAGTCCGTCGGGTCCAGCGCGTCGGCGGCCGCCTCGGCCGAGACCCTGGGGGCCATGGGGGCGGGGGCGGAGAAGATGGACCGCGTGTGACTAGAGGTCAATAGTGAGGAGGTGTGGTTGTGACACGCAGCGAACGGGGGGAGAGGCCCGGTGGAGTACCGACTCACCTACGTGTCGGGCATGGTGTGAGCCCCTAACAGCCTAGGTGTGATCATGACCTCGGCCAGGAGCAGGGTACTGTCGGATGTGACGGGGCGGGGCGGGAGCCATCTCCCTTCACACCAGGATGGGTGGCAGGCTATGGCAGGGGTAGTTTACACGAATAAAAGATCGGTTTCTCCTAATTGATGTTGCAGCAAATAAAATCCAGAGATTATTGTATTTATCGATGGCTTTTTGTTAAAAAAATCATTGACCAAGTATCAAAATTTAGAGGGCCGATGTTATGTACATGCGTCGTGTGCACATCGCGATAAAAGGTATAAACACGCTGGACTGCGTGCCCAATCTCCTCCCCTTGAACTACTGGTCTGATCAGCCGGACCTTTGAATTCCCCGCGAGTCGCCGCGAGGGCAAGCGTGGTGCTTGTTGGGGACATTTGCAAAACATTTTTCAATGTATTCAGGTATTACATTATAAACTACATGTCATCAAAAATTTATGACTGAAATATTTAAGACGCAAATCTCCCTTCGCTGCGTGAACAGTCATCTACTAAGCTGGACTGAAGAGAAGCAAATATCTTCGTCTAGAGATTTCACACACCATAAATCCTCACTATTGTGATTCTCTTTAAAAATTAAAACAATAGTGAACGCTGTTAAATGTTGTAAAATTGTGCCAATTATATCAAGGAAAGTATTAGAATGGGAATGGACTTTAAAAGAGGGTTGCATTAAGTGGTTGCAGGTGCCAAATTTTTACAAGACTCTTTGGAAAATATAGGAAGCGTACGGAAACGAAAGACTGAAAGAACAAGAAGTCTCTATTATCACAGCATGAGATATAATTCAGCTAGTTGACTATCCCATTATGGGTTAGTGGATGAGTCAGATATGGTACCAAAGAAAGATTAAATCATTTTTTGGAAGAGCTGTCATAAGTTAAGTTTGTTGTTTATAAGTAGGCTTATTTCAATCCTCACAACCTTTCTGAAAGCAACTATCTTAAATCTACCTTGCAGAAATCATTGGGCATTGATCTCCAAACCTATTTTTGTGTTCAATTTAAGAGTCTTTGTTTGCTGCACAAAACTGAAAGCCATAAAATGTATACAATGATGAAGTGCTTGAGAAATTAATATCTCTGAATAATTTTGACACAGTAAGTTAAGTAACTTAAATCTGTGATACAGAGAGATTTTCAAAAGAGATGTTTCTTTGATTTTCATTAATTTATATTCAGTGAAGAATGTGGTCAATTTAAATTATCAAAGTTCAGAAAATCATTTAAATCTTTCAGTCTTGCACTAAGCCAGCATAAAGTAAGAACATTCCATGTAAGTCCACTGCACATAGAATCAATCAGTGCTTCAAGCCAAAAGCTTTTTTAAAATGATGTAGAATGAAATGCACCACTTGGGACCAAATTGTAAAAAGAACATATGGGAAGAACAGTCACGGCCTAAAACAACATTCTCCCATTATTTACTGAAAAATATAAAATTCAAAATACATGGTAAAGTAAATGGAATGTCAAAATAGATGGCAATATTTACCAAAAAGGTGCAGGGGCGGATTCCCATTAAAAAGTGGAAGAAATCAGCAGCATCCAAGTACATAAACCATTCTGTAAGTTCTGACTTTAGACTAAATTTGTTCAATTTAATTTCACCACATAACATCTTAAATATAGAAGTTGACTGACGTCATGTTTCCAATTCAACAAGACCTTCTAGAGAAGAAGTCTGAACAGTAAAACTCAATCAAATTGTAAACAAGTGGGTGCATTGTCATGGTTAAGAGCTAAGTGGGAAGGCTTTATTTGCCTCTCTTTGGCAGAAGCAAATATTAATAAATATGTGCTTGACAAATAAAGGATAAAAATTATAAAAAATCTCCCTTATTCAAAATTAAGATGTTGATTAAATCAGTTCTATTTTTGGAAATATTTGAGTTCTCGTGTCTGCTTCTGATACAATAAGATTATTGTATTTTGTACATTTCCTTGCCTTCATGTGCCTCCTGATTAAATAATAAAACAAAACAACAAGTATATCTCTGTACAGATAAGAGTTAAATGTGTAATACATGTTAAGTGCTTATAATTTTGTGGTGTATCGTAGTTGTTTAAAATTGTCACGGATCACTATCAACTGATGGGCTCAGGAGTGCAAATTTAATGATTTGTCAATACATAGCAGACTTAATGAAATTTCTTTCACACGTGACTGGAAGCTGCAAATTTGCCAATTCAACACGAGACAGGATCAAACCAGTACAGTATATTGCATATCAAAAGTTTGCCTTTCAAATTAACATACAATGGTTTTGGTGCTTCAACTATCTGTCCAAAATAGAGATTGTCAATTGCATTGTATTAAACAAGCCAATAGCCTACTTTCAATACTTCCTCTGTGACTAAAACTGCCTCTGAAATAAATCAGCCAAAAAAGCAATGTGTCATAAAAAAAGAAATACCATAAAACAGAAGGAATCAATACCTCAACCAAAATGAGTTTAGCCAAGCCATGATATCATGGAAAAGATCCAGTCAAAAGAAGTTATGTATCTAATTATCTTTCACCTATATAATCTTCACTTATCTAACAATTAGAGGCTTAATGCTTTAGTAGGAAATTTGTTGAATTATTGGAATTCAATATTTGCCAGCTCATTAAAAGATAAAATACAGATGAATATCTGTAACACTTAAATTAGCATTCCATATATATTAATCAAAATATAATTATTATTATTATATTCAAGTATGTATGTTCTATTTGTGTTGATATTACTATAAATGGCACTAGTTTACTTAGTCATCCTGTGAATTAAGGGAGATACCTGCAGGAAAGCAAACTGAGCCCCATATTTCCTTCAATATTTCAACGGAATTCTAGAGCGTAATCCTTAAAGTTCCGTCGAAGAATCTCTCTTTCTTCAACAGAGATGAATGTAGGAATTGTTGGTAGATTTAATGATCATAAAGTAGTTTGGATTGATTAATATTTGAATATGGATGACTGGATTCATTCTTCAAACAATTTACAGAATTTATCACACATGTCTTTTGGTTGTTACATTATCACTGTAAAGCCAAATGGCACAACTGCTCTTTGGTCGGCAAACCAAGTGTGTATTAGAAACAGAGGAAGTAAAATTGCATTTACGCTACTGAGCATACTTCAAAATTAGTCGCAATAGCATGCATGAAGTTACAAAAAAGCTACTGTTACCATATGCAAGGAGAAAAAGAAACCCCACATTTCCATTGCATAACTGCAGCACCTAGTCACGTTTTCCTTATAATATGCACAGCAAGATGCAAAAATCTATCAACATGGAAATAAACCCATATCACTCAAGAAAAAACAGTTGGTAAAGATTCTGTTCAAAACTGCTAAAGGGCAGAAAACAACACTTTTTGAGGATAACACATAAAACCGTAACAATACAAAGGTTCAGCAGACGCGTTGGGAAAAAAAAGCAGCAATGGCATTTTTGCATACTGGAGTAAGAAATTCTGAGGGTGCTGAAAGAAATTTCATACTGTAAATAAGTATTGTGTAAAACTTGTGCGCCATAGTATGCTTCTTACTTGTTTTCTGAAAGTAAAAGCTCATTCATGACAGTGACTGCATGGGCTAAAATGGTTCAAGGAACCTTGACTTGTTGTAAGACTCATGCATGGACAAAGTAGGAACAGATTGCAGCCTGAGTACTGGAAACGCCCCCCCTCCCCCTTTATTTTTTTTTAATTTGTATTTTTTCTTTTGAGTTTGAGTTTCATTGATTTTGTCATTTTAAAGGAAAAATGTGAGCGCAGCAAGAAAATTTTCTATCAAACATTTGTAGAAATTAGTTCTATATGAAAGTCAAGAAAATGTCTTCTATTCCTGTGTGAATTTATGTTGAAAACTAATTGCTTGATCTGCCGTTTTCTCTAGAAATACAACCAGTAGTTCTGTCAAAATTCTGTAAGTTTTTAGCATGTTTTTAGAATGTTATCCACCCATAAGACCATTTTTTAACAACCCATAGGACTTCATTACAACATGCTGTCAGCTTATCCAGCTGTCAATCAGAAATGGCTCGATTGAAGTCTCGATGAAAACTGTACTCCTCATGGAGCGACAGTATGACGTCAACACACTCCTGGGATTAAACAGGGAGCTGAGCTTGATAAAAGTCAAGTAACAGACTCACTAGATATTACATCCTGAGAGGCACTCTGATGACATTCATCTACAACAGATGCTTCATGAGGAGTGATGGTAGTTGGTGCTTCAGATGAATCACTTCCATCAATTCTTTCGTAGCCACTGTGAAGGGGTGCTTGATTTCTGCAAAATAATAATGGCAAACCAATGATTTGATTTCCAGAAATATTATGATCACAGGTTAAATTTTTATAAAAAGGAAGAAAGAAAGAAAGAAAGAAAGAAAGAAAGAAAGAAAGAAAGAAAGAAAGAAAGAAAGAAAGAAAAAGGAAAGACAAAAAGAAACCTAGAACGGATAAAATAGTTTTAACTGAAATTTAAATACTAGTGAAGATATCAAGTTTTAAAATTTATTTTATTTTTAAACAATTCCTTCAAGGAAAGAATAATAAATGAAAAAAATTACTGATAAAAAAGAATATACATAATATCACATTGTATCACATATTTTCCAAAGAATCCAGAGTACATTCAAAGGGTAGCCACATCTAAAATATAAAGCAACAAATCATGTATCATGCAATGCAATCACATTGACCATTTTTAAAAATTGCAGAAAAAAAAAGAGGGAATAAAAAAGACTATGAGTTAAAGGCCTGTGACACAACAAGGGTAGGCAAAATACTCTTCATATAACAAATAGAATCTATGTCAATGATTACATACATGGAGGTGCTCAAAGAAAGTTAGAACAACTACATAATTACTTTGAAGGAGAAAGAAAACTTTACATGGTTGGAAATTTTAAGACCCCAACATGATACTGAAAACAAAATAAAACAGACTAAACCCTCTACAAGGTGGGGAAAAAAAATGCAAATGGCTATGGTAGTCATGCTCTAATGCCTAAAATCATGCGGGAGTGATTGGTGGGAAATAAGGTGATCTCGGATGCGTCTTCATTAAATGTAAGCAGATACGTTGTAAGCCTTTGATGATGGGGTTCTGTAAGAAAAAGCAAGTGCACAATCACATTATTGTGTTTCCAAGGCTTTCAGGATAAGTTTCAATGCGTAATCTTTTCTATAACGGAAAGCTGATTCAATTAGTTTCATATCCTCTAAATAGGGTTTTTCAATGTAATAAAAGACACAGACCAAAGCCAAAAAACAAAGATTACTGCGTTATTTTTCTAAGATTGAGACAGGGTTTAAAGAAGCTCCAGTTTTTCATCTGCCACACCAAAAGACAGCATGCAAAGTCTCCAGAGAAGGAGAAATGGACTTACCTATACAAAATATAATGCTGAACCATGAAGAAAACGTCAAATATGATTGAGATGAGTCCCAACCCAAATTTGGTTGGCGATAAAAATATGGATGCCCAGTCATCTACAATACAAAGGAGCAACAGAAAAATTTTCAATACAATTCCATAACAAACATGAACTCCATCCACAAAATGTTGACTCTTAATCCATTCTACAGATTGACTTACGATAATTGTAAGCATCTAGCACCATTTGTAGAATACTAAGAACTCCTCCAGTGAAATCACAAAGAATATTTCCTATGCTCCATCCAACCGTGCTCTTACGTCTAAAATTCATATAGCCCTAAAAATGAGGAAAGCAACAAAATTTATAAACACTATCAACAAATACTTGTAGGTGATGACAGTGCCACACCACTCTTAAGATTGAATAGGTAACATTAGGAGTACCTTGATCAATTCAGGCAATGTTAAATCTACCTATCATTGCCCAGATATGTGCCAGGAAATGAGAGATTGCCGGAGGCACATGCGGCAATGTCAGGTGAGGCCTTTTGTTTCCCTGTTTTTTCCTTATTATTATGTTTCACATATTATTAAATAATTTAGTACCCTATACGCTTCCGGCAGTCTAATTTTTTCTAACGCAATGTAAGGCAATGTTGGATGGATTCAGCATTGCCTGAACTGAGCCATCCTAAACTGAGCCTTACCTAAGCCATCTTAAGAGTGCCAGGACACTGGATATTACCACTAACATAGACATACATTAAAATATAGATAACATCATACCTGAGGAATGTATTTTATAAGTGTTATGCAGAGCTTCACATAGGAGCAATAATACAAAAAATCAAGCCAAAGTATAACTTTAAACACCGAGCACAGCATAGAAATGAAGAGAAAAATGAAAAATGCTCCTTGAATACTTCGAGCCACAATGGACACAGATTGGCCACCACGCTGCAAAATAAAAAGTGGATGCAGTTACAAAAATATTGGCACCAATTGGCTAGGTTTTGTGTATTTTTGGTTTTTTTTTTTTTTAGAAGTCTTACAGTACCTCATACAAAAAACATTGAAAGATTGTGATTAAAGTAACAGCTACAGCATGGAGACCAAAAAATATGTCATTAGGTTGTACTGGGATTCCACTTCGAGGATTTCGCTCAAAGTATTGTTCCTGTGGAGGGAATCATAATTACCAAGGAGTCTCCTTTTACCTCTTAAATTAAATATCAATGAATGGAAACAAACCTGTATTGAAGGAATCCAATAAAGACCACAGTTAAACAGCGAATAGAGAGTGAAACCAGTGAGATTCAGTGTGAGGAAATCAAAGTTCAAGCCAACAACACTGTGAATAATTCAAAATTTAAATAATAACAAAAACAAAAAGGGCTGTGATATATTGAAGTGATTCGATTACATTGATACTGAAACTGACCTCTTTCGTCTCCAGTTCTCAAATATTTGTGGATAAAATGATACTGACCAAACTACAAAGTATATCCAGCCAACAACAACACTAATAATTTCAATCTCTGAAGAATGTTCAGATGTCACTTTTAAGAAGGCGCCATCAACTCTAGATTGAGTGGGAGGAAAAAATAGCAAAAAGAACAACTGTTATTTTTTGAATCAAAGGAAATACTTCTACTTTGTTCTTGGTTGTTTGTTTCAATCCAAGAAACAAGTAACATAACGTTGATGACATACTTTAAAATAATTGACTTACTCTAAACTTGAAGAAGAGGCATTTGCAGTTACATCCACGTAACCTGGTGATTTGCTAGTAACACTAATAATTTGAGTGAATGGCACAGGAGCATTAGCTGGTATTTTAATTTCTGACGGTTCTAGTACTACAATATCTGCATATGATACCATTAACTGAACATTTACATCTTCACTTATTTTAGTCCTGTAATGAAAAAAAAATTGTTACAGCAAGTGTGGTTGTTTGTGTATGAGTGATTTTGAGACGAGAATTTCTGTAGATTTTTTGAATAAACTTACTTGGAAATCAGGTTGAATGTAGCTTGCTGATTCACAACAATAGTTAAGGCTTTAGGATCCATCACTAGGTCGCTGTTTATAAGCAGTGGTAAACCTAAGGAAGACAAGAACACTTTCCTATTCTGATGAATTTAGATTCAGTATTTCAAAATATGTAACTAAAACTTACCCAACAAAATGCCCAGAAATGGGAGACACGTCACACACAAGGCCATCTTGATGTGAAATTATAGGAAATCTATGAATGTACTCTGGATTCTAAATTCAGTAACTAAAACTAGTTGGACGGCAACAACGTCTGCAATCATAAAGAATAATGACAGCATTACATTTTAAGGGAGGAAGTTTCATTGAAGAAAGTGGGACACCTCCCCCTGATCAAAAATGTAACAGTCAGAGCAAGACCTGCACATAATGATGTGAGCAAAAAAAAACAATAAAAAGTAACAAAGAACCAATTCTTCGAAAATAAGGAGACAGTGGCAGTGACATGAAGAGACTTAAAACTGACCTCTCTAATAAACGAAATTATTTACGTAACTAACCTCATACATTACCGAGTCATGTTTATCTTTCAAAGGACGTTGTGGCAACCAACGTCGGTTTAGCATCAAACACAAATGTAACTCGGCGGCTACCCCACACTGACGACGGAATATCCGACATGTTTCTCTTCTCTCAGACGTGCGGAATTGTCATCATCACTACCGACCTACCGACAAATGTTTACATCGCGAGTTTACTACTTTCAAGGCCGCATCCCGGCGAGCAGACAACTCCTCCCCCTACCCAACCCCCACCACCTGCTGATTACACGCTCACCAACCTCCGCACTTGTGAGAGATTTGCGATGACGTGATTGCTGGGCGCCGTCCCGTCACTCACTGTCCACGCTCACCAATCCGCCTCTCGCCTAAGTCCTTCCTTATAGACCAGCACGCTGTCCCTATGCTGTGTGCCGTCTAGTGTCGAAGCGACGCTCCGACCCCTGCTAGCATCGCACCTTCTGTTGGCAATGTCTACATCGATTGGCCGCCAAACATCCAAACGAAAGCCGTCAGCTCGCGTCAGCAGCGTAAGGGAATGTCCACAAAGGAGCGTCCGCGGTCGATTTGGTCAAAACATCGACCTCTTTTCCTACCCAGTGTCCGGTTTGGCCTGACCCCCCCCCCCCATGACGTCCAATGCTGCTCCCCCCTCCCCAAAAATATGCAGAATTTAAAAAAGAAATGCAAATTAGGCGAAATAGGAGATTTTAACAGAGTTTCACGCTTCATTTGCTCGCGATACTTGAAAGATTAAAATGGAAGCTTAAAATACCTTGGAGGTCCGGCTAAGACGCGAGCACGTCGGAGCGGAACTCGTGTCAAACTTGCACGAGAGCCTCGACCAGCCTCGCCGCTTAGCCTGGGGGCGGGGCTCTCAGCGGACGTGCCCAGCGGGGTTATTCCGAACAGCGTTTAGTGGTGTCCTCTCTCTTACTCCAGTTGGCCTCGCCCCATGAGTGAGACAAGGACAGAGAGACGAAAACACTGTGTAGAATCACCCCACGGCCCAGCACACCGCCCCGCCAGGAGGCCCCGTCTGCGCTGCGGCCGATAAACAGTGCTGTTCTCTCGTGAACCCTTATCGGGAGTCCAGGAATCCCCAAAGCAACTCGTCGCGCCGCTTCGCTCCGCTTCACAGCTGCAGCTGCAGTTTCGGCAGCTGCAGCTGCTGCTGGCCGCCGTGGAGTATAAGCAGCACGGACCAGTGGCAGCAGACTACACATTCAAGGGCATTCAAGCATGCACCGATTTTCCTGATTTTTTGTTTCTGATTTTTTTTTTTAAACCTGATTTTTGCAAGAGTGTACACTGAGTGAAGGACCCTTCGGCCGCAAGCGGGAGGCTGCATCTCGCGCGCGACACACGGTGCACGCACGGCGCACGCCCTCTGTCCCTCTCCCTCCCTTCCTCCCTGCCGTCTGATTCCGAAGATCGCTCTCGCGCCTCCGTCTCTTGTCGCACTCATCATGGGGCACTGCCGTTCTCGATAGGGCACCGCCATAGGTGCGACAAGGACGGGACGATCTCCAGGATCAGACGGCCGCAACAACCACAGCTGGAGAAATGACAAGGCGGGTTACGTTTTCCTATCATCCACGTCGCGGGCGGGGCGGGTCTCACTTTGGCGAAAGTGTCTCTCTCTTGCGGGGCGGATCACAATGAGTGACGAACGAGTCCGTCGTGACTCTCTGTCCCGCTGGAACTCAACTCCCACGCCGGCGTGGCGGTGGCTGCGCGCGTTTTTCTTACGCGCCGCGTGATGCATGTGTGCGTCCGTGTGAGTGTTTGACTCCAAAGTTCCCGAAGGAAGACAGCTCATCCGGATGAGTTGTGGGTGGAGGGAGGGAAAGGGGTACGTGATAGGGCAGGGCGAGTGCGAGGCGGGGCGGGGCGGGGCGGGGCGGGGGCGGGGCGGGGCGGGGCGGGGCGGGGCGGGGCGGGGCGGGGCGGGGCGGGGCGGGGCGGGGCGGGGCGGGGCGGGGCGGGGCGGGGCGGGGCGGGGCGGGGCGGGGCGGGGGCGCGTCCGTCTCTTGGCAGTCATTCCAAACCTGTTCCATTCCGTTCGAACTATGTAGGTCCGAACGGCGCCGGGCTGGGACGCGGCGCGGGAATGTGGGGGAGGCAAGCCCTCTCGGAATTCTCCTTTACCACCAGCACCAGAAGCTAAAAGCTTTTTTGGCTTACCTAAGTTGACGCGTGAGTGGTACTGACCATAACGCATACGCAATTTTCCCTTTCCGCAGCCTCATGCCGCTGCTCACTTTGCCGCTTAAGGGCCTTCCCCCTGCGCATTCCATATCTACCGTACGAGCACGATTCGGGAAATTAAAGGAAAAGGCTCCGTTATCCGCGTTATCTTGCATCCCTGCCTAATCCGTGTCCTGAGCGACTTACATGCGGTGGAAGTGCCATCAGTTAGTGAGGTCACTCCGGCTGCTCAAGCACTCAGCCGCGTCTGACTCCGAAGGTCGCTCTCGCACGTCCGTCCTTGTCGCACCTAAGGCGGCGTCTTATGTTGGGGATGGCAGCGCCCCATGAGTGTGACAAGGATGGCGGCGCGGGTCGATCTTCGGCATCAGACGGCAGGCGACGGGCGATGCACTTCGCGTCAACGTTACCGCATTCGCCGCTCCGCCGCCGCGTTGGCGAGCCGCGCCGCTGACTAATCTGCCGGCTTTACACACGAGCTCTGCTCTGGGTTTCTTACACCCCTCCGTCACTGCGCTATCTCAGAGACGAGGCACACTTCCCCCCACGGCGTGAATGGTGAATGGTGCAAGTGGTGCTTACGCAGCAATACTGACCAGTCTGCTATGGCGGGGGTCGATCTGCCGGGGTGGACTTTATTGCTCCCTCGAGCTGTTAGACCCAGGAGCCCCAGATAGGTAGTCACCTGAACTGCCTGAACAACACATGTTCCTCAGCCTCAGATAAACAAAACAAATTTAAAAAAAAAGTTTCTGACGCTAAACCTGAAGAAACTATTCGGAGTCTCCGGAGTGCATCTTGAACGCATCGTCATCAACAACAACAGAACTACAACAAGAACCAGTCCTCGTCAGTCTAGTCGCAACCGTGCTGTAACCGGTCTCCATGGCAACGGGGTGGCACGCTCCAGCAGCAGCAGCATCCATGACTCCGCGTCGCCATGACAACGGGTTATTGGTACCGGGGAATTCCCCCACTCTTAAAGCCCCGCCCGGCCCGGCTCAGTGGCAATGGCGTGTTATGCTGTTCACCGTGCGCGCCGCGCGGCGGATCTCGAGCGCGAAGTGACCATCACAGTACCGAGCACACACACACACACACACACACACACACACACACACACACACACACACACTCACACACACACAGCACGCTCATCGCCCTCGTCCTCATCATGACCTTGCCTTCCAGTTTTGGCCTTCGACGCCGGATTACAACTGCCAGGTCGGGAATAAAATATGGAAAGAGGAAGTGGGATGGAAAAAAATTGGCAGCAGTAATACCGGAAAAAGAACAAAGTGGGTCGGTCATATGTGGACAATAGCGGTGCCTGCGGGAGCCGAGTAATGTGTGTCCGGGCTGACGGGGCGTTTGGAACCGGTCGTCCCCGTCGGCGGCGTGCTCGTCCTGGCGCCCCGGCTGCGGCCCTGCCCTTCAGCCCGTCCATTCCGGCGCGAGCAGGAGCACCCGGGCGCATGGCAGTCACTGGCACTGGCTTCCGTCCCGAGCGTCACAATCACCCTATCGATTATCTACTTATCACAGCGACGACGTTGGCGAGGACGGGGCGAGGTGAGGGCCCTACCTGGTGGCACAGCAAACATATTTTCGTGGATGAGACCTCGGCTTTTGAATCGGGAAAAACATTTTCGGAGAGCCAATTTTTCGACATATCTGTTCACGTTGACACACAGCAAACATATTTTCGGGGAGGTCTCGGCTGTTGAAAACCATTTTCGGAGAGCTAATTTTTCGACGTATCTGTTCACGATGATCTGACGCAAACTGAACTGAACAGTGCCCGTGCCCGTGTGGCCTCGACCTGGCGCCAAGACGGACCCGCTGTAAAACTTGGTACTCAGGCCGGCTGTCGAGCAGTCTCAAGTTCATGGCGTCAGTAAGGCAGTCATTATTCACCATACCACAGTGGAAAAAGAAACTATGGAAAAACTCATGGGAAAACCAACAAAGTTCTTGCTTGGATCGAATCCATTCTGCCAAAGGTCTTGATAGCAGCCATAGAGATCACTGTAAAAAATGTTGGGATTTTTACTATACGCTTGTATGGGATATTTCCTATACATGGTATGGTACCTGAAAAATCTCATAAATGTATAGGAAATCTACCATACCTCAAAGCGTGTATGGGAAAACCCCAAACTATATAGGAAAACCACTACAAATGTCAAGGAAATTTGCCATACATGTGTGGAGGGCACACGCTGCTATGCATGCATAGGAAAATCACTTGACGATATCTAAATTTTGCTATACACTGTTAGTTCCAAAAAAAAATGGGTCGCCGCATTAAATTTGATTGCGCTTACAATGCACTGCTCGGTCGTACATTGAGGGAGGACACTCTCAATGTCCGAGGACTATGGTATTAAAGATCACCGGACTTCTGTGTTCATATCTAATTAAACACATTTGGTATAATCAGTACCAAATTGTGTTTTATTTGGTTATACATTGTATCTGATGTACTTATGAGCAGTCCGAAGCCAGTTCCAAATATTATTCTTAGATATTCAGAGTGAAGCAATATCGCATGCCAGTGGTAAAAAGTTCACGAAAGGCAGGAAGGTAAATGCATCCAGCATCAAAACATCTGGTCGAAAATTCCACGAACTGTAAACAGTTGGCCACGCCTCCCGGGCCGCTCACTCCTCCTCACCGGACCATCCCCGATCCGGGGCTGGCCCGGCGGGAGGGGCGCGCGACCTCGGGATGACCTGGACACGCTGGGGCGCGTCTCCCATCTCGTCCCAGTGGTCCAGTGGTCAACGTGACGGGTTCGCAGCAAAGAAGTCCGGGTTCAACTCTTCATCAGGTAAGGTAATTCTTCGTAAGTTCAATGCATAATTACATGTAACAATTAACTTTGACAAGCAACGGAAGTGAAAGGAGGTTGAGGGCAGTACAGGAAAGAAAAAAAACTCTATTTTCTGTTTTGAAATGGATGCAAATGTATAGGAAAATTCCTATACATTTGTGGTGGGACCACCACACATATATCGTATATACCCTACACACGTGTATAGGAAATTTCCTATACATGTCTGGTAAGAATACTATCGTGTATGGTAAAATTACGACACGCGTGTATAGGAAAATTCCTATACATGTATATGTGAAAAGCGTCAGATACATTTATAGGAAATCTACCACAGAAATTTTTTACAGTGATGTTACTGTGCACTGTGCGCACTCAGCCGCACTTGCCTTTGTAGGGCACGCGTCATAGGTTCAAGGACTCCCCAGATTGTCTTCTTGTAGCGGCTTGTAGCACTAGATGAAACACTACCACGCGAGACTAACAGAGGTTCGTCTTGACGGCGGGGGCAGCCGACGCCAGAAGAACAGTATATTGCCAGAAAGTTATGCAAAAATCCCGCCTAATACACCTGTGCATAACGGGACTGTATCTCCGCCTGCCTACTAGGCAACTCCCCTGCTGCACTCACAGATGTTGCCCAGTAGGCAGGCGAAGATACAGTCCCGTTACGCACACGTGTATTGGGCGGGATTTTTGCCCAACTTTCTGGCAACACTGCTGAAGAAACAACAACGCCGCGTTTCCAACTTCTACTACTGACCTGAATCACAGAGCACGGGGAGAAGCGCCCTGTCGGTGTACAGGGCGGCCGTCGTCAGCAGTTCTCTCTCCGCCGCGCTGACGCGAGACTGACTGACACCACCCTGCGACTCGGCTCGACTCGACTCGCGCGCCGTGAGCCGTGAGGACGCCAAGGGCGACGACTCCTGCCCAGCTAGCTGCTGTGAGGAGGGAAGTCCAGTCCAGTCCAGTGTCCAGTCCCCCGCCAAGCGCGTGCGACACTCGTCCCGACCCAACGCCGTCCACCGACTGACTCGGGGACTCGGGCGGGGCGCCGCAGCCGTCGCGAGCGCAGCGGGCGCACTGGCCGCTCGGCCGGGGCGTGGCGGGGCGTGGCGGGGCGTGGCGGGGCAGACTTGCCCACCTTAGGCTTACAGAGAGTAACCGGCCTCGGGAAGAGGGGCGGCGCTTGCCAAGCCGGCCACCGCACTGTCACATACGTGTGTGGTGTAGGGCTAACACTGTAAAAGAAAATTTTTGCCTGTCATATCGCAGCAGGAAAAAAAAGAAGGAAATCATGGGAAAAACAATATTTTATTTCAGCTGTATAAAATAAACTTACAAAAAGAAAAAAATATACTTGACCAGAGTAGTTCAAAATATAAACGACGCCATAAAAACAAAAGCTGTTGACGGAAATGGCAGCTCTGAAAATGTCCTCAGTTGTAGCACCATCTCGTCGATTAGTAATGCTTCACGGCGACGGGCGCCGTCAGACGGGGCGGTCACCCCGGCGTGTGTGCGGTGCACGGCCGAGGGGCGGAGCGGGGCGCGGCTTAGCCAAGTGGAGCGGGTAGAGAGACTCAGAGGGAGAGTCTCTCTAGGAGCGGGGCGCTGTCACTTGTACGACTGCGGCGCGTCCACGGCCCGGGTGCACAGCAGGATGGCGACGAGGACCGTGGAGCTGACGGTGGCGGCGGCCGCCTCCTCCGGGCGGGGCGGGGCGCTGTCACTCGTACGACTGCGGCGCGTCCACGGCCCGGGTGCACAGCAGGATGGCGACGAGGACCGTGGAGCTGACGGTGGCGGCGGCCGCCTCCTCCGGGCGGGGCGGGGCGCTGTCACTCATACGACTGCGGCGCGTCCACGGCCCGGGTGCACAGCAGGATGGCGACGAGGACCGTGGAGCTGACGGTGGCGGCGGCCGCCTCCTCCGGGCGGGGCGGGGCGCTGTCACTCGTACGACTGCGGCGCGTCCACGGCCCGGGTGCACAGCAGGATGGCGACGAGGACCGTGGAGCTGACGGTGGCGGCGGCCGCCTCCTCCGGGCGGGGCGCTGTCACTCGTACGACTGCGGCGCGTCCACGGCCCGGGTGCACAGCAGGATGGCGACGAGGACCGTGGAGCTGACGGTGGCGGCGGCCGCCTCCTCCGGGCGGGGCGCTGTCACTCGTACGACTGCGGCGCGTCCACGGCCCGGGTGCACAGCAGGATGGCGACGAGGACCGTGGAGCTGACGGTGGCGGCGGCCGCCCCCGCGGCGGCGGGCGAGCAGCAGCCGCAGCCCGGCCTGGGCGCCAGGGCGGCGACCAGGAACACGAGCCCGCCCAGCAGCAGCGACAGCCCGGCCGCCAGCAGCACCAGCTCCTGCCAGTAGTGGCGCCGCGCCGGGGACCAGCCGGGGCCGGGGCCTGGGCCTGGCAGCAAGGAGAAGGGGGTCATGCGAGGCAAGGCGAGGCGAGGGCGAGGGGGGAATCACGCAGACAAAATGTGGACAGACAATAATATTAATTGTTTTGACTTTTGATCTTTTTGATTTTATGTTTTGATTTTTCTTTAGATTTTTCATGGAAAATTTAATGTCACTTTTTGATAACAATTTGACCTTTTTCTCCTATTTCTGACTGATTTTTTTTTTTAATTTTTTTGTTTTTGTTTATTTGTTCACCATTTTTCGGATGTTTCGGATGATTTTTCGAAGTGACTCCCCCCTCGGGCGAGGGCAGCGCCATGGTATGTCTCGTCTCGCACGCGGTGAGTTTGAGTCGTTCCATCTCAGCTGGATTCGATGAGGAGCCTCCTGAGCTAGCAGCCTCGTGATCTGATATTCGAGACGCTTGTTTTCCACCGGCAGCGGTGGCTCCTCCCCGCGCGTCCCTGCGCACTGCTGCAGCCTTCAGCCCCGTGGAGCACCGTGCAAGGCCCTGTTTTACCCCCCCCCTCCCCCCCCCCACTTGGCCCGGCCTCGCGTCATCTTGTTTGACAAGCTTCCCAAATATTTTGACAGAAGGCCTGCCGTGCCCGTGGGCAGCGTCCCGCACGAATCAGTTTTCACCACCTCATACGCTTCTTTTTTTTATTATTTTTCGCTAAAATGTAACAGATAATTTTTGAGAATATTCGTAAATTTTCTTGAATTTTTGCAAGCTTTTTTAAAGTTTTGTGATTTTTTTCTGCATTTTTCTCAATTTTTCTGAATTTTCCTGAATCACGAGGTGTGCAAAAATTTCAAAGTCGTTTCTCTCTCGGGGGAGTGCCGCTCGACAAATCATGGTTCCTTTTCTTCTTCCGTGGAGTCTTCTCGGCGCTCCGGACAGAAGAGTCTATTCGAACATGCAGCAGTGTGCTACATTTCTCGGCAATCCGACACTTTCACTCTTTCTTCTTGTGTACAAATATGTGTAATGTATATCGCCCAAGCGATGCGCTTAATTTGGTGTGTTTAGGGTCGACGGCAGAGATAAGGCGGAGGCGGGGTGGCGAGAGGTCCACACCGACTCTCTCTCTCTCTCTCTCTCTCTCTCTCTCTCTCTCTCTCTCTCTCTCTCTCTCTCTCTCTCTCTCTCTCTCTCTCTCTCTCTCTCTCTCTCTCTCTCTCTCTCTCTCTCTCTCTCTCTCTCTCTCTCTCTCACCCACACACTTGCTCAGACACACAGGCCTAGAGAAACAAGAAACAAAATACTACAGGGGGCAGGGCTGGGCCGCACGAGTTCGTGTGTGCATCAGCGTGGCGTGGCGGGGTTGGGCAGGGCAGGGGGCATTGACTCGAGACAAGTCATTTTTTTTAACACTAGCAGACGCCAAAGTAAACCTTTCACCTTGCTACGAGTACGATTGGAAAAGCGAGATAAAAGCCCGGGTGTGCCTGTGCGCCTGGCGGGTATGCAACCCACCCATCACGTACGTCTCAGCGGCTGCGGCGTGCGAGCCGCCCGGGCGGCGCGCCAGGTCCGGACAGGAGTGTTTACCATCTGCACTGCACGGTGCAGTAAGCACTACCGCATCGACTTCAGAAAGCCCGCCAATTATTTACTTTATTGCTGAGGTAAATCTAGATCTATATCAAAATAAATATCTAATTAGCTCAGCCTACATTTCCCCCGGGGCTGAGCCAATATAGCCCAACTAGCATGCCAACTTCGAGAAGGAAAAGAAAAACGTACAAAATTCAAGTTTTGTAAATTTCAATCTGGAAGCGCCGCCGGCCTAAGGTAGGCGCACTCTCTAAGCTTAACCTAACTTGTTCCCCACGTGGGCATATATATACACCTAGTTTCGTGTAATATCCTACATACTCACTCAACTCGTTGTCCGTGAGGAGATGCATGGCCTGCCCTGGTGGTGCTGCAGCAGCGCCACCGCCGCGCGCGACGGTCACCGGGGGGACGCCTTCAAGGCGCTGCGCGGAGGGGAAGGACCACGGCGGCGGTGCGGACGGAGGAGCACGGTCACGGTCATCGAGGCTCAGAAGCAGTCCATCGCCGCGGTCCCTCCGAGCACGGCGTTGTGCACCAGCCTAGTCCGGTCGGGTCTGCCGGTGCCGGTGCCGGCGGCCTTTGGAAAGCGCACCGCACGGCCGGCCGGGTCAGCGGAGCGACTGGCCCGGGGAGGAGCGCAGCCCGCCCCGCCCCCGCCCCACCCCGCCCCGCCCCGCCCCTCCCTCTGATAACCAAGTCCCGCCGCCACACCCCGCCCCGCCCCGCCCCGCCCTCCACCTTTACCCTGGCCCGCGGTCCGCCCCAAAACACGACCGAAAGGGCAGCAGGGCGTTGATACGTGTCGACCGCAATGGTGCGGGTCACGCATTAAGCATGTGGTCGTCCCTTTTTTTTTTCCTTTTTCCTCTTCGGATCTCTTTTTCCCGCGCTTTGTCGTCCTGAGTCCTCCCCTTCTCGCCCGGTCCGCGTGACGTCACGTCACACCGAGATGAAGCCCGGGGAGGCGCGCGGGCCGCGGCCGCCGCCGTTGCCGAAGTGCTGGCCGAGGAGGTCCCGGGTTGTGCCGGCCGCGACGAGCAGCCCGTAGGTGGTGAGGGCGGCCGTGGCGCCGAGCAGCAGCCCGCCGATGACCACGGGCCAGCGGCGGTAGCTCAGCGCCACCAGGTACAGCACCAGCATGAGCGCCAGCCCCGCGGCCCACAGCGGCAGCAGCAGCAGCCAGTACACGACCGCCTGCGGGCACAGCACCACACTGAGTCCTCCTCCCCCTGCCGCACTACCCGCCACATTATGAAAAAAAAAGGAAAAAGAATTGAGACGAGACGAGCATTTCCAAAAACATCGAAAAGACTGATTGCTCACCAAAGCTAATCTTATCCCGACGTATTTCTTTCCGATAGGGGAGTACATGCAGACCTTGGCGTACTATCTCCCTGTCCTGCCGGACCAGACCGTGGCGTGGCGGTCACAGTTTTTAGAAGTATATTTCTATATTTTTTATACATTTTTTAAAAAAAATTATTTTAAAGATGGAACGTCGTTTTACTTTGATCATTTTCAGTTGCGTACTCAAGGTGAAAGGTGCATCTTCTGCACTTTGTTTTGCAACAATTATTCAGCGAGTTTAATCACCATCAACCGTCACACTTTCACCCACTAACCACTAGATACTTTGTCCTTAAAAAATAAAAATATCGCTCGTACTTACATAATGTATTAAGTCCGCCTGGCACTCTTGGTCGCAGAAAAACATGATGGGTTTATTGCGCCGTACGTGGCAGGTGGGATAGCGAGTCGCGGACGGGTAGCGGCAGACTGAAGGCTGTCCCGCCCCGCCTCAGCACATGTGTCGGTTCTGCCAGGTGATAACCCAGCAGGCTAGCCAGCTGCGGACAGACCAGGCCGCCCTGCACCGGCAACCTACGAGCATTGTGCAGGGCGACGGCTAGGCTACAACCGCCCCGCCCCGCCCCGCCCCGCCCCAACCCTATCCGTCCGGACCTGACCTGACCCGCGTCACAAGGCTCAAACACAAAATTGAAATCCGTGTCAGTCGGTGAGGAGGGGTCCATCTCTGATAAAGCGTCAGCGAAATGTTCAACAGCTGTGTGCACAGATAGGGGGTGCGTATCTAACGCCGCGGGAAAGGGGTTGCCAAGTGATGCCCGCGATAAAGCGGAAGTCATATTTTAGTTTTTAGCAGATGATATCTGAAAACACAATTCATGCACTAAACATACCTCTGTAATCAACATGATTCACGTTTTTTTAATATATATATATATATTTTTTTTTTGGGGGGGGGAGGGGAGGGGGGTGGCTTATGCTCAAGGGATAACAATGTAAAATTACTGGGAGGCAAATTTTTTCTTTAGTTTTGCTGGGCAGAGTTAGACAAGCTCATAAACTACGAAAGGAGCTTGACAACGTATGGGTTATCAGCTCGTCGTGCGACGAGTTTGACACGTCTCGGCGTGTTTTGAAGCAGGCGGTGCGATCCCTGCTGAGGCAGAACTAGTCAGGTCGTCTTTGTGAAGAGAAAACAACGTTTTAAGTTTTCTGTAAAAGTTTAATCAGTTAATAAATTCAAAACTTGGTGAGAAAATACATCGGTACTTATGGATGGAAGTTAAATATATGTAAAATGTACGTACAGTTTGGCACAATTCACTCCGTCGGCGGAGTTCATGCATGCGATGATTGAGAGGATAACTACCGCTACGTAAGTCACAGGCGAAAGATTAGTGAGAGCTCGCCGATACACACGACGAGGCATCGATGAATGAAGGCACGCCGAATTTTATGATCAATAAATAACATAATTATTACAAGTCGTTCGAGGGACTATCCAACGATCATAAGAGTCGCTGATCCTGGCATCCGAAACCCTTAGGAAAAGGGGCAGTTTCCGCTTCAACTCCTTTCGCGAGGAGCATCCGGAACACCTCCTCGACATTTCCAGCATTCGCCTTGCTAAAACCACGTTGTTAATATACTTTCCCGAAACGCGGATGATCGCTAACATTGTTTCACCTCACCCACTATGTACAGAGGCGGTATGCACATAGCATGTCCGATTCGAGAGGACCACCACGCTATTTTAGTCTGAGGTGGCGGAGGCGACGCTAGGCCGGCCCGGCCAGCCGGCCTACATGATGGTGCAGGGCATGGCGCAGCACAGCGGCAGACACACCGGCACCACGGCCTACATGATGGTGCAGGGCATGGCGCAGCACAGCGGCAGACACACCGGCACCACGGCCTACATGATGGTGCAGGGCATGGCGCAGCACAGCGGCAGACACACCGGCACCACGGCCTTGCCCGTCTTGCTCGACTCCTTGCTCCGCTGCTTCATCTTGTACTCGTACTTGGCCTTGGCCTTACCCTTGTAGCCGCCACCCTGTAACACCGTCCAAAAAAGGAAAAAGTCAATACTCGAAATTGATACTCAGTTTTCAATTGAAAATAAGAATTTACAAAAAAAGAATTCGTGAGAGAGAAAAAAAAAGAAAATTAAAATGGACTTTTGTTTTCCGAGAACAGTAATCGAGATCGACTTGTAAAACTATCCGTCGATTTCCATGATAATTGTCGATTACCAAATTGATCGTCGATCACCAAAATAATCGTCGATTACCAAAATAAGCATCGATTACCAAATTAATCGTCGATCACCAAAATAATCGTCGACTACCAAAATAATCATCGATTGCCAAAATAACCGAATCGCTTTTCGATTAATCGAAAACTCGCGCCGGCCTATGGTGAAAGTCGGTGCTGCAACTGACCGCGCTCTGCGCGTGCGACTCCTCGCGCGTCTGGAACATCTCGACGCCGGGCGGGTAGTAGACGGGCGGGCCGGCCACGTTCCTGGACACGAGCTGCTCCTCCCGGCGCGCGGGCGGCGGCGTGGGCGGTGCGGGCTGCGCCTGCGGTTGCTGCCGCTGCGCGCGCTGCTCCAGGTCGAGCGCGTGCTGCCGGACGCTCACGTGGCCCTGGAAAGCGGAGGTCATCATAGAGTCCACAGAGTGCTCCGAGTTACGAACTTATTGCAGATGGTTTTGCACCAGGGCGGGAAACATTTCTGAATTTTGGTGTGCAATTTTTTTTTACCACATTTTTTTTGTGAATTTTTGCTGAAGTTTTTTCAAGAGTTCTGTAAATTTTAGTGAATTTTCCTGATTTTTCCTGAATTTTTCTGATTGTTTTCCCTGGCCGTGGTGCTTATAGGGTGTGTGACTCACCATGTCCGTCTCGGTGAAGGAGGACATGAGCTCGTTGAGCTCCTTGGGCGGGCGCTGGTCGCCCGGCGGGGTGGTGGGCGAGGGCGTGGGGAAGGGCCGGGGCTGCAGCACGGGCTCGCGCTGCACGCGCTCCACGCGGTCCACCTGCAGGGGGGGATTCCGAACACCAATCACCAATGTCCTCTCTCTCTCTCTTGCTCTTTTCTGATCATGCCCCCTTGAGCGCCGACAAGGACAGGGAGACGATCGCCTACCTGGTACACGGTGCGCACGGGCCCGGTCGGGAAGGGCTGCGGCGGCGGGGAGCGCGAGCGCGAGCGCTGCCTCGTGTTCTGGTAGCTGGACATCTCGTCGCGCCGGTACGAGTAGCCCGACAGCGGCTCCGGCGGCTGCGGGAACGACACGGGCGACGGCGAGCGGTGCGGCGGCGGCGTGCGCGGCTGCTCGGGCCGCGGGCCCCCGACCCCGCCGCCGCTCGTCGACGTGCTGCTGTAGTTGTAGGTCGTCGAGGAGGTCATCATCTGCGGCCGGGAGGCAGGAGGAGGGCGCCGTGTCAGACGGGTACACGGAGAGCAAAACACTTGCTGCATCAGCTAACCTCGTTGCAAACACAGCGCCTGGCAACCTTTTTATTTTTTGCTACGTCAGCAACAAATCTTCGCTGTGAGAGCAGTCGTTTTGTGGGCTCAGCCAAGCCGTGTGCAGGTACAACTTTACAGTTGGCTGTCGCAGCAATATTATTGCTGATGCAACAAATAAAAGTTGTAGGCGCTACATTTGGGGGGAGGTCAGCTGGAACAGCAAGTCTTTTCTCTCCGTGAGGCGCTGAGTCTCAGTTAAGAGCACGCGGGTGCCGGGCGAGGCAGGTATGGAGAGAGGAAACAGGTGGAGAGAGATTTGAAAACCCATTTTAGTCGTGGCCTGGGCTTCAAACGAAGATGCAATCCAAATATAGTTTTAATTGATTTAATAAGCTTTACTAGGGCCTGCTTCCTCTCGCGGGCCCGGCGATTGTTCGGGCTTGGACACTCTGTCGAGTCTGAGTTGTGCGTCATGCTGCTGATGGGCTGTGACGGTGGATCACGCAGAAAATTGCCAGCGACTAACAAATCGAATATTATTGGCATATCAATCTGAGTAGGTTACGGATACGGTTAAGGGAAAAACCACTCAAATAAAAAAGAAGAAAAAACAACCGCAAACTAACTCTCAAATCATGTGCAATAAGCTGATGTGAAAATTTTCGGAGAGAAAAAAAATGTGAAGTAGCTCATGTTGTCTGGGTTAAAAGCGCAAAACCACTACCACACACTCTGCTCTTTGTACTCCACACCCAAACAACATTCATTTCGGCTTGAGGCACACGGGGCGGCGGTGAGGCCCGCACCGGCCCCGGCGGGGTGCATTCCCTCACAAGCGTGCACTGTTGTCACGTGACCTCTCAAAGGGGAGAGGGCAAAGAGCCTCGCGCTTCCTCTTGGCACCGCACTGGGTGAGCTTTATTAGCGCTCACATTAATAACGCGTGCGGCGATAATAGCAAGAGGCAGTTCCGACCGTGTTGGACCGCACCGCCGCACACACGGAGAAAAGGATTTCGTTCTCAGAACAAACAATTTGTTAACATTAATATGTTTTGTTCCAGCAACTAAAAAAGATGTTGGCTGAGCAAAGCGTTTGATACTACAACAACAGTACTCCAACAAAAGTTCTGTTGTAGTACATCAGATTTTTAGTTGCTGGAACTAAAAATATTGTAAAGGCTTTATTAACAAATTGTTTGTTACGAGAACAAAATCCTTTTCTCCGTGCAGGGTGCTGGCTCCGCCGCCCCGCCGCGCCGAAATCCTAGCTAAAACATGTCTACATTTCCAGGTGAGATACTGGTTGCTACGCCACGCCACGCCGCACCACACCACAGCAAACGTCACGCTCGCGCGTCACACACACAACACGGACACACAGCGGCGCCAAACCTTCCGCCGGGGCACCGGGGAGCGCGCGGGCGAGGGCGAGCGCCTCGTGAGGCTCGCCTCCCGCTCCTCCCTGCTCGCCCTGCGCTCGTACTCGCGCACGAGGGTGGACACCTTGGCGGCGCCGGTCACCGGGTAGTCGGGCAGGCCCACGCCCGGCGGCAGCCCCGGGGACGGCGGGCGGACGCGGTCGCGCGGCGGCGAGGCGTCCCTGTAGCGCGTCGTCGTCGAGGTCGACGAGGAGCCGCCACCCGTCCGGGAGTCGTACGACCTGTCGGCGGAAGAATGAGAAAACGGTTAGTTTTCGCTCTCAGACTTCGAGAAAAACTCAAGTCTTTATTTTATTTTTATTAATCTGTCTCTGTGAGCGGTGGAACGGACCGGTACACGTTGTGCTCGACGATGTGCCTGCCGGCCGACGGGCTGGGCGGGATGTCTCTCCTCGCCGGGGAGGGCGACGTGGTCCTGGAGGAGCTGCTGTACACCTCCCTGGAGTTGGCCGAGGTCAACCCTGGCAACAGCGAGATTAGAGAATCACCGATGCGATTATGCAGAGTGTACGATTTAAAAATCAACTACAACAAAGATTGCAACGTTACATTCTTCATGTAAGGGCCTTCTTCGGCGCGTCGCCGTGGTTACGTACCCCTGTCGAGGCTGGAGGAGCCGATGTGGCGGGCGGGGCCGGGGCTGGGCGACTGGCGGTCCTTGTTGACGGAGCCGTACCGCTGCTCGCTGTAGGAGCGCTGCGACGAGCGCTGCGCGGACCGGCTGATGTGCTGCACCGGCAGCGGCTGGCTGCAACAGGCGAGCAGCAGGCGTGCAACAGGGGTGAGCGGGGCGGTAGCGCGGCCCGAGGGGGAGGGGGAAGCGTCACTTCGAAAAATCATCGCGCGGCGCCCCAAAAAATTATTTTAAAACTTTTTTAAAAAATCTCAAAAATCAAGAAGAAAGGTACAGAAATATCCAAAAAATCAAGAACAAATGAAAAAAAGAACAAATTCTGAAATAGGGGGAAAAGATCAAAATTTATCAAAAGGTTATAGAAATTTTTCTTGAAAAATCAAAAGAAAAATCAAAGCAGAAATAAATCAGATGGCACACAAATAATTGTACACATTTTGGATGAGTGATTCCCCTTCGGCGCAGCCAGCTGCTGCTGGGGGCCATGGCCATGCTGGACATACTTACTACCCGTCTCTGCTCGTGGTCGTGGTAACTGAAAAAAAAAAAGAAACCGGGTAAGAAACCGCGTCGTAATGATAGTTTCTGCGAGCACACCTAGGCCAGGCGGTGCGGTACTCACTCTGGTACTCGCGGTTGAAGCCGGCGCGCTGCGCCGAGTTGAGGTCGTCCAGGAGCGTGTCGAGCTCGGCGATGTTGCTTTGGCCGAGGTCCGTGATGGCGCGCGCCTGGCTCAGGGTGTCGGCCGTCTCGCGCAGCAGCGCAGCGTTGGACGAGCCCGTCGAGGCCTTGTACTCGTACGACATGGTCTTGTAGGCCGAGGTGGCGTTGCCGTGCCGGTCGAGTCCGCTCTGCGGGAGCAATGAGCGCGAGGGGTAAATAGCTCCGAATTTTGATGTACACCACTAATTCAAAATTCACACTAATTCAAACTAATTCACGCGAATTCAAAACTAATTCACGCGAATTCAAAACGAATTCAAAACAAATTCAAGCGAATTTAAGGAATGACCTCAGAAAATACACGCACATCTGATCCAAATTACTCTCTCAATTACATGATTAAATAGGATTTTTAGTAAATTATTGTGAATGATTTCTATTTATTCCAAATTATTGGAAATTAACTTGCAACTGCGCAAAATAATCACATTTATTTCAATTATTTTTTCAAACTTTTCAGAAACAAATTTTGCCCTGCAATTGAAAGGGTGGCGTGAAAACATTGAAAATTTTTGCGGCAGTAAACCTCCCGAAGGAGGTTGCGGTTCCCGCCAGGCACAGGGCTTTTACCCCCTGTGGCAGCCAACTGCTTCGGTGTTCCATGGGAACCGGCGCTTTGCTGACTGCGATCCTATCGCGCAATTCGACAGATTTGATCCCCGTACCACCATTGGCCTACCCCTAGAGGTACGAGCGGTGTCAAGAGCGTTAGACTTCCTGAACCCAGTTTCAGAGGCCTTACCTCAGAGGGGTACGCGGGATTCGAACCCACAACCCCGAGTGCCGACACGTAGCCAGAACAGGAAGCGACCCAACGCCCAGAGCCACCGAGCCAACGGCGGTGAGACGTGTTTAACTTCTATTTGACCTGCCATCCAGCTGCGGCCAAAGGGAATGTCAAGCGCGAAAAACACTTTCCCAAGTGGGAGTCGAACTTCGGACCACTCGGTTCGGTGTTGCGCGCTCTACCAACTAAGCCACGACGCCACGATGGCTGTACAGTGCGACGGGTTCGAGTTGTATTTGCCCTGTCCTCCTGGCTGGAAGCTGCAGGATACGGCAAATTCGACTCGAACCCGTCGCACTGTACAGTCATCGTGGCGTCGTGGCTCAGTTGGTAGAGCGCGCAACACCGAACCGAGTGGTCCGAAGTTCGACTCCCACTCGGGAAAGTGTTTTTCGCGCTTGACATTCCCTTTGGCCGCAGCTGGATGGCAGGTCAAATAGAAGTTAAACACGTCTCACCGCCGTTGGCTCGGTGGCTCTGGGCGTTGGGTCGCTTCCTGTTCTGGCTACGTGTCGGCACTCGGGGTTGTGGGTTCGAATCCCGCGTACCCCTCTGAGGTAAGGCCTCTGAAACTGGGATCAGGAAGTCTAACGCTCTTGACACCGCTCGTACCTCTAGGGGTAGGCCAATGGTGGTACGGGGATCAAATCTGTCGAATTGCGCGATAGGATCGCAGTCAGCAAAGCGCCGGTTCCCATGGAACACCGAAGCAGTTGGCTGCCACAGGGGGTAAAAGCCCTGTGCCTGGCGGGAACCGCAACCTCCTTCGGGAGGTTTACTGCCGCAAAAATTTTCCATGTTTTCACGCCACCCTTTCAATTGCAGAGCAAAATTTGTTTCTGAAAAGTTTGAAAAAAATAATTGAAATAATTGTGATTATTTTGCGCAGTTGCAAGTTAATTTCCAATAATTTGGAATAAATAGAAATCATTCACAATAATTTACTAAAAATCCTATTTAATCATGTAATTGAGAGAATAATTTGGATCAGATGTGCGTGTATTTTCTGGGGCATCCCCGAATTTAAAACGAATTCAAGTAAATTCACAAAAAGATCACAATAATTTCAACACTTTGCAATAAATTCAAAAAATTCAAAGGTAATTCAAAACGAATTCAATTCAATCTAGACAAATTCAATTCAAATTCACGCAATTTGTACACCGAATTCAGAGTTGTTTACCCCTCGAAGGAGCGTGACGTTACTTGCGGCTTTAGCCTTTTGAACATGGTTACGCCAACAGACTGGGGTATCTTTCCAGGTCGCCTGCCACGACGGAGGTAGGCACTCCAGCTCGACGGCCGTGCCGAGCAGGACGGCCTACCTCACAGGCTGGACAAGGCGCCCGCGAGGGGACGACATGTGCTGCTCACCGAGTAGTCGGAGGACGAGTTGAAGACGCCCGGCGAGGGCGCCCGCTCCTCCGGCACGGTGGTGGAGTTGGCGGGGGAGAGGTACTCGATCTGGTACTCGCGGGTGGTGCTCGGCAGCTGGCCGGTGGCCTGCGTGGTCATGGTGCGCGACACCTCCCGGTAGCCCGTGGTGGACATGGTGGCGCCCGCGCTGTTGGCGCTGCTGTGGATGTGCCCGAGGTGTCCGTTGGGCCCGTTCACCCGACCCACAGAGGACTGCAGGTCGTCGAGCAGGCTATCTGCAAAAAGAGGCCGTTCGGCGGGCCCGGGTGGGCGGCCGCGGTTAGCTCATGGGTTAGCTCACCGCTGAGTTCCGTCGTGCATAATCATAGCGTACAAATGCCCGAGCGAGACTAAAGACATACAGCATCATGTCCCTACTGAACGCAGCGCACAGCTAAAAGGCGGTTGACATTGTTCGCTTTCTGCTGCCTTGAATACATTCCGAAGCCACTCACTTGCAGCACTTTGATATATTCCTGTCGGATTTACCTGAGTCGGGCTCGAGGACAACGGCGGGCCGCTAGCGGTGCCAGGACCTTCTCCGCCAGGACCTCAACAGGACACAACAGCCCCTGGGACAACCGAACGGAAAGGGCGGACAGTCAGGAGAGGCGGGGCGGGGAGGGGGGCGGGGGAGCGGGTGCGACTGTCGCGTCGATTGGGTTGCCTAACGTCACGGCGCTGGGAGAGCGAGTGACAGCAGGCAAATTGAAGAGGACTCTCCTCCGGGCAGGAAGGGTTGAGGAGAGGTAGAGATGGAGAGAGAGAGAGACTCCATTATTTTTGGTTATTTCTTTTTCTACTGCGGGGCGTTAAAAAAAGTGTGTCGGAGGACATGCGGTATTAATTAAAACTAATGTAAAGCTCGCGGACACGTCGGACAGACACATCGCTCTTTGGGCCGGCCGGGTGCGAGCGGTGGCGGTGGCTGCGCGGGGAGCGAGGGACGGGGGGCGGGGCGGGGAGGCGGGGCGAGTTGGCAGAGAGCTCCCGCCCCCGCCCGAAAGTAGGTTAGACGAAAGCCAATCACACGAAAGGGTTCGTTCAACTCGCATTATTTATAAGCCTCGCTGCAGCGCTAAGAGTGGCGTGGCGGTGCGCTGCGGCGTTAGCACTACTTGTTGCTTCACCGTAACTCATGCGGTGCGACCACCGCAATTCCTCTTTTTCGTCTTCTGCTTCTTCTCCTTCTTGTCCTCCGCCCCCACCCCACCCTAGCACCACACATGTTTACAAAACGCAGACGGTGAGGCACGGTTTGGAACGCTGCCTGCCTGCCGCGGGTTAGACCCCGCGCGGGGCTGCGTCAGAACACGCGGGCGCCGGGCACGGTGGTGTCGGGGAAGTGTCTAGCGAGACAAAGACAACGCGACGCCCCTATTCGAACGCGGTCGAAGACGGCGCCGGGCTCTGGTGTGGGCGGCCAAAAAGCGGGGTCGCATTCGCGAAAGCGTAAGCGCATGACAATGAAGGGCCTACACAACAGCAAAACAGTCAAAAATACTTCAAGTCTTGTTTTAAGAAGAAGGGGGGTTTCTGTATTTTGTAATGAGGCTGTAAGGCAAGTTAGTTATGGGAAAAGTAAGTTTTTAACGCCCCAGTGTCATATAGACGACTCGGTTTGTGACGGTCTGCTACCAAAGATTTCGCCCACACAAAAAGGAGACGTCTATAGACGGTTCTAAACGGTTTAAGATACGCCTTAATTAAAGTCTATAGGCCAACATAGATTTGTTTTAAACTGTCGAGAGGAAGTCTCCTGTCAATTGCGACGTCTATATTAGGTTAAAATGGGTGAGTACTTCTAAGTTGGAAGATTAAGGTCATATTCTTCGATTTATTTTGTTCAGGAGGGCAAGCTTGTGATGCCTTAGGTGCTGCGCCAGAAGTGCTTGTCCCACTTGGTGACGCACTGGCAGTAGTTCCATTGAAGCGAGCTGAAAAGAAACTAGATAAGAATCGTCGTTCACGGAGTTCGACCGCGCGTACTGGAGGAATAGACTCGTGGACAAAAATGCCTGGACAATCGGGCACCTTTAACAAGCTCCCCGACGCCCGACCGTGCTAGCCTGGCTTGGGCCCTCAGACGCGTCCGTACCGTCGTCGCCGACCGTGCGCCATGGCGCCAGTCCTCGCCTCCGCCCTCCTCGCCCTGATGCTCGCGGCGACAGGCGCGCACTCCGCCCTGGCCCCACCCTCCTCGGATACGCCCGACGTCTACTACGGCGCGGTCGCCGTGGCAGACCTGTTGACCCGGCAGCTCGGCCCCATCAACGGCACCGTGTACGTGGACGCCGAGCCGCGGTGGTCGGGCCGACTGCTGAGCGCGCTGCCGCCGGACCTCCCGCGGGCCCTGGTCGACTCGCGCCTATTCGCCACCTGCAGGCTGCCCAGGGCCGACGTCCTGACCAGCTACATCGTCGTGATCGCCCGGGAGCGATCCGAAGACTTTGCGAACACGATGGTGAGGATATCGATCCCGCCGTACCTGTGGCTGCTACTGGTGACGAGGGACAGGTCCAAGTCCATGGAGGAGTTAATTCAAGTGGGGAGCCCGATGTGTCACGGTGAGACCGGCATGGTGACCGTGATGCAGGACGGTGCTGCGTCGCTGACTGTCATGACGAGAGGCTACTGCAGCACCATAGTGATTGACCGGTGGTCGCCCTCACCGGGGCCGGGGCGCTGGCGGCACGGGGCTCTGCCCTTCTGGAAGACGTCGAGGTGCCCCGACGGCCAGCCCCTGCGCGCCGCCGACATGAATCCGGACCTGACGGACTCGGCCTCCGGCGAGCTTCTCCGCGTTGTCGCGAGGTTGGTCGGGCTGACCACGACAGTAAGCAACGACTCCTTTGAGGACGTGACGGCGTGCCGCGCGGACGTGGTGGTCTTCAGCGTGCCCTTCCTGATCGGCCCGGTCGGCGACCTGGACCCCTTCTTCCCCACGAGGCTGTACAAGGTCGTGCTCGTGGTCCCCGCAGGGCTGCGGGGACGCGGCGCGCTGCGGGCGCTCACCGCCGAGTTCCCGCCCGAGATGTGGGCGGCGACGTTGCTGGGCGTGCTGGCGGTCGGCGCGGCCCTGGCGTACTCGCAGGGCCGACCGCTCACCGCGCTGCTGCGCGCCCTCGCGCCGCTTCTGGGGTCCGCGCCCCCAGGAGACTCGCGGCACCCCGTCATGGGCTCGTGGCTACTCGTCTCCGTCGTGGTCACCGCCGCCTACCAGGGCCTGCTACTCAAGATGCTCCTGCTATCGGCGGAGGACGTGCAGAGCCTGCAGGAGGTCGAGGCCCTCGGGCTGCCAATACACGCCTCCCCGATGATGTTCCGGACGGAGACCTTCGGGGCGATGCGGATCGTGCCGGTCGGCACGATGCAAGAAGACCTCAAGAGAGTCGCGCAGGATCGCGACCACGGCCTCGTGCTCCTGGAGAAGGACGTCCCGAACTGGCTGAAGCGCACAGGCCGGCTGCACCTGCTACCGCTGCCGGCCCAAACGCTGCTCACGCAACACATCGCGGCGCGGAGGGTCGTGGGGCTCTCGGAGCGCCTCCGGATGGCCCTGGCCAGGGTTGCCGCCGTCGGGCTGTTCGTTCACTGGGCCCGCAGACAACACGGTCGTCTCGAGGAGCGGCCCTTGGAGCCGTGGCCGAGGCCCATCGTCCTGCGTGACCTGGGTCCCGCGTTCATACTCCTAGCCGCCGGCCTCAGTCTCGCGGCTATAGCTCTGGTGGCCGAAATCCTGGCGGCCAGGGTGCGCTGCGGGCGAGGCTCCGGGGCAGCGTGTCAGCCCCCGGCCCCGGCCCCAAGGCCTCGGCACCACCTCCGCAGCCGGCGACCCGGGGGGGCACCTATACGCGCGTGGCTGGAATGACCCGGCGCTGGTGTATGAGCAAAACTCGCACACTACGTAAGATACAAGCACAGACCAAGTGATCAGCGCTATGTAAGTATTCACATTAAAAAATATTGTTGCAAATGAAAAAGAAAAGTCCTAAGCGCCTTTATTTAATAGCAATTTTCATCACTAAACGAGCTTCTTTGTCATATTTCAACATTTTTCGGAGAGCAAGACAGAAGAATAAAGTTTTAGAAAACTTCCGCCCCTTTTTTTTTATTTTTTCTTTCAAAACATACGACCTCCTCATTTACAGCATAGGGCTTCCTAAGCCATTTCTACCGATCTAGGCAATCTACAAAAAGTTTCGAGAACATTATTTTCATGAAGACAGAACATACTTTGGCTTTAAGACAAAAGTCGCATGAACCCCACGGATTATCATCGGGTGACAACTGTTATTATGATATTGAACAGACAAAATTCTCCACTAAAATTCCGGACCGATTTTCCTTAAAACCAGCTAATTAGGAAGATTTCACTTCCCTCGCCCGAATGTGTTTCAGGCCCCTCCTAGCGCCAAATCTTAAGACAGTCGTCTCGAACCAATTCACACCAAGGTCCAATGAGAAATACTACGAAAAATTAGATATTTTTGAAGTATGTCTGATGTCAAAGTATCCATGCATTAAATGAATTTGAATCTTTTGAATCTCCCATGCATGTCTTTGATTATTACCATCGCGGCAGGCACTATATATACTTTATACAAAAACCTCTATTAGATGTCACGAATTAAGACGTTCAGACGGTTTACCACCAGATCAAAAAAAAAAAAAAATCAACTAGACACAATTCCGTACACATAGACGTCTATCATAGATCTATTAGACATCATTTTTTTTTTGTGTGGGCGTTGGGAATAATTATCCTTTCACGAGGAAGCGATGCAACCGAGATCGCGCAAAAATAAATGGACGTCTGGCCTGGTCATCTCTTATGAGCTGTCGGCGCCCTACTGTCCTGCAGTCGAAGCGCCCTGAGGACGCAGAGGGGACGACAGTCTTTGATTTTGTCCCGTCTGATTCACACTAAAGTTATTTCGAGCCGCGGCGCGGCGGCGGCAGTTCGCGGCGGGGTAGGGCAGGGCCAGGCGGGGCGGGGCGGGGCGGGGCCAGGCCGGCCAGGCCCGTGCGCGCTCTCCTCTAATCTGACATTTGCGGTCTAGTCTCGCGGCTCTCGCCGACAACACGCAGGCCGAGCGCAAGCCAAACACCAGGTGGGCCCCATCCGCATTTTTTTACAAATACCGGTTCCAGGGAGGGAAAAAAAAAGAATTGTAAAGATAGTAGTTTTGTTTGACTTAACTTCACTTTTGTCATAGCAAAAAAATGGAAATGCGATCAGTCGAACGAGTCCCCCCCCACCTCCCCCCCAAAAAAAGTCACAGTTGAGGTCGTTCAACAGCTGGAGCTTAGAAGTAAAGATAAGCAGAGGGTGCACGCACAGATCTCAGCAAAATACAAACAAAAACATCTCAAAATATACAAAAGAATGTTAGGAAATTGCTGCCATTTGTGCGACTAATAAGAATATAATATTTTTATAGTGAGAAGTGAGTGGCATCGAGTTACTACACGCAAAAAAAAATAATAATAATCAGTTCTGTTCTGTGCTACTTGTGCTGATTATTTTTGCACCCATTCAAAAAACAATCATAGATGTGCAGCACAGTTAGATAGCATTTAGCTGCTCAGCTACAAGATTCTTGTGTAGCTGCTAATAGATAGTTGTACAGTTTCAATATTAAGGCACCGGTGGTAAACAAATTAGCGCAGTCTCACCAGTTAGTCTTCTTCAGAGCTAAGAAAATGAGTTCGGGCGTCCTTTTTTGCGTGTACTCAACATCGTTAATTGCATTGAAAACTACCCTATGTAGCAATAACACTACTAGAAAATTTGCGCAGTCTAGATTAGTTTCATTAACCCTTTGAAAAGTGCAAAGAAGTGAAAATCTGCACGGTGGGCTGCTGCAAAATAGGGAGCTGAAAAGCCAATTCGAGAAATCATGCTGCAACTACTATTTACAACGAAATCAGGGTATAATGTCTCAGCGGTGCTGAAAACAAAATACTCATTTTAATTCACCAAGTGACCAGACAGTGATAATAAACTAAAATAACGTTCCCGCTGCATGGCTATGCTCGCGTCCTCACGGTCCTCACCCAGGTTGTTGTTGTCCATGCCGAACGCCCGTCGCCGTCCTGTCCGAGGGTCACCTGCGGCGGCCGAGAGTCATGCCACCTGTCAACAAAAAAATAACAAGAGTTCCATTCCGAGTTTCTCATAGTTTAAAAGGAGGAGGGGAATAATTGATATTTATTATTATTTTCTTATTCTTCTTATTTAATTTTTCTTTTTAATGCTGTTCGTAATTTTTCCGCCAGCGAAGTCTACATCGCGTGAATGAAACTGAAAGGACTGCAAAGGACTTGGACTGGGGGGCTGAGGGGTGGAGCGGAGAGACTGCCCACCTCGTATAAATACGCCCCCCCCGCCTCACCCCACCAGCTGAGGGGTGCAGGAACGCCCGACATTTGGCGTCCCGAAACTGCCGTCTGATTCCTAAGATCGCTCTCGTACCTCCGTCCTTGTCGCACCTATGGTGGTGCCCCATGTTGTGGAGGGCAGTGCCCCGCATCCCCATAAGTGCGACAAGGACGGAGGCAGGAGAGCGATCTTCGAAAATCAGCCAGCAGCAGCTCATGCCATTTATATCGTATAGGTCTGCTGCTTCCTTCCGCGAACCTCGCGCGCGTCGCGTGTGTTTGTGACTCAGTTGATCGGAGACGAGGCGGGGCGGCGGGGCCAGGCGGGGCCTCAGTCAGCGCCTTTGGTCAGCTTGCTTATGACAAATCCGTGCCGCCCTCGCGCTATTTGACTCGCCGCCCCGGCCTGCCCCGCCCCAGCTGGGAGAAGACGTCCCCGCTCACGTCTGCAAAGGCAGCAGCAGACTTCCTTACATGGGCGGGTGGCGTGCGGCGGGGGGCTCTGCAGCTAGCGCCCGCCCCGCCCCGCCCCGCGCTGACAAACACGCGACAGAGTTGATATGCAAAATCGGGGGCCGTAAAGCAAGGCGGTGAGCAGCGCGTAGGAGACCGGACCGGGCGGGGGATCGGCGGGGCTGGGCGGGGCGCGAGGGGTAAACAACTCTGAATTCGGTGTACAAATTGCGTGAATTTGAATTGAATTTGTCTAAATTGAGTTGAATTCGTTTTGAATTAGCTTTGAATTTTTTGAATTTATTGCAAAGTTTTTTTTTGAAATTATTGTGATCTTTTTGTGAATTTACTTGAATTCGTTTTAAATTCGGGGATGCCCCAGAAAATACACGCACATCTGATCCAAATTATTCTCTCAATTACATGATGAAATAGGATTTTTACTACATTATTGTGAATTATTTCGATTTATTCCAAATTATAGGAAATTAACTTGCAACTGCGCAAAATAATCACAATTATTTCAATTATTTTTTAAAACTTTTCAGAAACAAATTTTGCTCTGCAATTGAAAGGGTGGCGTGAAAACATGGAAAATTTTTGCGGCAGTAAACCTCCCGAAGGAGGTTGCGGTTCCCGCCAGGCACAGGGCTTTTACCCCCTGTGGCAGCCAACTGCTTCGGTGTTCCATGGGAACCGGCGCTTTGCTGACTGCGATCCTATCGCGCAATTCGACAGATTTGATCCCCGTACCACCATTGGCCTACCCCTAGAGGTACGAGCAGTGTCAAGAGCGTTAGACTTCCTGATCCCAGTTTCAGAGGCCTTACCTCAGAGGGGTACGCGGGATTCGAACCCACAACCCCGAGTGCCGACACGTAGCCAGAACAGGAAGCGACCCAACGCCCAGAGCCACCGAGCCAACGGCGGTGAGACGTGTTTAACTTCTATTTGACCTGCCATCCAGCTGCGGCCAAAGGGAATGTCAAGCGCGAAAAACACTTTCCCGAGTGGGAGTC
>JAHWGI010001006.1:197500-483286 GCA_029379305.1 Frankliniella fusca
GGAGGGAGAGCGACAGTGAGAGCGAGAGAGAGGAAGCAGGTGTGCCCCTGCAGCCCAGCCGCGGTGAGGACAGCGCGCGCGCACACACCCAATAACTCGAATGAATACACCTGAGCACCTCTCGATCGGATTCATTCCCCTCCATACATTTGTCCCCGACCACGACAACCGCTACACCGTGTGCGAGGAGCAGGCGCGGGCGGAGCGCACCAGCTGGCCAGCGCTCTCCTCTCCTATCTCTCTCTCTCTCTCTCTCTCTCTCTCTCTCTCTCTCTCTCTCTCTCTCTCCCTCCCGTTCCGGATCGCGTGCCGTGACGCCGGGGCCCGCTGCTGCCACGCCCGGCCCGGCGCGGCGCCTGCCTGGGGCGTTGATGGCTCATTTGCTAGAAATGACACGTATTGTGCGCGTGGCGTGGCGTGGCGCGGCGCTTAGCTAGACCACGGGTTGGTTGTCGGCGGGAAGGTGGACACGCCTCGTGCACTTCTTGTCCCCCGGCAGGCAGGCAGGCGGGCGGGGCGGACACGTCCCCAATCAGGCAATCAAGAGACGGGAGCACAATAAACTATACGGCAGCACTATGCTGTGTGCTGCTGATGACCGTCATCTCCGTCCTCATCGACAACAACTGCACACACACACACGCACACACAGAGGCGATCGGCGCAGCACGTGCGCGCGGCAACGCTCCTACCAGCACCGTGAAGGGGCCCGGCCCGGCCCGGCCCGGCCGGGAGTAGGTCAGCCACACGACCAGGAGGAAGGGGGGAGGGGGGAGGGGGTCTCCCCCAGCCCCGGCCCCCGGCCCCCGGGTCTCACCCTCACTTCACTCAGTGACTGAGTTACAAGGTCCCCCAAGGCCCCGGCTATGACGCCCTCCACAAATAACCCCAGAGCCCCAGAGCGAGCAAGAGAGCAGCGCGGAGGGAGGGAGCTAGCTGCGCGGGGCGCGGGGCCTCCCTGTCGTAGGGCCAGCCCGGCAGGGGGAGCTCGCCGACGTCCTGAGAGAGACCGCGCGCGGGCCGGGTGTAGAAGGGCGTCGTTGCGGGGGCGTCGTCGCGCAGGTGCGCGCGATGCGCAGGTAGCGCGCGGCGCCGGGGAGGCGTCCTCCACCGCGCGAGGGGAACACTCGCAAGACGAGATGAGAGTGGCCGCCGCGCCGCCGTGGCACTAAACCTGTCAGCGGCCGAAGTAGCCGTCAAACCCGCACGCTGATTCCGCAAGCAAGGCGGTTTCGTCTCTCTGTCCCTGTCGCACTCACGAGGCGAGGCCGTAAGGAGTGAGAGGGACGACACCGCAGAGGACACTTTGAGAGCCGCTTTGAGGAATCAGTCTGCTGGTAACCCCAACCCTGACGCCGTACTGGACCGTCTTCCGCGCCGCCGTAGCTGCGTCCAGACAAGAGGGTCTCTTGGGTCGAGGGACTGCAGTGTATGAGAAGAAAAACGTTGGTTTGAATGCGGAGTGCAGTGCATATAAAGGTTATCGGTACCGGATTGGAGCGGTGTGAATGGTTATCTTCAAAAGATAATTGTACCGGTAAATAAAATATAAAATAATTGTAATTGTTGGCGATAAACAGACGATACGAATCGTTTATTCACAGTCAGCACACAGCCGCGCGCATGTTTTCTTCACATACACTGCTGTCCGGCGGCCCAGCGACCTAAGCGACCCAAGCGACCCGCTTGTCTGGACGCAGCTCAGATGTCGACGTCTCGCTGCTCCCAGGAACCGCGGGGTTGGTCTGGTCGAGTCACGGCCGGGGCCGGGCGAGGCGCGGCGCGGCGGGGGAAGTCCCTCAGCATGCACGCCACGCCACGCGACGCCGCCCCCGGTGCAATGCAGTGCCGTGAGGCGGTACTAAACCAAGCGAGCCCCTACTGCCCTACCCTCCTCACCCTCACCTGCTCCACACACCACCTCCCCTGATCCGCGCCCAGACCTGGTGGTCGCCCGTCGCCTGCCTGGCTTGGACGCCGCCCAACTGGGGAAGCCGCCCCGCGCGCCCCGTAGCTGCTGGCCCCGCCCCTCCGAGTCCACTTCAACTTCAACTTGGGTTTTGACGCGGACACGCCCCTCTCCCGCGGCTCCGGTCAAACTCCCCTCTCGCCTTTATCGATAAACTGATTACAGCGGGGGCGGGGAGCTCCAGAACTTATCGCAATTGTTGTGAACTTGACGCTTCGAGGCGCTGGTCTGAATGCCCCGCAGGAGCATGCGGCTTGCCAATGGGTTCTTCTCTGTAAATTAAGGCATATAACAATTTTTCTGATTTTTCGAGGGTATTTTATTATTATTATTTTCTTTGATTTTTACTGATTTGTTCTTTTTTTAACGTGATTTTTTTCTTATGTTTTCTTGATTATTTTCCTGATTCTTTTCATTTCACTGATTTTGTTTTACGGTGCACACTAACTTTTTTTTGAGTGAAGGACCCCTGGCAGTTTGCTCTCCCGCAGACTGGCGGGGCCATGCAAGCCGGCCTTGGCCGCGCGTGGGCGTGGCGCTGTGGGGTGGGGTGGGGCGGAGTGCAGTCTCAGTCACCGGCGCCAGTCCGGTCCGGTCCGGTCTCGTTATAGGTGTGAGGGAATCTCTATTCTGGACGACTCGATTACACGCGCCACTTCTCGGAAGGCAGCCTCCACCTCCGCCGCCGCGCCGGCCACCAACACTGAGGGGGCTGCTATAGGTCTGGCTCGGCAACAAGACAGTATCGGGCGCCAAGTGCAGTCGAGCCTTGCTCCGCCTCGCCCCCGCCCCCGCCGCAACCCCGCGCCGCCCACGCCCGAGCACGCCCCTGCCAAACACACTCACCCAGGGACAATAAGCCAGACCAGAGAACAAGCTGGGAGAAAGGAAACACGATACACGGCATACAGAAAAAGAAAAAAAAACATATACGGGCTACGTATTCTACGTACTCTTAGTACGTCGGCTAGTTCAGCCTGACACCTGGTGGGTAGGCCGACCCGCTCAGCACCCCTGCCTTGCGGGGTTGCCTACCCCGACCTTTGCAGGAGCTCGGCTCGGCTTGGCTGGACTCGATCTGGACGGGCACGGCACGCACCGCCAAATACGACCAGGATGTGAGGTGATTCGGATCGGATTGATGGAGCTCGACGCTGCTCGGCGCGGCGGGGCGGGGCGGGGGAGTGCACGGTGAGGAGGTGAAGGTTGGGCCGCCGTGAGCCCGTGAGCCCCGTCACCCAGTTCCTTTGAAACGGCGAGGCGCGGTGCGGCGCGCCGGAGGAGGCGACGACCGTTTGCGGACCACAAGGACGTCGCCCCAACCCACCCCGCCCCGCCGCGCCGCGCCCCGCCCCGCGCCGCAACGCGCTCACAGCCCGTGTCTGGACCATATGCTGGCCGCAAGGCACTGCCTTACAATGCAGAGAAAAATACGAAATGAGCAGGACGTCAACCCGATTGAAATTGAAACGCAGCGAATTAGTGTCGTTTTCAGTCGTTCTCAAGCTCAGAAAATCACAAGGCAAGCGGAGCAAATTTTGTAGCCTCACGTCTACTACCGCCAGCAAGTTATTTGTGTGGCTGTGGTTGTCCGATAGGGAGCGCCGCAGTTCAGAGATCGGAACACACGCGCGCCGCGCCCGCGGGGGTCGCGGAGGCGGGCAGGACCAGGGCCCCACGTGCTCGCGCGTGAGATGCACTGCTTTTCCATCAGCGAACCGCGCGTCTAGTTTAGGTGGGAGTGCGCCGCAGGGACGCCTACATCCTCGGGCCGCGCGTCCCAGCCCGGCCCCGGCCCCGGCCCCGGCCGCACCTCGCCCGGAATGGCGTAGGCGAAATGCTACGCCCCGCCATCGCCCTGCCCAGCCCGGCCCGGCCCGGCCCGGGTCCGCCCATGCACCTGGGCTTGGCGGAGGGGCCGGAGCGGCGCGCCGCACCTCTCCGCCACCGCACACTCGTGCTGCACTCCAAAACGAGACCCCCGCCCCGCCCCGCCCGGGTCCGCTGCAGTGCAGGGGGCGGGGGGGGGGGGGGGGGGGGGGGGGGGAGGTCCACTTGAAGCTCCGCTCCCCGCGCTGCCGCCGTTGCGTCGACAAGCCGAGGAATGCGTGGCAACAGCAGCAGCAGCAGCAAGCAGCCTCGACGACGTCTCCGTCACCCGCGACGGCCGTTTTGCGTCCCCGGCGGCGTCGCCCGCCCCCTCCTCCAAGCGGCGTGTGCACACACTTCACATATTTTTGGGCCGAGAAACAAAACGAGAATAGACGTGATTTGCACGACGTGCGAATGGGGCGCGGAGAGTAAAAGAGCGGGGGAGGGGAAGGCGGTGGTGGAAGGGGAGGGGGGGGCGTTAAAATCCAGAGTAAACAAGGCGTGGACAAACAAGCGCCAGAGATGCAGATGGCGTCATTCTCTGGCGGGCCGCGAGCCTCCTCCTACGGCAGCGCACCCTCGAGCGTCGGGATGATGTCGCAGTGCCGTGCGCATGCGTGTCCGTGCCAGCTCCGCGCCCACGCACCGAGCGGAAGCAATAAGCGAAGCCCGCAGGACCGGAAGTGCGCCATCGCAAACCGAAATAAGGTTCGCGCGGCGCGCGGCAGCGCAGCGCCGCACTTAACACTATACCGGACCGGACCGGAAGCAGCGGGAGGATATTAAAAGCGGGACGCCGGGAGACTGATTCAGAAGAGCGCTCTCCTCGCACTGTCTCTCTCGCACCTCCTCGGTGCGCCCCGTAAAGTGCGAGAGAGACGGAGCGAGGAGAGCGCTCTTCTGAATCAGTCTGCGGGAGGCCAGGACAGCATCTCCCCTGCGGAACACATGCCCGGTCCGGTCCGGCCCGGTCCACTTCCGAGTGCGTCGTACAGGCGCAGCTGGTGCAGCAGCAGAGAGCGATTCTCCTTTCGTGCGAGAGAGACAGCGCTCTCGCATCCTACGGCGGACTCCTTTCAGAGCGAGAGAGAGACAGCTCGGGAGTGCGGCAGCGGCAGCAGCGTAATCGGTCTGCGGGCTGCACTTGACCCTGCGGCGAGGCGCGTTCGGATGGAGCGTTCGACCAGCCGCGAGTCAGTGGCGGGGGAGGGCGGGCCGGGGCGCTCTGTTAAGGACCTTGGCACATCTTCCGAAATAGAGCCGGGCCGGGAGGGCTGGGACGGCCGCTGCTGAATGAAATGTAAACGCGAGGCACGGCGGGCGCGGCGGACAGGAATGCCCGGGGAATGCTGCGACCACCAGCTACATAGTAGTGGCGTTGAGGAGGACGAGGCGTGCCGAGGCGTGCCGAGGCCGGGCGTTGACGTTTGCTGCTGGTGACCAGTGGGGTGATTCCGCGCCTAGTGGTTTCGTCTCTCTGTTCTTGTCGCACTCATAGGGCACGGTCGATCATAAGGAGCAGGGAGAGAGAGGAAACTACTAGTGTTCTAAATTTCCCGGGAACGATCTTTTGGGGGAATGTTCCCAGTAAATTCCCGGGAACATTCCCGAAGATTCCCAAAAACTGGGAATATTCATTTTTTTTTCCTGTTTCAACTTAATATTTGTACCGGAGGATAAAAACGCAATTGTTTGGACCGAGGGGTTTTTCACTTCCGAAATACCGGGTACACCAGATAGAGGTATTTCAGAGGTATTTCGCATGAAATACGCCGAAAACCCCCTAAGTAAGCTCTAAAACGGTGAACTTTACCTGAGAAACACTGTTAGAAATTTAATGTGATTTTCCAGCACTTCCTCGATACGGAACGATTGCGAAATCCCAACACTTCTCTAATCAGAAAGAGACCCTTTTGATGCCTCAAAGTGAAATATTTTGTCGGACAGTCGACCATAATTTTGAAGCCAGTCTATTTTGAATACAGAGGACAGATGTAATTTCCCGAAAAGTTTTTGGTTTAAAACACAGAGGCCAGTTGGAATTTCCCGAAGAGTTCTGGTTTAAATACAGAATTTCACAGTAATTTAACGAAGAGTTCTGCCAACTTTTTTCACAATAGAGGTGCTGTGAATATCCAACATTTTTTTAAACAGTGAATACCGCCGAAATACCGCGAAATACATGAATTATGAAATACCGTGTACACGAATATCTCGAGTGAAAACCCCCTCGGTTTGGACCGACCATACAGTTTTCTGTCGTTTATAGCCTATACTGCATATCCCTGACGACAAAAACTCGCGTTTGTGTTGTGTCGATATGACGCAAAACTTGTTTTAACTTGAGCGGGAGTCGTCTGCCTCTGCCTGTCGGCAAACGCAGCGCCCTCACGTTGACCAGTAAGATTAAAAAATTATAAATTTTTGAAAGCAGCAACCACTTAAAAAAAAAAATTCCAATAAATCCCTACATTTATGAACAGTTTTGGTTCATTTTTACTTAAAGATGGGAACGTTCCCGATTTGGAGCCTCGAACGTTCCCGGTAACGTTCCCCAAGATTCCCAATTTTCCCGGGAATATTCCCACCCTTTAGAACACTAGAAACTACAAAACGCTGTTCGGAACGTGGGGGAAACAAATCTGAAATTTCTGCACACTTCGTGATTTAGAAAAATTCTGAAAAGTTCAGGAAAATTCAGAAAAAGTCAGAAAAGTTAAGAGAAGATAATTTAAAAAAAAACACGAAAATTTACAAAAAATTGTTAACATTGAGGTAATATTCAGGCAAATATTCTCGAAAATTCACAAACATTTGGACCTTAAAATTCAGAGTTGTTTCCCCCTCGGTTCGGAATCACCCAGCAGGCTGCTCCGCGGGGTCGAGGGCTGAGGACCGTGGTCTCGCGAGTCTCGCTCGAGCGCGCTTCTCTGCCCAGGCCCAGCCACCGGCGTCTCTAGGATGCCAACACACGGCAGAGAATAACGCCCCGCGGAGGAGTGGCGACGCGGCGGGGCGGTGCGGGGCGACATGTGGGCGCACCGGGGGACAAGGGGAGGGGGGGGGGAGAGGCCGTCAGAGCGTGGGCAACTTCCGTAGACCACGAGGGACCCGCGAACGACCCGGCTCGGCGTCTCAGCTCCGCTCGCAGCTGTGCGCAACGCAGCGCGGCGCCACCGCCCCGCCCCGCCGCCTCAAGCCTTCCCTCTGCCCACCTGGTGGCCACTGGGTCGCCCGCCCCACCCCGCCGCACCTAGCCGCGCCACGGCTCCACCGCCACCAAGGTGAAGAGAGGACTCTTCGCGGTGGGCCAGGCTGCTGAGGATGAACGCCCCGCCTCGCCCCGCCCCGCGCCCCGACTCGCTCCGCCCCAAAGCAAAGGGAAGACCACTTGCCGTACCAGCACGGAGCAGAGAAGGATCTGTCTGCAGTGGACAGTGTTGCCAGAAAAGTAGGCAATGGTAGCCTAAACGCGATGGAGTTAGCAAGGGCCAGACCTACCAGCTAGGCAACATGCACGGACCTCTGCTAGCGTGTTGCCTTGCGTGTTGCCTGCAGATGCAGCCCGTTCTACTCCTATATGTTTGAGCTATTTTTATTTTTTTGCCTGCTTTTCTGGCAACATTGGAAGTAGACTGCCCTCAGGCGAAGTGGCGTCCCTAGTCGCCGGACAACCCTGGACATGACCTCTGGTGACGGACATCCCATTCTCATACCCACCTCCGGGCGCTATGTATATTAGCCGGGGTATCGGCAGACGCCCCGGCGGGCCCCGCCCTATGTCAGCCTCAGGTAGCCGCGCCTCCCGCCTCATGCCTCATAAAGCGCGGCCGTGTGATGGACAGGCGGCGTTAACTCGCAGGCTACGCCCCGGGGCCCGGGGCCGGGCCATTGTGTCCTGCCGCCGCGCCCAGCCCCGCCCCGCTCGGCTGCTTACCGGCGCGAGATGCGAGATCCGTCTGATGGCGGCGAGATTGCCTTAACGCGCCGCGGCCGGCACCAGGCGTCTGATTCCGAAGATCGCTCTCGCGCCCCCGTCCTTGTCGAACACATGGCAGCGCCCTATGTTGGGCATGGCAGGGCCCCGCATGATTGCGACAAGGATGGACGCGCGAGAACGATCTTTGGAATCAGACGGCAGAGGATGACAGCTACGCGCCGGGCCCGAGGGGGAGGGGGGGGGATATGTCCGGGTTGTTGACTCTCCCCGACGGTTCACGCGAGCACCCTTCCCGCGGCGATCCGGTCGCATACATCTCCTCATGAGGCTGACCATCGCATGAGCTGCCGTCAGACGTGCCGGCACCGGCCCGGGGGGGGCCCGGGGGCCCGGGGTGCAGGGCGGGGCGCGCCCGGCCCGGGCGGGGTCCTCCATCGGCACCCCTCATCGGAGAGGGTCGACGGTTTGCGTTGAATCCGAAATTAGCGCCGCGGGCGCCGCGACTCGCCGCCGCGCCGGGCGCCGGCCAGTCCCGCCCCGTTCACACGTGACTGGTGATCTACTTGGCTCCACACCGCCGCCCTACCCTGTGCCGCCGCGCCCGCGAGACACTTTCGGAAAAAAATAATTATTATATCGTTGCATTGTTCCGTCTTATTTCGCGCGCCGTTTCTTTTACATCCGTCCCCAACGCCCTCCCCAAGCCTGGCGGCCGGCGAGAACGGTTGTAAATATAGTGAACAGCTGGGGGAGGAATCGCCTGTTTCCCAATAATCCACGGGAGCTTACTGAAAATAAAAAGGCGGCGGAGCAAACATGGACGTTCTTTGGGTCAGAGTCGCTGTTTTGACATGACAACTCGGTTGCTACACGCCCACGCCTCCCTCACTGAGAGCCGGTGAGGGCCGCGTGTCGCGTCCCTTTCTCCTGTAACTCCCCGAGGCCGTGCGCACCCCGCACCCCACTTGCGCTGCCCCAGATGCAGCAGATGCAGAACGCACCTGCGAGGACAGATCGAGGGGTCCAGCACTATGAATTCAAGCGTGCTCTAATTTTTCTGATTACTCTCTTTTCTCGCGATTTTTACTGATTTAAAAAAAAAAAACTTTGTCACTGATTTTCTTCTGATTTTTTACTGATTTTGTTTTGGGGTGTACACTGATTTTTTTTTTTTTTTTTTGAGTGAAGGACTCCTCGGGACAGTTCCTCAGGGTGCACACGGTAGGGGTAGGGAAGCAAATCGTGGCGCTCGCCGCCCGCCCCCGCCGTCGCCCTCCCCCTCCCCCTCAGCGAGTGCCCTGAAGGGTGGTTTTGTCTCTCAGTCCTTATTGTCGCACACATGGCGCGCGGCCTCGGGGGGCAAGAGAGAGGACACAGCTAAGAAGGCTGCCCAGCCGACTGATTCAGAAGATCGCTCTCATCCCTCCGTCCTTGTTGCACCGACAGCGGTGCCCTATGCTGGTCATGGTCGTGCTCCATGAGTGCGATACGAGGACAGAGGTACGAAAGCGATCCTCGGAATCGCTCGGCAGCTGCTTACCTCAGCGCAGGTGGGGTGACGAACGGCAGCAGCCCGGCGAGATCAGCAGCAGCAGCAGGACGATGTAAAATCCACAGTGGGGCTGATGCAGGTGGCAGTTGCGCGGGGCGGGGCGGGGCGGGGCGGCGCGGGGCGGCGCGCGACTCACCGACTGACTGTGTGACTGGGTGCACTCGCGGTACCGGACCAGCACCACCTGGCGCGAGCCGAGCCGAGCCGAGCTGAGCTGAGAACTCTGCACGTCGCTGTTACACTCCGCCAACCGACTGAGGGACCGCGACTGCGACTGCTAGGCGGAGGGGCGGGGCCCGGGCCCGGGGCCCCCGGCGGGGCAGAGGCAAGCAGCCCGCCAGACCGCCGCGCCGGTGCGGTGGGGGGCCCGCGGGGGCGCTTGGCGTTGGCGGCCGCGATCCCGCGATCCCGCGATCCCGCGCCCAAGACGAGCTTCCGAGACGAGCCGGCCAAGGGATCGGGGATCGGGTGGGTGGGACCGGAGTCGACGAGAGGGGCTCACCACGAAAAATCGTTGTACGGCCTCAAAAATATCACTTCAAAAATAAAATAAAATCGAGAACAAATGATCAAAAGAATGAAATACAAATTGAAAAGAAGTCGTATGAAGAAGGGAAAACATAAAAACTTTTCAAAACAAGTGAAATTTTACTTAAAAAATGTAAAAAAAAAAGATTTTTTTAAAAAATATTTTTTTTTAAAATCATTCTACTTATTTTGTGTAGAAGCCCACATTACAGAGGCAAACAATGATAGCGATGGAACTTCGCGAAATTGAAACATTGAAACATGATTTAAACCAACCGCGAAACAAATGACATGCGTCATTTCTTTTTCAGGTTATGGTTTCGATGAGAGGTTAAGGAGAAGGAGAAGGCGGTGACGTCTTGACTGAAGATTCGAAAAGTAAAAAGAAAAAGGCGTAATGTCGAAGTAAATAAAGCCAGCTCCCAACACTGTAGTCCAAATACCTTAATTTCTAAGCGGGCTGTTTGCGTAGTTTTCAGAATTTCTCACAATTGGAATTTTAGCTACGTGTTCAGGTAATAATGCCAGGTTTCTCATGCCAACTTATTGTGTATGTATTGTATTGAACGTTATTCAACACCTCTATGCGGCTGTTTTGTTATTGTATTCTTTTAAGTCTGTTGTTATATTTTTCTCGGCCACTGCCTACTTATTCCTATATTATTGTGCTTATGTTTCATTCCAATTATTGGTTAAGGTTTGTTTGCTCTTTTAAAACATCAACAATCAGTCAGTATATTCAGTGCACTAACCTGCACTTGTTTGTTAATTCACATTTCGACTTTGATTCAATATAATCCTGGTAATCAGTTAACACTGTTTTCTTTTAAATTATTATCCTGAGAAAGAATACTGCGAAACGAATACCATCTCTTTAGGCTTATACCTTCAATGAGCATCTACGATTGAGCATCAATCGTTTCAATTACTATTTAGTTTATTCTGTATTCTTTTGTCTCTCTCTTGGAACAGGAATTCAAACCCTAAATAAGAATGTCTTCTGGACGTCCAATCAAATGTGTTGTTGTTGGAGATGGTACAGTTGGTAAAACATGCATGTTGATATCATACACTACAGATAGTTTTCCTGGTGAATATGTTCCTACAGTGTAAGTACTGTTTTCAGTTGACTTTTTTTTCTTCTTCTCTTTCCCATTTCTTTTATTCCACTTTTTAAATTTTCATTGTATTCCATCAATCATTATGGGTGTCTTTACAGGTTTGATAATTACTCAGCCCCAATGGTTGTAGATGGTATTCCAGTTAGTTTAGGACTATGGGATACTGCCGGCCAAGAAGATTATGATCGTCTACGCCCACTTTCCTACCCACAGGTTTACCATTTTACTTTCTCTTGTATGATTGGTTGTTGGAAACTTATTTTAGTCTCTATTATAAAATGGAAATCTTTTACAGACTGATGTCTTCCTTATCTGCTTTAGTGTTACAAGTCCTTCATCATTTGAAAATGTAACTTCAAAATGGTATCCTGAAATCAAACATCATTGTCCAGATGCTCCAATGATTCTTGTTGGTAGGTTTATCATTTACTATCCAACCTTAATTAAGAGTCACAATTCAATATCTCATGTCTTTTTCATTCTTATGCTTTTGATAAAAACTTATATTTTTCTACCTACAGGAACCAAAATTGATTTAAGAGATGACAGAGAAACACTTACTCTTCTGTCAGAGCAAGGCCTATCTCCTATTAAGCGAGAACAAGGTCAGAAGCTTGCTAATAAAATCCGAGCAGTAAAGTATATGGAATGCTCTGCTCTAACTCAAAGGGGGCTTAAACAGGTAATGTGGCCCTCTCTTTTATTTTTTGTGTATTGTTATGTATTGTCTTTTGCCATTATTCACTCACACTGTTTGATGTCATATTCATTAACACAGGTTTTTGATGAAGCTGTCCGTGCTGTTCTACGGCCTGAACCGCAAAAGAGACGTCAGAGAAAGTGCATTGTGATGTAAGCAGTCAGGAACTACGATGGCAGATCATTATCTTTTAAACTCCAATTAGGTAAATATATATTGTGCTTCAAGGTACAATAGCTGATCAGACTCACCAACCCCAGCTTTGCTCAAGTGTAAAATTTACCCTATACTGCAGTCATTTCTTTTCTTTTTTCTTTCTTTTTCATAATTTCCAATTGTTTATTAATGAGATGTAAACTTTTGATTTGAAGTTTACTGTTATTTTGTAAATACATACAAGTTTTGGCATTCATACAAGTTTCTGAGATGACAATGAGATATTTTACTTACCTTACCTTCAGATATTATTTGGTTGTGTCTTTTACATTTTAGAAATAATTATTCAAAAGTAAATATTATTTGACCATCTTAATCTCATGCTCATGCATCCCATCTAAAATTTCACTCCATGTTTTTGGAGAGCTCTATTGTATTATTGGTTACATCTCATGGATTCTCTGTCAGCCAGTTTAGCTATCGCTGCATAGGCCAGCTAAAATTCCCTCCCTCCCTTCCTTCTGGAGGGGGGGAAATCTCTCTTCAATTTTTATTTGAATTCAAGGTATGTGTCCCATTTTTATTATGATTCTTAATTTTGAATGATTTTTTAAAAAAAGAATTTGTACCTCTGAAAATTGTTGGGTTTCATTTTAATGTTACCTGATTTAAAGTTCAAAATCCGTGGATAGAGTGATGTTAAGAAAGAGTTGTGTGCAGGAAACGTATTATGTTCAGTTGGCTTTAAAAGCACCTCTCCAATGTGCCATTAATCACCTTTTTCACTGTAAAAGTCATTTTTTTTCTATTTTTGATTTAGAAATATGAGTCTTTTACTATTTTTGATTCTATTTTATCTCAAATAGATCCGTGTGTTATTAACATGTGGCTTGATATTTTTCATTTTATTGTAATAGAACTACAGTGAAACCCGCTTAAAGCGTTGCGGTCGACTTGCACGATTTTGCGACGTCTTAAGCGGGAAACGTATTAACCGAAACCGCGTTTTTTCGTGGGTAACCCCCTCCCCCCCTTTTCCCGAGTCAACCAGGGCAGGAATCACTTGTATTTGAGCAATTTTGAGGCAGTTAGTAGTTAAATCGGCCATGGGGGACATGAACTTAAAAGGAGGACCAGCTGATAGTATCAACCTGTAATTTAAATTCTTACTCATGGCGCAGGCAGCTACGGTTGGCGCGCTGAGTGTGGGGCCACCCTTAGAACCGACGTGTGATTGTTGTGCCGCCGCACGGCACTCAAGTGACACGAAGTTAAGTAGCGAGTACAACGAAAAAAAAAAAAATGATTCAAAAACTTGTAACATCAAACACAGGTCGTAGAAATAGTGTTGCTAACAGCTGGTCCTCGAGCAGAAAGCGCAGGTTCAAGGCTTAGCTTAGGGGTGATTACTTCGCGTTACCGTTCCGCGACGCCTTACAGCTATAGACTTTAAAGTGAATGAATCGGTTGTTGGACAAGGTTCATTTTTAGCGATTTTAAGTATATTTTTAACCCCAAAACAACGTTTTAAGCGGGTGAAAACCTAGAAATGTCAGCGTTTTAAGCGGGAAAACGTAATATGCGGGAAACGTCTTATGCGGGCGTATTTACTAGGGAGTTGACTCGGGAATTTCATTTTGCAACGCATTAGGCGGGAAAACGTCTTAAGCGGGCAACGCTTTAAGCGGGTTTCACTGTACCATAACTCATAAATTCACATACTCTCTTTTATACCCATTTTGAAGTGAATGTATTATGTTTGTTTGTGTGTTCTCTTCATGGACTGATTTGCACAATATTTTTTTTTTCTGATTTATTTTACTTTGTATATTTGATGAGTTTTGTCTTGATTAATTGTATTCCTCTGCTCCTTTCTATTGTGTCACGTGGTTTAATTTGCCCCTCTAAACACCTCAAGGTAATATTATTCATATCATTTAAGCAAAACCAAAACAATCAATGTATGACAAATTTATAATGCACTGAGCATCGGGTGTTGTTTAGTGCAGTGTAACATCAAAGATCTTCTAATGTTTTTAACATCGTAAATCATTTTGTTGAATGGAAATTTTTTAAGTCACTGCCTCCACCATCTATGTTCAATCTCAAATTTAGATGTTCGCTGCTTTATAGCTGACATTATCTTTCTGTCATCAATGTAAAGAATTAGCTATGACTTCTTTTTACACTGCTTCTTTGATAAGTCTGATGATATGTGATCATATGTCCCTTTTTTTCTCTAACTCATTTTATCACTGATTGTGTCTATTTTATTTTCTTTCATTTTTTTAACTTATTATTATTATAATTTTTTTTTTTTTTCACTAATGTTCATAGTTTTGTGTGAAGCTTTAGTTTTTTTTTGTTTTTTTTTTTTTAAATTTAAATTGTAAGTTTTCTCACCTTGAAGGATTTGATGATTTTATTTATTGGTAGCATATCCCACTGCTGATTAACTGCTATCTCTCCCACTTCTTTGCTTGGGAAGTTTATGCAGACTGTACTTTTATTTTTTGGGTGGAATTTGTTTGTTTTCCACCTAGTCCCAAAAACAGTAAATTTTGGTTGAAATTGAAATGTAACATCAATACTGATAGCATTCTTTTTAAGGCTCAAAGTTATTTGTATCAGTTTGATTTTAGATATCTCCCATTTCATGTAAGTTTTAGGTCTTTGATTTGATATCTTAACTGTATTACAGTGAGAAGAAAAAATTCTAAACGATATGCTACCCATTTATCCAAGGCACAGCATTTATAGGCTTCAATGTGGTACACCTTTCACATTGTAGTGTTGTATGTTTGTTTGTTTCAAGTAGATTACAGCACCTGTGAACCATGTCGTTGAAGGTGCTAGTCAGAAACCAAAGTAGGCTGTAGTTTTTAACTAGAGTGTTGCCTTGTTATAACATAATCTAGTCAGTGTATGCCTATGTTTTGATTTTTAGCACATACACAATTATAAACCCCAAATGTATTCAATGTTAAGGTTATTACAGTCAGACATGTCATAGAGCAGAGATCAAATATGTTGGCTTTTTTCTGCTGGCTCTCAAATAGCTCCTCAGGATTAAAGTGTTGATAAGTCACACATCTTTTGCACAATCTCTGTCTTGTAATAGGATTATTTAGTAACAAATTGATTGCTTTCCTTCTTGCCTAGCCGGCCTAGGCCTGTAAAAAGAATGAGAGTAAACATTTTTACCGCAATTGTGTGGTACTCAGAGCACTTAAAATTTAGCGATTTGTACTTCTGTAACTAACTTCTATGTAAAACAATTTACATATTTCTATTGACTTTTATATTTATTGACAATTATTCTCTTGATGCTTTGACATGTTTGTCTGTGATTCACCTGCAGCACTGCATAGCAGTTTATGACATATATTTTGGGTATTTAACTATTTTCATGTTGTTTTCCATCTATTCTTTCCTTTTTCTCAGTGTCATGTTTTATTAAGTGATGTAATCTGTCAATCCTTGCGACCAGCAAGGTGAACGTTTATTTGTCATATGTAAAAATATAAATCTTTAAGAATAATAAATTAATACACTTCACTTTGACAGGGTTGTCATTCTTGTCACTGCGATCTCTTGGTGCGTCCGGCGTTTATGTCTCTGCACAATTTCGATGTATTCAGAGATCAGATTGGGTCAGGGGAAGTCTCAGTTGGAACAGCCGAGTTTTCATCATTGATCTACAACCCCTACCCCCTTTGCTGCAACTTTTCTCTTTTTATTATGCCGACGTGGCTGCACCCCCTACCCCATTATTTTCTCCAGAGCTGCACAACTTGAAAAGATTTTAGCTAACTGTTCGTTTTTTTGTGTGTTTTAGTTCCAGGCCTCTGGCCTGGGATCGACATATGGACGTCATCTGTTTGTGCCATTCGTTGTTCTACCCTCCCCCTCCCCTTTCCCCCTGTCTTCACCTCAGTACCCCCCTCCCCCCCCCCCTCCCCCTGTGCCCAGCTGAGCCGGTGCCGGGTGGTGCCGAGCTCAGCTGGACCCGGCTCCAGTCCAGTCTCCTCTCCCACCTCTCCTCAGTCTGCTGTGCTGCTGTGTAGACCGGGCCGCGGCGGAGGAGCACTAGGTCTTGGTCGGCGAATGGGTTAGGCAGTTCGGGGCCTGCGCCGTGCCATCCATCGTCAAATACTTTACGCCACCAGCGCACCCGCGCCAGAGGACTTATGCTCCCTCGTTTCTTTGCCCAACATTAACAACAGCCTTGCGGAAACTAGCAAGTCTTGAAATATCCCACACCGCTAACTTATTATTGTCCACTTCCAACGCCGTGCCCCTTATTTATTTTGTTATCTAGTGTTAGTTTTGTGTCTCCGTACTACCCCCGTTGTCAGTATGCTTGGTTATGAGTTGATGCCCGAGATGGCCGGCCTCAGCCCCGGCATGGCCTCGGACGCCGTGTCCGAGGTGTCGACGCGCGGCTCCAGCATGTGCAGCGGCTCCGGCGAGGACCTGCGGGACTTCGCGGCCCACATGGGCCTGCAGGAGGATGAGCTGTGCCAGGACAGATTCCGCGTGGACCGACGCAAGCTGGAGCACATGCTGCTTGGTGAGCTCGCAGACGATTCTCTTCACTTGATGAGTGGAGACCGAGGGGGACATCACTTCGATTTTGCCTGTACACTGACCTTTGACTGAAGATTGACAAATGACTGCGAATGACTGAAAATGACTGAAATTTGACTGAAAATTTCAGGAGTTTGACTGAAAATGACAGGAATTCGACTATAAATAACAGGAAGCGAAATAACGCAGATAACTGAAAATGACTGGAGTGACTAAAAAATGTCTGGAGCGATTGAAAGTTGACTGAAGTGACTGAAATGTCACTTACACTTGTGTAATTCATGATTGAAGCCTGTTCTCACACATGACGCCTGCTGGATAGGCAACTCGTTCATCTTTTGACGCCGCCGATCAACAGAAGTGGCTAGAAAGTGACTGAAAATGACCGAATGACTGAAATTGACTGAAGTGTGACTGAAAAGTGACTTTTTTAGAGCGTTTACACTGACTGAACGAAGTGATGTCCCCCTCGGTGGAGACTCGCGCCACTTGGTTGACACCCGGAAAAGCGTCGCTGTCTACCCTAGTTAAGTATTCTTTAGATATCGCCGCTAATATCGTTTTTAAACACTACGTGTGCAGGTGACACCCCGACCAAAGAGACTGCTGCAGATTTTTTTCAGCGGGTGAGTCCTGCCTCCAGTATTCCCTTCTCAGAACTTGCCTGACTCGAGCATTCATCTATCGCTAATGTCCCGTGCTGATCTCCTCCCCCTCCCCGGCCAATGATGAGTGATGTCCGCCCCAACCGCCTGCGCTGTAGGCAACCCAACCGGCACTGCGGGCTGAGGGGGCCTCTGCTCGTCGGGCGGGGTTTTTCAATGTTTCGCCTGCTGTCTGATTCCGAGGACCGCTCTCGCGCCTCCGTCCTTGTCGCACTCATGCGACCCTGCCAGTCGCAACTTTGGGCATCGCCATAGGTGCGACAAGGACGGAGGCACGAGCGCCAGCGTCTGATTCAGAGGGCTGAGCCCTCTCTCGCGGGAATGTGCCATGGGGGCACAGTAGTAGGCGCCCGCGGCCCCCGCCGGCCTGTGTGTCCTAGGCAACGATTGCACTTGTGGTGCGAACTTGAGTGGGCTTTTCCGCGCCCCGCCCCGCCCCGCCCCACCACGCCCCACTCCACCCCACCCTGCCGCGCCTGCCACGCGCCACGCGCTGCGCCCCGCCCCGCCCCGCAGCACCACGGCCCCAAGCACAGCTCCGCGGGATGGTTTCCACCTTGGAACTCACCCCGCCGCGGTCAGCCGGGGCGCAGGTGGCGTTCCTGGCATGTTTTAAATTTCTGAGATGACTCTTGACTTTGCTCGCAACAGGGTAAGCTCGATATGGTGTCCAGGTAGAGAAAGACGGAAGGGGGCGGGGCGGGTGGGGAGGGGCTTAAACTTTCCGACGAATCGAGAATACTGCGTTGGATGCCTGACAAGCTCGTACCGCCTGGTCGCGACTCGTTGTTAGGGCTCGGCTCGGCTCGTAGGTCATGGGATGTCTCCTCCTTCCCCTACCGCCCCTGTCTCCGCGGCGCGGCACCTCGCGCTCGGTGTGATATGCCTTTTTTCAGTGGGCTTTTGAGGGCTATTCCGAACACCGTTTGGTAAGTGCGCTCTCTTGCTTCTCTTGGGCGTGCTCCACGAGTATGACAAGGATCGACACGAAAACCACTGTGCGGAATCATCTTACTAGTTCGCGCTTCTGACGAAGGACCTGGTTACGACAGTTCCGGGGAGTGGGCAATTGGTAGGGAAGGGGTGATGAGGCAAGGGTTGGGGTGGATTAGTAATGCGACGTGCACACAAGTTTCCTTGATAATGCTTACTTTGCAGACCATGGACGAAACCAATACCCTTATTATCTGGCCTGCTCGACTTAAGATTGGATCCAAGTCCAAGAATGGTGGGTGTCAAACATGAGATGCTCTTGGAGTAAATGAAGTATCGCGCGTCTCTTTATTATTTGTTGTTAATAAAACTTGGTCTGTTTTCCAGACCCTCACGTGCGGATCGCTGGTCGACCCGATGACGTGAAAGAGGCCAAGGCCAAAGTGATGTCTGCTCTGGATGCAAGGGTGAGTTCTAAATGAGTGGTCCTGTTTTCATTCATTTTATGCAAGCACTGTCACTATTCTTTTTATTTGTAGACCAACCGAGTGACAATGAAGCTGAATGTGAGCTACACTGACCATTCCCACATCATTGGAAGAGGAGGATTGACCATCAAGAAAGTCATGGAGGACACTGGGTGCCATATTCATTTTCCTGACTCAAACCGTAGCAACCCCACGGAGAAAAGCAACCAAGTTTCTATTGCCGGGGATTTGGCAGGAGTGGAGCGTGCTCGTGCTTGTGTCAGAGTTTGTAGCCAGTTGAAGAGTCAAGTTGCAGTGTGGAGTGAAAGTCTATTTTAATTGATTTCTGAACAAAATTGTTATTTTCTTTGTCTTAGGAACTCACTCCATTGATGTTCAGCTTTGAATTGCCCATTGTTGGATCCTTGCAGCCATACCCTGATCCTGAATCTCCATTCATGCGCTCTGTTCAAGAAAAGTATAATGTTCAAGTGATGTTTCGTACTCGACCCAAGCTGCATGCTACTTTGGTTGTTGTGAAGGGATGTGAATGGGAGGTAGCTCAAGTTAAAGAAGCTACTTTGATTCTTATAAATTACATGTGTGATTCTCTTGCTGTTAGTATTATATCCAGTAATGAAAGTAATGTGTTAAAAACTATCTAGTAATCATTTAAACTGCCTTTAGAATCAGGTGCAGGTGCAAATGTCCATGGAAATTTCTCCTCAGCACCACCCTACTGTGGTTGGAAAAAACAATAGCAATTTAAAGATGATCATGCATCGTACTGCAACACAAATAATGTTTCCTGATTCTTGTGATCCTAATATTCCTTCAATCAAGAAAAGCAATGTGTTAATTACAGGTGTTATCCACAATGTGTACATTGCTCGACAACAACTTCTGGTGAGTACTTTTCCTCCATGCGTAATCCAGAACAAGATCATGGGAAGTAATATTTGTTTGTACATTTTTTGCAGGGCTCTCTTCCCCTTGTTTTGATGTTTGATGTTCCAGAAGAATCTATTTCGGTTCAGAATGACCAAGTAACTCAAATCATGCAGACCTATGATGTACTCATTACGATTCGTCACAAGCCAAAGCAAAGTAGCATGTCAATCACTGTGAAAGGCATAGAGCGCAACGCAAGTAGGCGTGTTTTCACTTTAATTCGCATTTTCTCCTGATTTAGAATAATTTTATGTAAATTTATCTTCCAGCTAAAATTTATGAAGCCCGCAAACAACTCCTCAATCTTAAAGAAGAAACTGTAAAGGCTGACATTCCTCTGTCTTATCAATTGATGGAAAGTCCATCTTTGTATGATCACAATGCAAATGCTGTTAAAGGTACACCTTATGCTGCACCTTACAAGTGTTCTTATAAGTTTTCATAGTTATGACAAATGTTTAATTTACAAACTTGCAGCCTCCTCTAGTCCATTCAGCTTGTTAAGCATCAATACTGCTAACAAAAATGTGTTCGCTATGCCATCACCAACATCACTCTCACCTGGAATTTCTCCAAGCCTGATGTCCTCTAGTCCCAGCGTGTCTCCCTTGACATCTCTTGGTTTGCAATGGAACAATTTCAATTTGCTTCCTGCGACACATGAGCACTCTAGTCAAGCCCTGACACAGCATCAGTTCTCTCAACTGATGAGATCCACAATGTCTCAAACTCACCAATATCAGCATCACCTGCCTCTTCACCACCACCACCACCACCATCAGCAGCAGCAACAACAGCAGGAATTGTTGTTGCAACAGCTTTTACCCAGGTGTGTTAAACTTTGATTTTTGTATCTTGTATCAAGGTGTATTCAATCCTGTTTATTAAATTCATGTTTTAGGATGGAGCATACCTCTCTGTCTGGCCCTCTTTCTGACGGTGGTTGCAGCGGGAGCTGTTCATCTCTTGGTTACCACAGTCGGCCGAGTAGTTCTCAGTCTCTTGATTATCAAGGTCTTATTTTGTGTAGTTTGTTACGCAATATCAATTCCTTTTCTTACCCCTCTATATATATATGTATTTTTTCTATTTTTCTTTCACAGTGCATTCCTCAATGAGCAGCAGTGCTAGCCCCTCAGCTAGTCCCCGTGTCTCCTCTCCACTTCACAGTTTTAACGATTCCTCTAAAGGTGCTGTTTATTCAAGTGTCCCCATCCTATCACATCTACTTCATTAAAAATATAAATAATCAATTTAATTTTTTTTTCTTGTTTAGATTTGAGGTCTAGTATATCAGAAAGTTCAGAGAGTAGCTACAAGAGCTCAGACCATCAGAAGCTCTTGAATTCTGCTCTTGAGTATCAGCGAAAGAAGGCACTAGCGGCAAAGGGCAAGTATTTTCACTCCCAGAATTTTGTTTTACGCTCTTTGTGAAATAAATTTCTGACTTAAGAAGTATTTCAGCCATGCAAATGAAGCCTGCACCTGAGATTTTGCGTGTTCCTTCATCAACCTGGTCTGGCTATGGATTTAGTCAGTCTAGTCCCAGCAATGCTCTGAAAGAACAGCTGAAAAAAGAGCGCATTATTCCTGTAAATATCTTTCCTGTTAAATTAATTTCTTGGAATTAAGCAATTCAAGCTATTTGAACTTATTTTATCTCTAGGAGCCACTGAATTCAGATTGCTGGAAAAACCCTAGCCAAGAAAACTTGGGGTCTCCACCCAGCTCCTCATTCCCATGTGTGTCTGACCTGGGTGTCACACCAGGACCTTCATCAAGCACTAAGGGTAGAGACAGTCCCTTCAGCTCTAGCAGCTATCTTGACTCGGTGCCATCATCTTCTCGTGCATCTATTTCTTCCATGAAATCAACTGATCTTACTTCTCTTCTTATTTCCATTGGCATGGAAAAATACATCAGTGAGTTCATTAATTTATTACCTATAATTGTCTCTTTTGGAAGACAGTGTTTTATTGGGGATTTGTGATTTCAGATGTTTTTAAGGAACATGAAATTGACCTCAATGTTTTCATGACCCTCACTGATAAGGACTTGCGTGATGTGGGAGTTACCACATTTGGAGCACGACGCACCATGCTTATGGCAATATCACGTAAGCACCAGCTCTTTAATTTTTTTTGTGTCTTGTCAAAGGTACAAATACAACCCTCATTTTTTCTAAATGTAGAACATAAAGGACAAGGCAGCCCATTCCGATACAGTGCAGCACCTGGTGCTGAACGAAAAGGATCTTCTTCTACCACTGGAACCAACAGTCCCTCAGACATATGGTAATCAAATCCATGAATTAAGTTGCAAATTTACTACTTACCATCCAATGAACTTTGTTTTTCTAATTTGGTAGTAAATGAATGACATGAAATTCCTTTAAAAAATTTTGGATCATGAATGGTTTTATATGCTGGTTTCTTGTCAAAATGGTAAGGTAGCAGCTTTTCTAATGTTTTCCTGACCAAAGTTTCTGTTTAAGATGCCTGTTTTATTGTTATGAAACTACCTAAATCAAGTGCTAGAATATCTTTTTTGTGAAGACTGTTGAAGTGTTACCTTGAGATATGACAGGACACAATTGGTGGATGGGCTGTGGTATTGCTTTACTCTCAAATGTTTGATTTTTCAAGCTAACATAATAGTATTAATACGGTGGAAGTACAATTACTTTTAAATTAAATTTTATAGGAATAAGCCAAAAACATTTTATGAAAATGAGAATACAACAAAATGCAGTTTTAAATTCAATGTAAAGTTGTTTTTGGAATTTTGTAACTTATTGGATCGTACTAACAATGATTTACAACACTTGCGTTTGTCAAGAAAATATCTATTTTTACAGGGATTTTAAAAGTTCATCCCTTATAGCCAAAGGATTAACTGAACAGAACTTGTTCCATGATAAACAGTCTCACTGTCCTTTGTCATGAGTATTAGTCATGTGATTAGTGTCATAGTTCAAGGTTTTGTATTGACGATGCATTGTAGAAGTTATTGAATTTATATTTAATATTTTGTGATCTCTCCCTGGATCGATTATGCATGCAAGTAATTTAGTCTAGAATTTGAATGAATCATCTTTAGATCTAATGCTAGACATCTCTTACCTGTATCATTTTGACTGTGAATTACTTCAAATTAACAGGGTCATTATTTTTATGATAGAACAAGACCTTGTCCTTTTCATGATATGGCTTTCTAGTCTTATATTTGTTATTCAACTTAAGTTCTGAAGTGATATAGTATAAATTATTAATATTTGTTTTGATTTAGTTATTGTTTGTTAAATGCATGTATAATAAAGAAATTGTAAAGCACGAGTGCTTACCACACATCTTCTATTCAAATAGGAATGTGTTGTAAGCACTGGTGTTTTTAAGCATGTTGTATTTGTATTATTATTACTATTTTTTTCTTTTTTTCATTTTTACACTTCTGAGCTTGTGATTTCAATATTAGTAGTCTAAACCTCCATTGTTTGCCATTGATAGCGTTTATTTGGATAATGTAAGTTCAATATTTCTCTATTTAGATTGAATTTTTGGGGATGGTGTTTGTATTAAGTTTGACTGACAGGTGCTCTGAAATATTTCTGTCTTTAGTAGAAGATAAGTTTTCATATTGATCTTTTTATTTTAATATGCTGGTTATTTATAGTAGAGATAAGTTGGTTGTGCAAAGGTTTCCTAATTAAGCTGGAATCAACTATTAGAAGGATCTTTCATCTAAAATTTAATGTTTTATGTAAACTGGTTTTGACCAGCTTCAAGTCCCTTGTTCAGTCCTGAGCAAGATGGTGGGGGAGCCTCTATATATTTCTATCTTAGATAACTGTTAAATTAATTTTATCTGTCATTTGGATAATTTTAACATCAGATGGATATTTTAAAATGTCTTCCAATTGCTTGGCTCTGGATTGTAATGATTTGACTGCTGAGTGTATGAATTAGAAATATTTTGTAATTTTGAGAGCTGTTAAGACTACGGTAATCTTGAATTCAGAGAAGCTTGACTTTGTAGCAAGATGTCAGGTTCTGTGGCATTAATGTTAAACCAAGCCGTGTGAGTTATCATTATCGTCGATTTATACTGATCTCATTTGACCGTACTTGTTTTTCTCATGATCTCTCTTGAGCACTCTTCTGTGATTTTGTTAATGTCTACTGTTTTGGCATTCGTCCGTACTTTATTATTTGATATTAAAGATCTTTTCTGAAACTATCACATTCACCTTTTTTAATGTCTTTTTTTTCTTCTTTTTTTCTCATTCTTTTTGCACTTGGCTGCATTTTATTTGGACATCACCTACGATAAAGACAAAGACCGCAAAGACTAACTCCTACTTATCATGATTGGAAATCCTGGCGGGAAGAGTGCCATTTCCAAACACTTTACTTCCCTTGCTCGAAGGCGGTTGCAAATGACGTCACGGAAGTTGCATGTAGCTCGGGCTCGGCTAAAAGGTGCCTGCCGAAGCACTGCGTGGATGTTTTGACAATTGAACCGTGTTTTCAGTTTCGTAGCCTGTCGGTGATTGTGTCTACAGGTACCGTTCAACTCGGAATATCGTGTTTTTCAAGGTGAGTGCTTCTCCAGGCTAAAGTGACGGATAATGGGCTTCTCCAAGTGACGGTGCCATCGATCTGACATTGGCCAGGCAGCTAAGGCCTTTGACGGTCTTCGACTCGCTTGATAATTTACGTTTGTGATCAAAGTTAGAGGCGTACTACTCATCATTGCCCTTTATTGCGAAGTCTGCCGCTCCGTCGGCACCCCTGTCACTTTGAATATCGCGGTGTTGCTCTGACCTCTTATCACCTGGAATCGCATTAGTTGGTGTGACGTCAGACTGCGGTATCTTTCAAGCGTGTCGCTTTTTTGTGTTTTTTAATGATAAGGGCAACTTTTGGTGTTATTTGTGGGTTTCCTAACAACGCCGCTCTTCCAATACTTTGTCTCATTCATTCTTGTGTGAAGTACCCCGTGATATCCGTCTTTGTGCACTGGACGGAGCCTTCGACTAGCGTGAAAGAGGTTAAGTAATGTCTCTTTCTGGTATTATGATCAGAAACAAATTCGACCTTTCACGAAAATCTTTCAAATATCACGCAGAATTTCAGTTTACATTATTTCTTTTTTTTCTTAATCAATGAAACTGAAAAGCGGTGACGCTGTAAGGTTAGGTTTTAGTGTTATTTGCGCAATGAACTTAAGTATATTTGTTGTGGTTTGACAACAGTGTAGCAGAATTCAAGTAATAATCATTAATAGACATGGCCAAGCTGTGAGAGTGTGTTCTTTGCCGTCTGCAATCTGGTTATTAAAGAACAGTGTGTGACACTGTTCTTGTTGATTAACGCTTTTCCAGTTTGTGTAATTTCTGCTGTTATTAAACCATGCTCGAATGTGACTTATTTCCGGTGAACTTACTATTGAAATTATGATTGGTACAGTTTTCTTGCACTGCCTATATCGGAATATGGCTAAGGACAAGTCTGTTAATCTTTTAGTGCTAATCCGAGACAGTGCTGCCCATTCATTTTAATTTTTTTCAATTTAGATTGTATTTACTTTTTTGTTAAGAAACTATAGTAACTAAGCATTCAATATAAATAGAGTTAAAAGTAAGATATGATATAATATAAATGAAACCATTTGTTTGTGAGTTAACCCTCCCTCAAGCGGCGGAAGTCCTCAGTGCCCAGATGTCCACCTGTTCTATCACTGAGTTTTGGCGATACGGATAGACGGGTCAGTAGGGGTCATTTACTGCATCGCCTATCTTACCTGCCTTTTAAACTCTTCTTGCCAATGTATTTCTACATACTGTGGATTGGAAATGCTTTACCATGCCACTTCAGTTCGCACAACCGTACTAGTGTTGTGCTTGTTTGCGTGTATAATTGGTGCCTTTGGGTCTTCACCTTGCCTATAGCTCAGTCCAGCGAAGCGTCTCGGCAGCCCCGCATCCACGAACCGCCCCGCCCCACGCTACCCACCCACCCCCACGGCGCCCCGCCGCGCCCCCGCCCCGCCTCGCTCCTCCTCCCCCCCCCCGCCCCCCTCGGCACGCCCCTGCCACGCCCCTCCACGCCCCACCACGCCCCTCCACGCCACGCCACGCACCAGCCGGCTTTTTACCCGCGTGCTGGCGTGTCGCGAACGGCCGTCTGAATGGCATGGCATGGCGCTACGCCGGACGGCGCGGGCTGATTCCGAACAGCGTTTTGTATTGAGTCTTCTCGCTCGCTCCTTATGGTCGTGCCACATGAGAGCGACAAGGACAGAGAGACGAACCTCCTGGGCGGAATCACTCCACAGGGTACCTGCTTAGACGCGATCGCAGGTCCCGCTGCCCCCGCGCGGCAACCCCTTAGCGCCGCGCGCCCTCGCGCCCCACTCGCCGCTGCTGCGCCCCGCGCCATGCCCCACACACCCCGCCGCGCCCCACTCGCCGCTGGGTCATTCCAAACTAGATTTCGATGAATTCCAGTGACCCCCTGGAATTTTTTTTGTTTTGACCTCAGTCCATAGTACCCTTTGAGAGACCTTTCCCCAATTTTTTGCAGATTTTTAGCTCTAAGGGTTCCGGAGATATAAGGATTTTGAGCCTTTTTTACTGAAATTTCGAAAAAACGACCTGGGCGGAGCCGAAACGCTCCCGAAAGCGAGTCCATCGCTCAGGACCTCAAAAAAAGCATTTCTAGATGTTCGCCAAAAAACACTTTTTGGGGGTCAATCACTCCCATATCCGAAATTTTACAAGTGCTGGACCCGAATAAAGTGTTTTTGGCGACCATCTAAAAATGCTTTTTTTAAGGTCCTGATCAATTCTAGATGGTCGCTAGAAAACAAAATTTTGGGTCCTTCAGTGTTATTTCTGTCTTTACGGGGCTATAACATCGGTTCGGGGATCCGGGATTGAAAATTTGAAGGTTGTGTGAGTAGGACATGGCTTCGGCATCATTTTAAAAAAAATAATTAAAAAAATGTTTTTTTTGACGATTTTGAATTTTTTTTTGAAGAGCTAAAACTGGTAGAAGGACCAAAATACCCAACTTTTTTATTGATGCAACTGAAAGAGGAGGCCGAAACCCCTAGAAACCACCTAGATATCCCGTGTACGAGGTGCGGAACATCTCGATAAGATACCGCCAAAACCCTGAAAAACGTGTTTTTTATTAAGCCAAAATCGCACTTTTTTCATTTTCGCCGGCCTGTAGCGCCTAAACGAGGTTCGGTCCCACATGTTTCACCCGTTTTATTTGAAAGAGCGAGTAACTATCTTTCATTTTCACCCACAAAAAGGTCAAAAAGTTATGGAGAGGTCAGCCGTCCAGGGCCGCGAAAACGCATGAAAAATAAACGAAATTTCGACTTTTGGGGTATTAGGAGTTAAAACTCATCCATTCTGGGGCCGGATTGATTCGGATTCCTAGGATTTTACGTACCGGTACATGATGGACTCGCTTTCGGCTCCGCCCAGGTCGTTTTTTTTTTTTCGAAATTTCAGTAAAAAAAGGCTCAAAATCCTTAAAATCCTTATATCTCCGGAACCCTTAGAGCTAAAAATCTGCAAAAAATTGGGGAAAGGTCTCTCAAAGGGTACTATGGACAGAGGTCAAAACAAAAAAAATTCCAGGGGGTCAGTGCAATTTATCGATATCTTGTTTGGAATGACCCCGCTGCTGCGCCCCGCGCCATGCCCCACACACCCCGCCGCGCCCCGCGCCTCGCGCCACGTGCTGCGGGGCCTGCCTGCCGGTCACCCTAAGGGTCGGGCGCCCCTCCCCACACTGCGCCACGCCCCGCCACCACCACGCCCCACCCCTTGCCGCGCCGCCGCCCTGCCACCCCGCGCCGTGCCACCCCCAGCTACCCTGTGAGATCAATATGGAACCGCTGGGCCTGCTGCCGCCTGTGCGCGCCCCGCCAGCGCTCCGCCTGGCCTGTGCGCCCCCGCCCCACCCCGCCCCGCCCCGCCAGCGCCCCGCCAGCGCCCCGCGCCTCCACTTCGCAGTGCTCTGCGGTAGAGCCGGAGCCCCAGCGTAGAGCCCCAGCGGCCCTAACCCTAGCAGAGCCCGGCCCGGCCCGTCGCCCGACCGTAAGGCAGACAATTTCGTTTGAAAAAATAAATAAATAAATGAGTTAAAGTAAAAATTTAGTGCGACCGGTTTCTGGACAGTCCGTAACCGTTATCGTCATTTTTCTCCTGGCCTCCAAAATGAGCTAGATTGCGGTTCTTGGGACAGAATTCAAATCTAACTCACTTTTGCCGTATTTTTAATTTAGTTTTTAATCTCTGCTGATAGACTGAGACTTGGACTCAACTAAATTGGCTGCTACCGATTGCGGTCATCCCCTTAAAATATTTGAGTCACAGCGCGGGACAGGGTTGCCAGCGACTCACTATTTTCACTATTTGTCCTTTTACTCACTTTAAGTACTATTTCTGCAAAAGTGTCACTATTGTCATTTTTTTTAGCTCAGGAAGGGTAACCGACCCATTATATCGCTTTTAGTATCGTATTTTGGAGTATAGCTTTGAAGCTATGTTTGAAACTCGCTTAAAAACCACTAGAATAGGCCAAGAATGGTTGTAAGCTAGAAACGTATAGTACAAAGCATTTAACAACTAGTATTCTTTGATCTGTTTAAAATATAATTTTATGAATCGGCCTATATGTGCCATAACATTTTATTTTTTTTAATTACAGTTTGACTCTTTTCCGTTGGCCGTTTGTGCTTTCCTCCTTCCCAAAATTCTTAACACTAATCCTAAAAAATTGTTCAAAATATAAAAAAATACGCGCGCAAAATTGGTTTATTCTAGTTTGCAAACGTCACTATTTTGTCTTTTTATCGGATTAGAAGTAACTTTTTTGTAACTTATTTTGCGAGTGAAAAGTCACTATCTCACTTTTTTAAACCGTCTAGAGCGCTGACAACCCTGCGCTGCGGGAAGACTTTTCCAGGTGGTTCGAACTGTTGTTGGTTACGTTTTGCGTTACCGATTACAAAAATCGGCTGAAGAACATGGTAGTGGCTGCCAGTTTTTAAACGCCATTTATTTTCAGCAAATGTTTAAAAGAAAGAGCCAAATTCTATGGGGAAAATATGAATTTATCCGACCAAGTTCATTGAAAAGGTTAGAACAAAAAATGCGGTAAAGGATTCGGGTGGTCGAAAAAGAAGTTGTTTTCTGAACAGAATTACTCTGCCCTCCGGAGCCCTACCCTGGACGGCAACCCTTTTACCTCCTGGAGCAGACCCGCCCCCACTGCCCTCGGCAAGTTGGCCCCAGCCCGTGGCCTCTTGGGGACTGTCTGCGCGCGCCGCGCCCCGCCCCGCCCCGCCCCGCCCCGCCCCGCCCCGCCCCGCCCCTCCCCGCCCCGCCCCGCCCCGCCCCAAAGGCTCCTGAGGGACTCCTCTGAGACCGCGGGGTCTATGCCGCGCCTATTTTCCAATCAGCCGGCGTTGGCGTCGAGATTGTGACTGACCACGCCGCTCACTAATTCAGCCCCATGAGTGCGACAAGGACGGAGGCACTAGAGCGATCCTCGAAACGAGTCGCCTGATCCTGCCTCTTGGGAACCTTCTTGTAACGTTTAACGGCGTAACAGAGTTTTTCGTTTGCGTTAACCAACGATGAAACTAACGCGTTTTGGGTGACGACGAAAGCGGAGGGAGGGGGTTAAGGGCGATAGGATGTGCGAATGTTAAACTTCTGATCACCATTCGTGCCTTCTTCCCCACCTCTGATTCAATGAACGTCCTGCGCGATGAACGCCTCAATAAAACACTGAGAGCAGACTCATATATGCGAGACGGAAACCAAGATGCGCATGGTGATCAAAAAGTCGAATCTCGCACACCCTCCTCCTCGTCGCCGGCCAAAGCAGGACGGAGCGGGCCGGGCCGTCGCGGCAGTGTGGCCTTTCCCTGTCCGCGCGCCGCGCCCCGCCCCGCCCCACCCCGCCCCACCCCGCCCCGCCCCGCTCCGCCCGCACCTCCACGCCGAGCCACGCCCCACGCCCTGCGCGCCGCGCCGGGCCTCTCAGTGGCTCTGGAGGGGCAGGGGCTACGGCTCGGGCTACGGCTTCAGGCCTTGCCGGGCCGACTGACATAGATATAAGTTCCGTGACGTCATTGCCGGGGCGATCAATGCGCGGTTTGGACCAGGCTGGGGGTCCCGGGTCCCGCTTGAGCACCAAAGCCCTCGGCGCGCTACGTCCCACCCGGGCCGGCGGGGTCCCAGCCAGCCCAGCCCTGCATGGCGATGACGTGCGTGCGTATGATTGGCCTACCGTTTTTGCCGTGCTTTCCAGCGGCGCTGCTGGTGGCGGTGTTGGAGCGGGTCGTCTTGTTGCGGGGCGGGGCGGGGTGCGAGGTGGGCTCGCGAGGCTGGCGTGATGGACCCTGACGTTGGGGCCCCGGGGTAGGCCAGGCCGGGCCGGGGTGGATCCCTTGGGCTGGGGGGAGAGCGTACCCGCGCGTCAGCGGTGAGTGAGCGGGTGAGTGGCAGCAGGGTGATTCCGCGCGCATTGGTTCCGTCTCTCTGCCCTTGTCGCACTCATGGGGCGCGGCCATAAGCAGTAAGAGAGAGAGAGAGAGAGAGAGAGAGAGAACACTACCGAAGGATGTTCGGAATCACCCTGCTGTGGGGCACGCCTCGCCGCGCTGCTAGGAAGGGCCCCCGGAGGCACAATGATGGCAGGTGTGCTCGAACAGTTTGTGAAGTCGGCTGCGGGCTGCTGCCCGGAGGCCAGAGCTGCCAGCCCAGTTCGCCCAAGCCCCGCCCCGCCCCGCCCCTGCCCGCGAAACCACCACCCTGCTCAATGCTATCTGTAGGGGGGCTGCTCAATGTAGCAGTTCAGTTTCCCTTTGACCCCTGACTGCGCCTGTCCGTGCCCATTCCCCTGCTCCCCTGGCCGTTCAAGGGAAACAACTCTGAATTTCGGTGTACAAATTTTGTGAAGTACTACAAATAATATTTGTTGACTTTTTTTTTCTTCAATTTTTGCCTGAATTTTTCCAAACTTGATCTTGTTTACCAAAACTTTTCTGAGCACGGCAAATCTGAAGTCTGGGATTCCCAGGTACTTTTTGGCGTTTCCAGACTCGAGTCTGGAAACGGGAAATTATTTCCAGACTTCTCCTGGGCGCGCGGCCCTTTTCCCAGGTAAAACCTGGGAAGCGCCTCTTTTCCAGACTTTACCTGGGAAAGAATCACCGTTTCCAGCCCCTCACCTGGGAAGCCGTGGGCAAGTCGCGGAGTCAGGGAAAGAGCCGCTTGCCCACGGCTTCCCAGGTGAGGGGCTGGAAACGGTGATTCTTTCCCAGGTAAAGTCTGGAAAAGAGGCGCTTCCCAGGTTCTACCTGGGAAAAGGGCCGCGCGCCCAGGAGAAGTCTGGAAATAATTTCCCGTTTCCAGACTCGAGTCTGGAAACGCCAAAAAGTACCTGGGAATCCCAGACTTCAGATTTGCCGTGAGTCTCTCTAAGTTTTTCAGTTTTTTCTGCATTCCTCTTAATTTTTATGAATCACGAGGTGTGCAAAAATTTTCAAGAGGGAAACAAGTCTGCATCTTGGTGTTTGCAATTTTTCAATTTCTGTGAATTTTCTTAAATTTCTGTAAATTTTCGTGAATTACGAGCTACACAAAAATGTGGGGGTTGTTTCCCCCTTGCCTGCCGCTCCTCCTTTCCCTCCCGCCGAGGGGGAAACAACTCTTGAATTTTTGGTGTACACATTTGGTAATATTTTGTAAATTTTCTTTAAATTTTCCTGAATTGTAGTGATTTTTTTTTGTAATTTTTTCTGAATTTTCCTGCATTGCGAGGTGTGCAAAAATTTCAGAGTTGTTTCCCCTCGCCTGCCGCTCCTGCTACTCCTTCCCCTACTGCTCCTGCTGCGAGCGCCTGGTGGGTGGGCAGCCCTGCCGGTTGAGAGACACGGATGTCGCGCGGGCTGGCCTACCCGGCCGGGCGCTTGGCGCAGCCTGCTGCGCTGCGTGCGAGCTTCGTTGGGGGGGGGGGGGAGGGGGTACGGTACTGGTGTTGGGGTGGGGGGTGGGCTGTGGTGGTGGGGAGAAATCCGCGAGGACGGAAGTACTTTATTTTTTATGGATGAGCTGCGAGCCCTTATATCTCGGGCGCTCGCGTGGGGGCGAACAGACCCCGCCCTGCCCCGCCCGCTGTGGTGGAGGGCAGCAGCAGGGAGACAGTGTTGGACTCTCTCCAAAGCAGAGCCACCCACCCACCCACTCACCTGCCCCGCCCCGCCCCGACCCGCACAGCTCGACTCGACGACTCGGCTCCACGGTACGGTGCCCAATGCTCCAATGCTGAGTGCACTCCGGCGCGCGGCGCAGCGCACCTGAGCGGCCGTGCACCCCTTTCTCCACCCCCCACCCGCTCACCTCCTTCCCTCCCTTCTCTCGCGTATACCGTCCCGCCCCGCGCCGGCAATCCCGCCCTCCTCTTACAGATAGTCACACGACCGAGCGATTTCGAAGATCGCTTTCATACCCCTGCTGTCTTCGTCGCACTCATGGAGCACTACCGTGGCCAGCCTAGGGCCCCGCTGAAGGTGCAACAAGGACGGAGGGATGAGAGCGATCTTCTGAATCAGTCGGCAGCGCGTCGGGGCGGGGCGGGGTGGGGAGTGCAGACAGGGTCGACAAACCCTCTCCTGCTCTCTCCCGCAGTGCTTGGCCGCCGTGCTGAGCTGCGGCGTGCTGCTGCTGCGTTCTTTACCACTTACATCACTTTCGTGGTGACAAGAACTTGTATTGTCAAGAGTAAGGTGTCACGCTTTTTAGGAAACCATTTTGACCACAGAACACACTACACCGCCACAAACATGGGGATAGTACCATTCTAAAGCGGAAACGCTGGGCATGTTACCAAGTATGAACTATTTTTCGAGTTTAATTGTAAAATTTCGAGATCTCTTAACAAATTTTGCGTGTTTTCATTTTAAGTCCGCATCCTCAGCTTCTCTGGCCATTCTGGGAAATGTATTTCGAAGCCACGGGAATGAATCATTTTAACATATTTGAAATCGGTAGCCTTAATTAAATATGGTTTATTTCGATGATTTATGTCTCTTCCATAGCATTTTTAAAAGATCAATTAACAGATCTACCAGAAATACACTGTAAAAGAACAAGATCGTAGCACGGAACCAACTACGGTGTCCCGTACTTTCGTTTTAGAAACTGACTACGGAGCGCAGAGTGCGGCGCCACCGTACTTCATTTTCGGTGGGCAGAGGTCATAAGTTCGGGTCTTCCGTACCCCATTTTTTGAGTACGGTGATGCCGTACTTGGCAGTCCGTAACGGGGATTCGAAAATTTCTAGTACGGTGCGCGCCGTAGTAGGGAGGCACCATTCTACGGTGGACACCGTTAAAGGAATTAACGGTGATTTCTGTAGTTTTCATCATTTTTTTTTTTTTTTTACAGAAGTCGTGTGTCGGTGGAATGGTACGTGAGGTTAGGGCGCAGCTGTGCTGCCATCTGTGGCTCGCGACGGTAACTACTTCACGGGCCGCGCGTAGTACAAATCGTAACTCTGAGATGAAAGTGCGGACAGTGGTTTGCAAGTAAAGAACGAGTTTCCCACTTCACACGGAATTCATTTCGTGTTTATAGTTTCTCTTGCTATAATATTACCTACAGTTATAGTATGTAAACTTGTATACTCACTCTGAAAGTTTAATAGAAATTTAAATTACAGATTTTCTGTAAATTTGAACTGAAATTTCAGTTGCTATGGTAATGCTCGACTTGTCAGCTGAAATCACCAGGAGAAGGGGATAGTTTTTCGTGGTGGGGGTAGGCGGGCGAGTCGAGCCAACACGGAGCGAAAGAGAAACCTCTTAAGTCTGCGTTCAAACAAAGCTCTGCTTCAGTGAAACGCTCAAGAAAGAGATGACAAAAGAATGCCGAGATTATGGTGAAAAAAGTAGCCACGCTGACTTCAGGGTTGTTGTGTCCGTTTCACTGTCATATGGTCACATGCGTGCGTGAAACTCAGCATAAACCGTCTACCCAATGGTCCTCTAAAAAGCTTTACTTGGCTTCTGTTCCAGAGACTGCTTTGAACAATAATGGATCATCCAACGCCCACAGAAGAGAGGACGTTTAAATGTACTTTGTGCAGTAAGAAATTTGCTCGAAAAGGTAATCTGCTTACACATTTACGAAAACACACTGGAGACAAGCCGTTTGAGTGCACTGTATGCAACAAGAAATTTGCGGAATCTGCTGGTCTCCAATATCATATCCTAACGCACACTGGAGACAAGCCGTTTGAGTGCACTGTGTGCAGCAAGAAATTTGCTCGAAGTGGTCATCTGCATTCTCATCTCCGAACGCACACTGGAGACAAGCCGTTTGAGTGCACTGTATGCGGCAAGAAATTTAGTCAAGGCATTCATCTGCGTAGTCACCTCCGAACGCACACTGGAGACAAGCCGTTTGAGTGCACTGTGTGCAGCAAGAAATTTGCTCGAAGTGGTCATCTGCATTCTCATCTCCGAACGCACACTGGAGACAAGCCGTTTGAGTGCACTGTATGCGGCAAGAAATTTAGTCAAGGCATTCATCTGCGTAGTCACCTCCGAACGCACACTGGAGACAAGCCGTTTGAGTGCACTGTGTGCCGCAAGAAATTTGCTCGAAGTGGTCATCTGCATTCTCATCTCCGAACGCACACTGGAGACAAGCCGTTTGAGTGCACTGTATGCGGCAAGAAATTTAGTCAAGGCATTCATCTGCGTAGTCACCTCCGAACGCACACTGGAGACAAGCCGTTTGAGTGCACAGTGTGCAGCAAGAAATTTGCTTCAACTAGTAATCTGCGTGCTCATCTCCGAACGCACACTGGAGACAAGCCGTTTGAGTGCACAGTGTGCAGCAAGAAGTTTAGTGAAGACAGTAAACTGCGTAGACACCTCCGAACGCACACTGGAGACAAGCCGTTTGAGTGCACTGTATGCGGCAAGAAATTTACTCAAGACAATTATCTGCGTAGTCACCTCCGAACGCACACTGGAGACAAGCCGTTTGAGTGCACAGTGTGCCGCAAGAAATTTGCTCGAAGTGGTCATCTGCATTCTCATCTCCGAACGCACACTGGAGACAAGCCGTTTGAGTGCACTGTATGCGGCAAGAAATTTAGTCAAGGCATTCATCTGCGTAGTCACCTCCGAACGCACACTGGAGACAAGCCGTTTGAGTGAACTGTGTGCCACAAGAAATTTTCTCGAAATAGTAGTCTGCGAACATATCTCATAACCCACACTGGAGAATAGCCTATGTCGTCTACTGCGTTTAGCAAGAAATTTTCGAGGTGTTCAGCACCAACTCATTCTTAAGTTAATATTTTTTAACGCACCATGTGAAGAGTACCATTCAGGTGCGGTAGTTATTTACCTTTACTTACACTGTGAGAAATTTTTGTACTGGGTACGGGAAAGTTTTCCCTGAGAGGTCTTGTAAAATTACTATTCATATTGTAAATTTTTATAACTATTCGCATCAACTCATAATCGATTGGTGAACAACAAAGTCGAAAAGCGTAAAGTCGCACATGTACGAGATATGTTGTTCATAGTGAAATACAAAATCTATTGTACATCTACGGAAATATTTTCCACAGTGTATCGAAGCGCACTCGAGATCCGTCCATGAAAATCGATCAGTGTAGTCTACTGCGTGTATATAATTTCAAACGCTCTCTGAAGTTTCACGTTGTTAGTGCCTCGGTTGTGAGATGATGTAATTTTTTTATATATATATACTTTTGTGTTATGTTCTTGACCATGCTCTTTTTTCGTTAAAGATGCTCTTCGTGTACGCGATGACACGTTTGCCCCTGATGTAGACATATATACACCGGACGATACCAACATAGCAGTCCCATTCAAACTTACACTCTTATCATAATTAATGATAACAAAAAAATTCACAAATTATGTTTACTTTGGAAACTAATTTTTTATCCCTTACTGTTCATCTGCAGAGAACTCAGACAACGCAATTGTTTTTTCATTAACGTTTAAGTATTTTACTTTTGAGAGGTTAACGAACTGAAAAGTACCGTGTGTGCGGCTGTATTGGGAGGAAGACCGTGATGCTGAACTCTTGTTTTCACAGATAGTATTGTTTTATATATTTTTATTTAGTATTGTGTGAGCTCAGTCAATAAGTATGATTTTCATTTGTAGAAAATGCCATTACTTTTTAAGTTTAACTATATCCTTACAACCATTTTACCATAATTAAAAAGCTCCGTTGTCTATCAAGATTTCGTAAAATCGTATTTTCTTAAAAATTGTTTCTTGGTCTGATCCCTCTCTTTGTGATATATCATCACTACTCATTGAGGAAGAGGATAAGGTTTGAGGCTCAATAGGGGTGCGAGGCCACAGCCCTGCAGCCCCCCCCCCCCCCCACCGGTGTTACGCAATCAATGTTGCTGTTTATGTCGCACCAGTCGCACGTAAAGCTCAACCGGTTGTGCAGGGCGAAGCGTGGCGTTGTGTGGCTCAGGAGTCCCCTGCCGCGCCAAACGAGGCCCTCGCGTGCAACCGTGCCCCACCCCGCCCCACCCCACCTCGCCCCACCCTGCAGCTGACCTCAAGCTACTGTCTGGCCCGGTGATCCACACTCACTGCCACACCCGCTCGCCCCGATTTGCACTTGACAATTTCCTCCAATATTATTTGTACTAAACGACATGTCCGCTCTCGACGAGAAGGCAAGTGCATTGGTCCCAAAGCTCGCGCCCCCTGCCGCCCCTGCGAGCGCGGTGTGGCTCACAAGCGCGCAGCTCAAGTGTTTCTATCTTTTGAGGAGAGGTTAGTCGACTTCTCCTATATTTTTGTTTTTACCTCTTGATGTCGTTGCGTTTCAACTTTGCGTTCTTTTTCTTCATTTAATATTTCCTTTGCTGTGCGGGGTGGCCCCTAGAGAAGGGTGCTTCATTAAAAAAGAAAAAAAAAATAGTTTACACGCTATAACAAAATCATTTTAAAAATTCAGAAGAAGAAAGAAAGAAAATAACGAAAAAATAATTAATAAGAAAGCAAGAAAAAACAATCAGAAACAAAAATCAAGATAAATCTCACGAAAAACGAGCAAAATTAGAAAAATCGGTGTACGCTTGAATTTATAGTGTCGAACCCCTCGGGTGGCCCCCGCCCCGGTGACTGACTGTTCCTGCTGCCCCTTCTGCTGCTGCTGCTGCTGCTGCTGCTGCTGCTGCTGCTGCTGCTGCTGCTACCCCTGGTGCCTCTGCCCCTGCTGCTTCTGCTGCTGCTCAGCGGATGCGCTGCTGGATGCACAAATGCTGCCTTGCTAATGAGGAGGCCGTGACAGACTGCACCTCCTCTCCTGCCTATTGGTCCTGCTGCAGCCCGGCAGCAGGCACTTGGCTTTGTCGAGCGCTGCATGGTCGCACCGCTGTTGAATAAGGTGCTAAAGGCGGAGAATACGCTGTACTGCAGCGGGACGAGCGACCTGGACTCCTGCCTTCTTTAAAGAAAAGAGAAAAAAAGGCACTTTTGTTTCTTAGTGCGTCCCTTGCGTCCCACCTTTGCCGGGACTCACACTGCACATCGAGCTTTTCTTTTCTGCTTCCCCTTCCGGACTTCTTCATTTTCCCTGCGAAAAATATCTTCGTAGATTTACAATTTATTTAGTAATCTACTATTATATACTAGTATATTTTGTAAATCAACGACAGCCTGACGCTTCTTTGAAAATTTTCGTGTCAGACTACAATTATTTTTTTTTCAATAATGTGCTTGGTTCCAACCAATCGCGAGGCACACCACCGCTGTAGTGTACACTCTAACTGGCAATGTACTTTTTCGTATATGTGAAATGTAACGATGTAAACGTGCAGATTTATGAACAGAACTGTGCCGAATTACGTATAGAATATTGTGCATAGATCAGCATAAATTATTACATGCAGAAAAAAATGCTCAAAATAAAATATTTATGAACAATATTCTACATAATTCTGCACGGATTTTTTTTTTTTTACATAAATCTGTATGTTTATATAGTTACATTTCATTTGGACGAAAAAATACATTGCCAGTTAGTGTGTACGGTACCCTATACCTTATGCAGCCTCTAACCATAGCACACGACAGAGTCATGGTTCCCGGCACTGGCAGTCCGCGTCCGTCGCCGGCATGCTGTCAGCGCAGCTCGAAGAGGGTACCAGTGGATTTGGGTCGAGCGCTTGGGGCGTATGTAGCATGCAGGACGCTCCACGACACCGCGAGCGCTGTAGGATTACTCTGCTCCCCTCCCCTACCTCTCCTTCAGTTCGGCTCAAGTGGCCACCGAGAGGGAGAGAGAGAGAGAGAGAGAGAGAGAGAGAGAGAGAGAGAGAGAGAGAGAGAATAGGGGCTGTGGTGGGGAGCAATCCAGGAGAACGCTGTAAATGCCACATTGTCACGGCGGCGTGCCACAGAGCCACGCCCCGCCTCTCCCCGCCCCGCCTTTCCCTTTGTCCGGCAAAAGGAAAACGGCGCATGTCGCGGTGCAAAGTCCAGATAACGCGTCCCCTCCCTCCTCCTCTACTACCCCGCTCTCGATAAACGGAGGCGAGAATGATTAATGGCCGATGGGAAAAAAAATGTGAAAAGGGAATAAGCGTATTCTACTACATGGCCTTGTAATAATTAAGAACGCATGAAGGAAGATTCATATCGGAATCGGAAGATTTTCTTCCCATTTGGCGTTTCTGGCAGGGCTCTTCTTTTCGCAGACCGCAGTGTACCCTGTCATCAGCGCCCGCCCGCATCCTCACCAAATACCGAAATGTTCTGGGGGAACTTGCGTTTTCGTCAAAATGTTCCCTCTTCTTACCAAAGTCCAAACTCTGGAAAAACTAATATGACATGTGTCACGTCAAATGATGCGACCAGTTTTGGTCACACCATGTGATGTGACATGAGTTTTGGTCACACCACGTGATGCGACATGAAGTTTAGTCACACTTGTGATGCGACCACGTTAACAGGCATAACATGTAGGATGTCACACCACATACGCGACCAAAATCTCGGTCACATCACCAAACGTTACCAAAAGCTCAGTCACACCAGCACATGTGACATCGTGTCACATTATAGTTTTTCCGGTGAACTGATGGAACATGCACATCAGCGGAGGTGCGGAGGTACGTGTCTAGAGTAGCCTCTTTGATAGGGGTCCTGACCTTGTGCGCCGCGGGGGAAAAGGGTCCCGAAGGGGTACCGCGCGGGGGCGGGAGAACTGGAGCGTGGCGGAGAGAGAGAGAGAGAGAGAGAGAGAGAGAGAGAGAGAGAGAGAGAGAGAGAGAGAGAGAGAGAGAGAGAGGGAGGGGGGGGGGCGCTCTGTAGAACTGGAGCGGGTGGAAGGGCGAGGAAGTGGTGGCCCGAAATAGCGGCGCCACGATGGCGCGGCGCGACCCCGCCGGGCCGGGTGCGGCGGGGGTGGGGTGCTCCTGCACGCCCCCGGCCCGGCAGGCAGGCAGGCAGGCAGGCAGGCAGGCAGGCAGGCAGGCAGGCAGGGCGCCGGATCCATTTCGGGGGTTCAGCCTCGGGCCGGCTCCAGCGGGCTGTGCCGGGCCGGGCCGGGGCGGACAGAGGCGGTAGGTGACCCTTCTCAGGAGAGAGAGAGAGAGAGGGAGAGGAGGAGAGAGAGAGAGAGAGGGAGGGAGAGAGAGGGGGGGGAGAGAGAGAGAGAGACAGAGAGAGGGAGGGAGGGAGGGAGGGAGGGAGGGAGGGAGAGAGAGAGAGAGAGAGAGAGAGAGAGAGAGAGAGAGAGAGAGAGAGGGGGGGGGGCAGGGGACGCGCGGCTGCTGCACCCGCCGCTGCTGCCGTCCTTCTCGCACTCATGGGGTCTCCTGTCATGCCCAATATGAGGAACGGAGCACCGCCGCCAGGGGTGCGACGAGGACAGAGCGATCCTCGGGATGAGACGGCCGGAGCGCGCCTGCGGTGGGACACGCGAGTGCGCGCGCGTGGCCGGCCGAGAGAGAGAGAGAGAGAGAGAGAGAGAGAGAGAGAGAGAGAGAGAGAAAGAGAGAGAGAGAGGAAGGGATTTGGCTGTCCGCTTTCGGAGCGATTAGGAACCCACGTGTCTGACGGGGTGGAAGGCGGTGGGGGCGGGAAGGTCTTAAAAATGGAACCCGCCGCTGCCCCCCCTCCCCCCCCCCTGCGCGATGACGACTTGCCGTGTTGACGTTTCAGATCCGCGGGGCATTTTATTGCCGTCGTATTTCACGTTTACACGCCGCAATGATTCCCTTTGCAGTGCGGCTGCCCCGCGTGCTGCTGCCCGCTCCCAGAGACCGGCAATGTTTAATCCCCCTCTACAGGCGGAGTGAAAAGGGGAGGGGAGAGAGAGAGAGAGAGAGAGAGAGAGAGAGAGAGAGAGAGAGAGAGAAAGAGAGAGAGAGAGAGAGAGAGAGAGAGATCGAATTCGCCTACCTATGCAAGCGTGCGAATTTTCCGGAATTTTCACTCGCTCACCTTGTGGTTGAATTTTTGTACTCACGCACCCTTACTCGTGAGCGTTATTTTCGACTCAATGAAGTGAGCGAATAGATTCACTGCTCTTCTGCAAGTGGGTGTGACGTTCGTGTGAAAAAATGGAACTACTCAGTGTAGCTGCTGACAGTGGCGGACATGGAGCGAGCAGTATGATGAGCAGCTCTGTGCTGTGATGCGGTCAGGCAGGCAGGCGCTCCGGCCAGTGCAGCAGCCCAGGTTAGGGAGAGAGGTCTCTTATAACTTGCTGCCTCCATCCATCACTATCGCGCTTGCCGGAGCGTCCCATGCGGCGCTGGGCTCAACGGGGGAGGCAACCCTTTTCTTGCGTCCTTCTCTGTGTGTGTGTGAGAGAGAGAGAGAGAGAGAGAGAGAGAGAGAGAGAGAGAGAGAGGGAGAGGAGACCCGCGCCCTTCCTTCTCCCCAGTCGTAATGGGGCCGATCAGACCTGAGCCATCGTCTCGCCTGGCCGCGGCCCAGCCGTCGACGGCTTGTAGCAGCGCGGTAGCGCGGTGCGGGGCGGGGCGGGGCGGGGGGCGATGCCGCCTCCGGAGGAGGTGGTGGAGGCTGGGAGGCACTCTGCCGAACCGAAAAGCGCGCGCCCGCGCCTGTGTGTGTCATGGGGGAAAACTACTCTGAATTTTTTGTGCACCTCTTAATTCACACAAACGCAGAAAAGTTCAGAGAATTCAGCAAATTTCAGCACCGTTAGAAAAATATTCGTAAATAAACGATTTGTCCCCCCTAACTTCGCTGTTATTCAAGGAATGTGACGTCACATTCGTTTGAATGTGAAATGTGTCACGTTCGTTAAAATATTCACTGTTAAAAATTTTGTTGTAAATTAACAGGAAAAGTATAATTGTTAAGTTGGTCTGCAGTAAATCCTGTTTTAAAACAGAAAAAAACTATAAATTCACAAGGATGGGAAAAATCTCAGAATATCTCTTCTGTAGCATTACAAAATTGTTGTATTTCGAACAGTAAGGTCTGTTAACAAAATTAACAGCATATTTCCTGTAAAGCACCAGCATGCACGTTGATACTCATTACTCATTCACTGTTCTTTGAGAGTGCCTCTGAAATAATCCATATGTAGTAAGTTTCTAACTGATAAAAGAACACTCTGCAAATCCAAGTGACGAACTGTTCGACAGTTATAAGTGTCGAACTAAAAAGTTCTGCAGTTGCAAGTGCACCTTTCTGACTAAGATGGAAAATATTTTTTCCGAGGACACCATCATCTTCGTCTTGAAATTCTCTTTCAAACGAGTATATGGTTGATAGGGTTGCGGCTTAAATTGAAACGGCTACTAGTCCTTAAATGAAATTTTGGGAATTCGTATTCTTTTGCGTACCCGTTTCAATTTAAGCCGCAACCCTATCAACCATATACTCGTTTGAAAGAGAATTTCAAGACGAAGATGATGGTGTCCTCGGAAAAAATATTTTCCATCTTAGTCAGAAAGGTGCACTTGCAACTGCAGAACTTTTTAGTTCGACACTTATAACTGTCGAACAGTTCGTCACTTGGATTTGCAGAGCAGCCGTTCAGAAACAGGATTCCCGTAAAACAGATGGTCGTCAGGCAATAACTTTTTCTAACATTGTTGTGACACATTCATTTGAACGTGACTCCCCGTGAATTGATGCTCAAATGGCGCCAGGCTCGGCCGATTCACGTTTAAACGAACATGACACAACATTCAAACGAACGTGACACGATTCACATTGAAACGAATGTTAAGTCACATTCGTTGAATAACAGCGTTGGCGATCACGATACGGAGTCCGGAGTCCGTAAACCTACGACCACAGTTGTAAATTTACGAGAGCAAATTCTTGATCGATCAAGAAAACTAAGCCGACACATGATGTCAAATTCTGATTTGTTCCCTTTCGGGGCGTGTAAGATAGAGGCAAGAGTGTTTATATGTGTGTGAAGTGGCCGATCGAGTATATAGTACGCCTGTGGTTGTGCTGAGGAACTATTAGTTATTTGTAGCCCGGTTCTCTCAAGTCAAATCAATTCCCCCCATCCCCCACCCCCAAAACAAAAAGAAAAGTTATTAATAAAAAACTGACATTAATTACCTTTGCGTGTCTGTTCTGTTCCAGGTGGGTCCCCTACTCCGGCCCGCACCACGTGCCGCAACACTAGTTCTCCCTGCGTGTGTGTGAGTTAGTGCGTGTGTGTGTCTGAGTGTGTTAGTGAGATATGGAGTGTACACGAGCGAGTTTACCGAAGCTCTGTGCAATTTTGTACCCAACCCGTTCTGTCAATGTGCCGGCATAGTTTGAGTGAGAGGGACAATAAAAAGAGAGACAAAGGGGTGGGGGGCAAGGGAGTGAGAGAGTTAGTGGTCGGTTGGGCCCCAATGGAACGCACGGGAGGCTCGCACTCTGTAATTAAAATGGTGGCGCACCCAGTGGGTAAAAGGGTGCGGGGCTTAGGGGTGAGGTTGGAGTGGAGGGTGCGGTGTATGGGGGGAAAAAAGGGTGGGGGAGGGGGGGAGAAAAGTAGGGGATGAGGAAGAGTCACTCGATTGGAATGGATGGGATTTGAACCCACAACCCGCGCGAGCGCACCGCCGTCGAGGGGGAAACAATTTTGAAATTTTTGTACACCTTGTTATTTAGAAAAAATCAAAGGTATTCAGATAAATTCAGAAAATTGCAGAATAAATATGTAAATTTTGGAAAAATCAGAAAAAAACAGGGAAATCCACCAGGATTCACAGAATTTTGGCAAAAATGCTAGCAAAAATTCCAAAAAAGAAATCAACAATAAATTCCTAAAAATTTACAAAAATTCAGAAAATTTGTACACCAAAAATTCAGAGTTGTTTCCCTATTGATCGCCACCGCTGTGGGACATAACGGCGTTTATTCGTGTCGTGTAATCCGCACGTTGTACTACAGTCAAGTGCTCTAAATACGGACGATTTTTTTAAAGAGAACATGGCCTGTGAAATCCGCGGTTTTGATAATATGGAAAAATGGTGGCGATTTATAAAATCTTCGGACCAAGAGACACCTACCACCTTGAACTATTTTTTATCACCTACAGTGTACCTGTGAGGCCCGCTAGAAGAGTGCCCTAAATACGGACAGCCTTCAAAAATTACGAAAAGTGAAAAATTGTTGGGGTAAATGAAAACTTCATTTTTTTTTTTAAAAAAACCTACCCTACCGTTGAAATTTTCTTATCTGGTATAGTTTAGCCGCCAGAACTGCCTTAAGATCGCTTTTGAAGTGCCTTAAACCCGGAAACCAGTCACCTTTGCATGTAGAAGCCTATATCCGTATTTAGGGGACTTTGGGAAATTGCATCTCAAACTTGACACAAATGACATAGACAAAATTTTCTTGTGTCATCTTGTAGGTGAAGAGTCCTAGTTTCACATATGTCAACCTGAAAGTTGTACGATCACCCGCCGTTGAGAGCCCCACATTCTTGCAAAGCAGTATAAAAACTGTCCGTTTTCGTGGCGCCCCAAATCGCAAGTTTGGCATTTTTTTGAGAGAACAGTATGCAAGATGTCGTAAATTCAAGATTTTAGAAGGTCCAACCTTTTCCAGCGAACCCTCGGGAGCTATATTCATATTCTGGACACCCGTTTTCGATTTAGAGGCTTTATTAGTAGACAACAGCAAAGTGTCCGTATTTAGGGGACGACTTGACTGTATATTACGAGTGGCATCAGCAGGTATCACCGCTGATGACAATCCACCCCTCCTCGCTCCGCCCCGCCCACGGCATTAGGCGGCGTGCCTTTCGGCCTTCTCCGCTTCGATGTGGACCAAGGCCACGCGCAACGCTCGTTGGCTGCGAGCCCCGCTTCACCTCACCCCACCACCGGGCTGTTCTGTACGGGGCACAGCGGTCGCACCCCCTGCAAGTGCCGTCATCTTCCCTTTCGTGAGAGAGACAGACAGAGACAGAGATATTGGTGAAGGAGAGAGGTGTGGAGGATAAAATATCTTCAAATGGTTGGCGTTTTCTCTGTCTCAACGCGGACTTAAATAATTTTCATGCCATTGAAACTGCATAGAAAAATTTGCACTCCTGTAAAGACATTAAAACAATCAGAAGGTGCTTAATTTTCAATGCTTGTACATTTTCGCGTCTTTCCAAAAGCTTTTAAATGTAAACCCGCTTTACCGCCTTTGAAAGGGGAGATGTATATCTCTTGAAGAGAGATACATCCTGCCCTGTCCCACGGGTAGACTTTCCTGGAAAGCGGTAATGTTGTTCTTTTCCTTCACAATGTTCCCCACTGAAACAAACTTCATCCAAATTTTGAAGCAGCCAGGATTTTCTTTTGGAGAAAATACATCGAAGCGTCTTTGGTTTACTCTAATCCTCTTGGAAACCTGCTCTGGGAAAATAAAGGTGCGATATAATGCCTTTCAAAGGCACAACTGCAACAGCGTCTTTGGGAAGGCACTAAAACAGCCGAAAAATAGCACCTCTTTAGAGGCAAGTAGCGCCTTTGTGAAGGCACTGTTTCCCTAACGCCTCTTACAAGGCACTAGATAACACCTTTGTTTTTCCAGTGTATGGACTTAGTTTTCCCTATTAAAAGTGTCTACGAAGCATTGCTTCGTATTACGAGGAAAACGCAGCCATTGTACTACAAAGCGAACTTCCTTTCTAATTACAAAGCACCGCTTCGTAGCAGGCTACAATGGCTCAGTTTTCTTTGTAGGTTACGAACCAATGCTTCGTAGACTTTTCACAGTGTGTACCGTGCTCTGTGTATGGCCCCCTTTTTTTTTTAGGCACGAAGTAGCCTTATGGTTTTGTCTCAGGATGCGATTTTTTTTTTATATCAGTGTGGCCCCTTACCTAAATCCAGATTTTTCTATACGATTTCGATAAGACTTGTTTTTTTTTTTTTTTTGGTGGGGGTGTGCCTTTTTGCACAATACGTGTACAGGAGGGGTGTGCAGTGGAATGCAGCGCGCTTATAGGGTATGTCGGTGTGTCCCGCTCGTGCGGCCGGGCCCGGCGCGAGAAGGAGGCCCTCCCCCCTCCCCCCTCCTCTCCACCTGGGTGGGGTGGGGCGGGGTGGCGCAGCGCCGCCGGGCCGGGACAGCAGGGCCACCCCACCCCACCCCACCCCACCCCACCCCACCCCACCCCGGCGGGGCGCGGGGCGCGGCGGCGCGCCAGTGCGGCTCGGGGAGGCCCACGCGTCAGGGCGCCTCTCCTGCCGCCGCGAGCGTGAGAGCGACCTTTCTCTCTCGCGCCGTTACGCCCCGTGCGCGCGCGCGCCGTGTGCGCGTGTCCGCTCGTGCGTGGCTGTGTGTGGTGTGAGAATGTGTGATGAGTGTGTGTTATTTTGTGGCTGCGTGCGTCGCTCTAAAGGATAACCTTTCTTTTTTTCGGTGGCTGACGACGGCTGCCGCAGGACTGACGGTGTGCGCCTGGTGCCACCCTATGGTAACTCATTTCACAGTGGTTTTTACTTTATAAGCTACACAGTGAAAGCCTCCCCCTCCCACCCCCACCCCCGTGTGCCTCTCATTATATGAAGATTGTTGCTGTATCATTTGTTCATTCACTCGTCCCGTGGACTGCGTGTGTGTGCGTGCGTGTGAAATACTTGAGGCACTTTCACGTTCTTAAGTGTGGCGAATATGGAATACACACACCTGCAAGTGTGCGGAAATAGGTGCCACACTCCTCCAAGTGTGCAAAAAAAAATAAAAAATGTAACATTTACCATGCAAATCTGCGGAAAATGTCACACACCTGCAAGTGTGCGGCGACAAGTGTCACACGCCCAGTGGAAGCTTCTCTCATTGCGGGTGTGTATGGTGCTGGCCCGGTGCTGTGAGCAGGTGTGGCTGGGCCGAGGGGGAAACAACTCTGAATTTAGGAGTACACATTTTTAATTTTTATTTTTGTGAATTTTTGTTATTTTTTATAGAATTTTTGTTAATTTTCTCTTGAATTTCACGTTAATTTTTGTGATTGTTTTTATTAATTTTCCATTTTTTCAGATTTTTTCTTAATATTTGTAATTTTTTTATTTTGTCAATTTACTGAAGTATGAGGCGTACAAACATTTCCGAGTTGTTCCCCCCTCGGGCTCGGGTCTCCTCCTGACAGTGAGGGGCTCTGCGAGCGCCGAGCTGAGCGAAGCATAGCGCTCCCGGAGGTGGGATTAACGTAATCGCCATCAAAACAGCGCAGATAAGGACGCGCGCGGAAATAATCCATCTGCGGATGAGAAACTCGACTTGATTTGCTATTCCGCTGGTCTCGCCTCGCCGGCCGGCCGCTGCTGCCCCCGCCATTAGCAAGGCAAACTCTTTGGGTCCGTCATGTCGGTGTCAGCTGGAGGCGCGCGCGAGGCGGGGTGGCAACGCAGTGGTGTGTACCTAACAGCCCTGGCGGTGGTTTCGGTTTCACAGCGCGCGGCTGGAGCCGGATATACCGACCGATTAAGAGAACACGGAAGACAATTTATGCGGGTCTGCCTGAAAAAGGGGCACCTTTCAGCTGGAACGTTGAGGCAGACTCGAGTATTCTTTCACTGCAAATGCAAGCATACGCAGAATTTTTTTTCTCGCGATTTTCCTTTATTTCAACTAAATAATTTTTTTCTCTGATTTTTTTTCTGTCTCTTTGTACTGATTTTTTTGGGATGTACACTGGATATTTTTGAGTGAAGGACCCTTCGGGCTAACCCGATGCGTATTCTCTGAGACACTCGGCTCAGCACCCCCTGCCACGCTTATAACTCCGCCCAGAAAGAGTGTCTTTATTGAATCTTGCAAAACTTTATTATTTGCGCTCAAATCAACCTCAAATTGTTCTCCAAACATCGTTCTTGGTTCAGGGCTGCTTTGAGCTTGACCTGATCGCCAAATTGTGTTTGAGACACTAAAGCTATGGGGGTATCACTCACACGAAATTTGGACAATGGATTGGTACAATGTTTTTTTCTCTTTTCTTTTCTTTAACCTTTTATTAAATTTTCATTATTTAATTTGATTTTTCTTTTGATTTTTCAAGGAAAATGTCTGTCACTTTTCCATAAATTTTTATATTTTCCTCCTATTTCTGATTTTTATCATATTTGTTTTTCTATAATTTTTTGTTCGTTTGCTCTCGATTTTTCGGATTGCTTTTTGAAAATGATTTTATGGGGGCCGTACAATGATTTTTCGAAGTGACTCCCCCTCGCATGCCGGTGGTCTTTCCTCCCCCTCGGTCCCCGCAAGGGTGTGGAGGCTGGCAGAGGCGCCGGCGAGGCGGGCAGGCGGGGGCAAAGGAAGCGCAGTGCGCACTCTTGCCTTTCTCGCTCGCTCGTTGTGTCTTTCTCGATCCCTCTCCCTTTTATTTTCTGTCTCTCTCGTCCTCTCGCCTCTCTTCATTTTTTTTTACGGAGCGGTTCCTCATTTCTTTTCCTTCATTTCTTTTCCTGAGAAAATTTTGTGGTTGATTTAACTGCAAGTTATAGTGGTGCATCCTGGCTCAACCAACTCACCTTGATGTAAAAGTCCACACCCCCGTCGTGTACTGTGAAGGTGTTGGCGAACGGCGGTGTTCAACGGAACACTTTGTCTAGTGTTCCTCTCGTTTTTGCGCTCCGTCCGTCTCGCCAATTCACGCGTTGAAGTGCCGCTGCGCTGCGCATGTGCCCCTCCCCCTCGCTGCGCTCTTGTTGTTGTTGTTGTTGTTGTTGTTGTTGTTGTTGTTGTTTGTTCTTGTTTGTTCTTGGCGTAGTGTACGCCGCGGGACGGGGGCTCCTCTTTATGGTTGGAACGCCTCTCCCGTCCAAAAGCCTTCCCCCACCCCACCCCCTCCCCCGCCGCGCCCGATGTCCCCACGCGAACCCAAACCTTTCCCTTTCCCTCGCCCCGTGCTCTCCCTGTGGGACGCGAGGGGAGGGGCGGGGCGGGGCGGGGTGACGCGGGACGGCCATCCTCCCCCGCTGTTCCCCCCTCACGCCACCTGCGCGATATTGTTCGACCATAAAGAGAGAAGAACAGAAAAAGTAGTGGAAAATTGAAAGAGGTAGGACCACAAAAAAAATATAGAAAAATAAATAAAATGTGCAAACACGAGAAGCAATATTCCAGCACCTCACCAACGTGTGCCCGTGATTTCCCATGGCGTTTTGTACGAGGTGGGGGGCCGGGGACCCATCCTCTCCTACCTTTGTGACTAATTAAGCTTTGCGGACCCGTTGCCATTCTGTGGCATGTATCTCTCCTACTCCCTCTGATGTCGTACTGTTTCACGGCTCATTTTTTTCAAGTCCGTTACACCCACACCCTCCCTACATCTACATACATATCCCTTGTAAAAAGAAAGAAAATTGGAACGAACAACAGAGAGAGGGGGGTAGGAGTTGGGGGGGGGGGGGATGTATACAGTATCGACTATCGTCGTCCATCTTTCATTTTTTCGAAACCCCCCACACACACACACCACCCTCATCCTCTCTGGTGGCCGGTCAGGGCGCCTCGCTGCCCGGCCCCAGGAGTGATTTGATTGGACGACCCGGGCCCCGGGGGTAAGGAGGATGTCTACGGGGAGTGCGAAAGCGGGTGGGGTATGGCGTCGATGGGTATCAGCAGTCATAACTCAGTATGTCGTGTCGCTGGCAATCGTATCGTGTGTCTGCCCCTCTCCGCGACCACTGACGAGACTGACGTCCCGCGAGGAAAAGAAGAAAAGGACGGGGAAAAAAAACCCTGGACGTGGACGTGTCTTTTCTTTTGAGCAGTGTGTCGTCGAGCTGTTCTCATTGAGGTTTGTCATCCAGGCTGCGCCCTCCGCCGCTCACACTGCGACTCCCCTCCTCGGCTCCTTTCCCTCCCGCCATTCCTCCTCCTCCAACCTCCCCCTCTTTTATTTTCGTTCCATCCAGCTTTGCCATTTTCCGGCTCCATTCCGTATCGTTTATAGCCTGCTGCTTCCCCTTCTCCCTCTCGTTCAGTCTCTCTCTCTCTCTCTCTCTCTCTCTCTCTCTCTCTCTCTCTCTCTCTCTCTCTCTCTCCCCCTCCCTCCCTCCCTCCCTCCCTCTCCCTCTCTCTCCCTCTCTCTCTCTCCCTCTCTCTCTCTCCAGCTTCTACTCAACCACCGTGGACCATGGCCAAAACCACCCAAACCCAACCAGCCCTGCCCTGTCACGCACCGCAACCACCCCGCCCCGCCCGCCGCCCCGGCTCGCCCCGGCGCCCAGCCCAGAATAAGCTCATCTCTCTGTAACCCCCGGCGCGACATAATTTTTGCCGTCGCCGTTGGAGCGAGGCCGGCGTAAGGGTGTGAATTAGAGCGGGCGGCGGTTAAAACTATAGATAATGCTGGGTCGGGTCGGCCCTGGTCTCGGCCCGGGTGGCCGCGGCCGGCCAGTTCGGCTGCTGCTGAACGCGCCTCAACGGCTTTAGAAGACATAACTTGCTCCTGGAGCCGCTTGCCTCACCGCCAGCCCTTATTGGGGGAGGGAGGGGTAGGGGGTGGGGGTGTAAGCCTGTGCATGGGTACAGGACGGGAGTGGGCGGAACACGGGGGAGTGGGGGGAGAGAGGGGAGGGGGAGAGAGAAAGAAGTAAAAACGTGTCAGCAGCTGCGGAGAAAGAGTGCTTGAGCCAGGCCAGCAGAGAGTTGGCTGCGCGCGGCGCCGACTGGACCGACCACCGACCAGTGGTAGTGGTTCTCCGTCTTGAGGCGAGTCTGACCAGCGGGCGGCCCGCCGGCCCTGCGCACCCCGCCCCACACTCTCTATTTCTCTCTCTCTCTCTCTCTCTCTCTCTCTCTCTCTCTCTCTCTCTCTCTCTCAGTATAACTCTCTCTCTTTTCTCGTTTCTCCATTTCTGTCCCCAGATGACCGAGACGAACCCCTGCAAACCCGAGGGTAGGCCAGCCCGCCCGACTCCCGTGCACTCCGCCACGAGAGATTGCCTAACCGCCTGGCGCCGGCCTCTCCATTTGCACTCCCATTTTATTCCCCTCTTATTTTTTCCTTTTTTTGCACATACTTTTTCAAATCGTATGTTTGGTTTCCTCAGGTTACACGGTGATATCGACGTCTAAAATTCCTCCCCCCCCCCTAAAAAAAAATATTCCTCCCTTTTTCTCGTTTGTAATTGCGGGCAGGCGGGGGTTATATTGCCCACCGCAGCGCCACCGAGCGATTGCGCTAATGGGCTTGTCACTCTGCAGCGCAAAATGCCAGCGCGAGTAAAGCATTTACGGAAGAATAAAGTGGAGGAGAGGGAACGGGCCACCGAGCCCAGCCCAGCATGTCGTGCATTTAATGTGCAACCGCGTCTGCATGTGCGAAAGAGAGAGAGGAAAAGACCAGGTTGAGGAGAGGAAGAGAGAGAGAGATAGAAAGAAAGAGAGAGACACCAGTTACATGTGCCTCTCTTATCTCATGTAATGTCTTTCCTCCTCTGGCGCGTGGAATATACGCTGGCTGGATTTCCATTTATCTTGTATTTTTTTCCTGTTGTATTCTTTAACTTTTTTGTCTCCTTTTCCTCTTCCCCTCTCTTTCCGCTTTCTCCCAGGCCTCTTCTTGTCCTCACCCCGCCCCCAGCGTGCGGGGGCGCGCGCCCTGCTAATTGTATCCACGCCGGTGTGTGGCGCTACCCGCACCCCGCAGTGCATTAACCCCATAAGTCATATGTCCTACTCAAAGGACGTTCACTTTAAAGGCGTCTGTACGGCGCAAATTTTGTTTGAGATGACCTCGCGGCACAAGAATGCGTTCCTCGCTGGCCCCACAATGTTATGAATTCCGCGCCGGAACCTTAGCTCATACCCAGTGGTGCCAACTGCCCACCAAAAACCGCCGAATCGCACACCCGATGCACGCCGGCAGTTTTGAGCGTTTTACGGCCCGGGAAAAGGCCGAGTAGATCTAAACTTGATTGAAAGTGGTAGTATAAGGTGTAAGAAACAAAGTGGAATGCTACACTTTTGAGTTTGGTGCGTTCGCTGAAGCCCAGGACTCAGCTTACAATGAACGTCCTTTGTATAGGACATGTGACTCCAGGGTTACGAAAGTTGCCCGAAATTTTCAGATTCAATTAGTATTGCGATGGGAGAGGTATTTGGCCAAAATAAGAAGTAAAGTTTATAATGCCAACATAAACGACTTTAAAACTCCCCGCGCGGGCCGCTCTCGCTTCGATTGTTTTGCACGCGTCTCACGCGTCATCGTCACTGACTCAACGCATACGAAGCTTGTTCGCGGCGTTTCTCTGGTGAGTTGATTGATCATCACGGATAGCCCAACTAATTTATTCCTCCCCCAGTTTGTACTAGTGATCTATAACTAAAATACTATCAGTTTGTGGGTCGAACTGTTGCTTCGAGTGTTCGGATGTCAAGAGAAACCGGGAAAATGAATGTCACATAGGAATGACATTGTGACTCCAGGGTCTCGAGTTTACGCTTCTGTCAAAACCCATCAGGCCTGTGTTTAATCGTAGCATTACGCTGCACCTGGCCGGGGCCGGGGCCGGGGCCGGGGCCGGGGCCGGGGCCGGGGCCGGGCCGAGGCCGGGCCGAGGCTGAGCAGGGCTCGGGTACTTGGCGGCGGACTAGGGCCAGCCGACCGATTCCAAAGATCGCTTTCATACATCTGTCCTCGTCGCACTCACGGAACACTGCCATGGCCAGCATAGTGCACCGCTGTGGGTGCGACAAGGACGGAGGGCGGAGCGCGATCTTGTGAATCAGTCTGCAGGCGGCGGCCAGCCCGTCGCTCATCTCTAGCTGCACCTCGCTGCTCGCTGGGCCGCGCTCTGCCCTCCGTAGACGGATACCTCGTACTCGGAATATCTGTGGGGCTGTCTGGTCGGCTACTGTGCGACGGGCCTTTACGCGCAGTTCCAGCGGCCTATGGCACAGCCAGACTAGGAGTGAGCGACTAAAATTACTGTACAGGTCGTGCCCTTGATATAAACAGCATATACCGGGTGTCCCAGAGAACACACGGCAGTGTTGCGGGATTGCATACTCGCCAGAGCTGCAGGGGCTGTGGCGCCTTACGGCCGGAGTGGGTAGGCAGACCCGCAACACTGCCGTGTGTTCTCTGGGACACCCGGTAACCTGATATTATGTGTCCATAAGCGAATTTAGGAATGTCCTTTATAAAGGACATATGCTCTATGGTAGCCCTGAAGTCACAATGTCCTATAGGAATAACGTTCGTGTTTCTTTGCTGTTTGTACACGTCAGGAGGGGTGTTTTAGGGTTCAAATTGAGTTTCACGACTCACAGCCATTAGATATTATAGTTTCGAACGCGCCAGTACCAGTGTGTACAAGGAAAGTGTAAAAATATACCCTACAAAGCGAAATGTATGAGATGGTTACCCTGAAGTCACAATGTCACTTCTATGTGACGTTGCGGTTCCAAAGCCCTTAGGGCCTCAATTTTGAGCTAGCGCGGTTTTCCTTCAGGATAATGTCAGTTTGAACATTATTACATCACACGTTATCAGCGGGGTAGGCGCATCTCAAAGGTGGGGTAACTAGAACGTTTCATGTAAAAAGTAGCACTTTTTCGAAGGATTTTTCATACTTCTAGCTAGGATGTATTTAAGTCTGGGGTTTCCCCTTTCCAGCCTAGGCTTCCAGTATACCGATATATACCTCCACAAAATTTGAATGGGCTACTTCCAGTAGTTCCTGACTTCGGTTACAGAGCCCCTAAGTCACCTGTCCTATATATGGGACGTAGGTGTAGAAACCAAACCGGCAGTCGGAGGAGGTCGGGACCACCAAAAATGGATTCTCCGACCTCCAAATAGCCAAGATAGCTCATAAAAATAATAATTTTTCGTCGGGAAATTTTCTGTGACTTATAGGGTTAAAACAACTCATAACGTGACGGACTGCCCCGCCCGCTCCCCATCTCCCCGGCTGCAGAGCCCCCCTGCCCCTACGCCCCACGAACACGCCCTGCCTTTTGGGCAGTTCATGACGTGTGTGCGCGCTGCGCTGCTGCTTCTCTCGCCGAACGTGTCGTCAGATGGCTCCTCTCTCTCTCTCTCTCTCTCTCTCTCTCTCTCTCTCTCTCTCTCTCTCTCTCTCTCTCTCTCTCCCTCCCTCTCTCTTACGCGCTGACGAGCTCAAAAAAGGCTTTTCCGGTACTTTAAACTAAAGCGGTTTTTCGTGATTTTCCGTGTTGTTTTTTTTCTGATTTTCTCTGAGTTTTTTTCCCTGATTTTTTTTTACAGATTTTTTTTTAAGGTGTACTCTGTTTTAAGTGAAGGATCCTTCGGTGCGCCCTGCATGATATGCTCACCGTAAGGTGTGCGTGGACATGCTCCATGTATGTAACATGAGCGAGGAGATGCTCACCAAAACTTACAAAATAAGCATTGCGCTCATATTTTTTTTTTCTTCACGCAATGTCACTGTGAAAAATATCTTTGTACATTTACGATAAATTTTGTAAATCGTGATTTACGAAATATTTTGTAAATTTACGACGGACCTTTTTTGCTCGTGAATGAATTTCAAGCCGATATGTAGTGCTTTTAATTTTACGATTTGCAATTGTAATTTTACAACTGCACTTCGTGGAAAATTTTCCCGTAAACTTACGACTATTTTTCACAGTGGTGTGTTTTGGCATGCTTACATTTTGTACAGTGCGCCTGGCCATTATGCACACGTTAAGGTACAGTGAGCGTATGATTATTGTATGACGCACACGGCATAATATGGTGTGCATTCCATTATTGCTCAGCTTTGGATTTACACAGTGAGTCAGTGTTTGCCAGATAAGTTGGCTAAAATTACCACGAATGCAGCTGTGTAAGGCAGACACGCATATCTCCGCCTGCCTGCCACGCGAGCCCTCTCTGCCCTCCCCTCCCTCCCACGCTGCCCGCCCCCTATCCCCTTATCCTTATCCCCTCCAGTGCTCTGATCACCGCAGCCGTCCGGCTCAGCTGCCGAGTCCAGTGTCGAGTCGTTAGTCTTAATTACTCGCGCTTTGTGTATATTTATGTGCCTATGTGTATGTTTTCCTTCGGCACGCTGCCAGCAAGGCGATTCCGAACACTGTTTTGGCCGTGCCCCATGAGCGCGACAAGGAGAGAGCGACGAAACCAGTGTGCGGAATCACCCTGCAGCTTGGTGTGGCGTGGAGCTGCGAGCCCCGGTGGTGGTTGGTGGCGCGAGGCGCGGTCCAGCAGGGTGATTCTGAATAACAGCGTGCAGTAGTGTCTCTTGCTCCTTAAGTACGTGCACTATGCCAGAGGGGGAAACAACTATGAAATTTTTGCACACCGCGCAACAAAGAAAAATTCATAGAAATCTTTTTAAAAAAAAGTAATTCAGGAAAACTAGGAAAAATTTTGGTTAAATATAGAAAAATTCACAAAAAAACTTCGTCAAATTTCACAGAAATTCAATAATATAAAATTCCAAAAAGTCAATTCAAAAATAAAACAAAATTACACTAAAAGTCAGAGTTTTCCGCTCGGCCCCCATGAGCGGGCCCCTAAGAAGAGCGCGTCCGTGCCGACGTCGCCGCTGGTCTCGGTGCTGCCTAAAGCATCTTTACCTTTCTGTTACTCAAGGGAATGGAATGGTACAATGAGGTAGAGGTGCCGGAAAGTCGGGTCACGGGCCGAAATCAGACCCATGCGTTTTTAGCGCGCGGACCCGCCCGCCCAACCCAGAAATGATACTGTGAGACCTGCACGACCTGTATTAATTTGATGCGTCCTATCCAACCCAAAGTGTTACTGGGAAGGCCTGTTGGGTCAGTAGCAGGTCTACTGGCCAGGCGACAGCAGGCATGGGTCGGTTGGGCCGGCCTGGGCCGGCCCGGCCCGTCCCGGTTCGCGTTGGGTCAGCCTCGCCCAGGCCAGTCTTCCCAGCCCAAGAATGATACACCTCTCCTTGTTGCTCTCGAGAGATCTCCATTAGGTGTGAGAGAGAAGCTATACCATTCTGTGACGAGCTTGGGTCGACGGGCCCGATACGGGCCGCCTTGGGTCGGTTGGGTCGGGCTCGGGCCATCTGGGCCCGCTAAATCTATAACGGGCTGGGAGAGGTCTATGCTTCGAGCCGTGGGTCGCAGAAACCAGCGATGGTCTGCTACACCCATTGCTTGGAGCGCGGGTCCGCTTGGGACCGGCACGGGTCGGTGGGTCAGGCGCAATAATAGATGCATGTTTCACGGCCCAAGCGTGGTCCAATACGCGTCTGCAACTTCGACCCGACTTTCCGGCACCTCTACAATGAGGTGCCGCAGGTGCCGCGTGCAAACAGCACAACGTCTTGAGGGACGTTAGACGTCGTCATGGCACGCGTTATCTCTGGGTGTTCCCCCTGGTCGCTGCTGTCGGGATCTGGGAGCAAACAGTCATTGTTGAAGAGGAGGGTTGCGCACCAGGAGCGACCGCTGCACTGGGAATCAGTTTTGATCTTCAGGTCATTTTTCCTTGGCAACACTGGAAAAACAAAGGTGTGCGATATAATGCCTTTCAAAGGCACTACAGCAATAGCGCCTTTGGAGAGGCACTAAAACAGCCGAAAATAGTACATTTAGAGGCCAGTTTGACCTTTGTTTTTCCAGTGAATTGTTAAAAAGTTCCTTTTATCTTGGCGTCAGCCAATCCTGCGGTATGAAGTCGTACGGAGAATTGCCGTAGATTTACGGTACCGTTATTTGTAAATTGACGACATATTTTAAAAATTATTGAGTTTTTTATGATTTTTTTTTTAATGCGTGAATTTAGGATTTATCTAATGGTTGTGCTTTTTGTCCGCAGAGGATGCTGCTGAGACGCGAGGCCGGGCCTCCCTAGGCTGAGCGGCACGACCACATCCAGAGGTCTCAGCGTGTGCCGAGTGTTCACTGTCAAGCGCTCCGGTGAGCTAGTTTTTTATTTATTTTTTAATCGAGGTGCTAGATTTTTTTATGTTTTGTTTTCGTTTTAGTCACAATTATTCATTTTGAACGATGCGTAGAAATAGGTCGCTCCATTCGAGCGAGGGAAGCGTGAAGCGTGCTGATTCCACATTCAGTGTTCCGTATACATCACAAAGTGGGTGGCGCGAGGTGACCTGGGAACAATATCACTGGGGACTATAGGGCGAAACCTGCTGGCGCGGTGGCCTCCATCAACCTTTGCAATCTTTATGCTCACATGGAGCGTACAATAGCCCACGACGTCTCCGTCTAATTGTGCTCTCGACTACACACACATACAGAGAGAGAGAGAGAGAAAGAGAGAGAGAGAGGGAGAGGGCCGACCCGGCGCCCGGTGGTCCAGAACGATCTCCGGCCACCTCCTGTAATTGGTGGGCCCTTGCTGGCCCGACCGGGTGTGCGGCCGTGCCGCCCCCACCCTGTCCTACCCCGCCCAGCCCGCCCAGCCCCGCCCAGCCAGCCCCGTGTCCCGCGCCCACGGGCCGCCCTACCTTGGAGGTCGTCGTGCCCCGTCTCTCTCTCTCTCTCTCTCTCTCTCTCTCTCTCTCTCTCTCTCTCTCTCTCTCTCTCTCTCTCTCTCTCTCTCTCTCTCTCTCTCTCTCTGCCCTCTCTCTGCCCTCTCTCTCTCACGCGCGGGTCGGCGCTGTGGACGCGGGCATGCTGGGTAATGAAGCTCCTCCGCTATAGCGACACTGCCAGACGAAACACTTTGCTCTTACGGCCTCCTGGTGCTGGACTTCCACCCACCCCCCCCCCCCTCTCTCTCTCTCTCTCTCTCTCTCTCTCTCTCCTCTCCTTCTCCTCTTTTCCTTTCTCTTTCTCTTGTATCTCTCTCTCTCTCTCCCCTGTCCGCTGCACCGGCCGTGCTGTATCTCTTTTCCTCTCTTCCCCCTGCCGCACCATTTTCACCTCATGATGATGAGAGTGTGGAGGGGGTGCAGGCAGTCCAGTTAGCAGCTCGTCGTAGCCGCGGGGCGGGGCGGGGCGGGGCGGGGTGGGGTGGTGAGAGGCGTGGTGCGGCGCGGCGTGGTGAGCAGAAGGGAGGGGCACAGACCCCGACACTTGTTCTCACGCCCCCTCCCCCCGTTTGGCCCATACTTTTGCACGTGACGACGTATAGATGAAGAGAAAGAGATAGCGAGGGAAAGGGGAGTGAGAAGAAGTGAGAGGGAATGCAGCAGAGGGGTGCGGCTGTAACAGTGGCAGAGGCAGGGCGCGCGCCACGCCGGAGGAATAACTTTTCCTGACAAATGTTTTCGAGGTGCGGAACACGACGAGGGGAACACTACCGCCCGGATTTTAAGCTCTTTACGGCAGATTGGCCGGGAAGAAAAGTTTGGGGCTGCGGCTGGGCGGGGGCCGGGTGGCCTGCCTGCCTGCCTGCGCCAGGTCTGCATAGGATGGCGGCTCCCTCCCACCCCACCGGCGGGGCAGGGCGGGGCGGAGAGCGTGCGTGCCGCACCCGCCGCGCTGACATACGATGTGGCTCGCGCCGCGTGCTGCGAAAACGTGCGCGCCACACCGCGAAACTTGGGAGACTTATGGGCGTGCTGATCCTAAACAAGCGGTCGCGCCGAGGGGGAAACAACTCTGAAATTTGTGAACACCTCGTAATTCAGAAAAAAATCAGGAAAATTTGGAAAAACTCCGGAAAAATTCAGGGGGATTCCAAAAATTTAGAGAGAGAGAGAGGGGGGGTGTTAGTGTCCCTGCTCGCATGCCTCTTCTGTACTAATTACTAATATAGAACTTCTTCCTCCTTGTCCGGCTTCACTGGAAAAACAAAGGTGCTACATACCACCCTTTTTGGGGTGCTATTTAATTTTATGGGGTGTTACTGCACTAATGCCTTTGTAAAGGCACGAATAGGGTCAAAAATAGCACCTCTGATAGGTGATAGCGCCTTTCTAAAGGCACTATTTCACTAACGCCTTTAAAAGGCATTAGATAGCACCTTTGTTTTTCCAGTGTTCTTCTGCTCTGCCGACTTACTCCGAAAAGCGATCGCCGTGTCTCTCGCACTCATGGGCTTCGGCGTATAGGTGCGAGAGAGACGGAGTGGGGAGAGCGCTTTTCGGCATAAGTCGACAGCAGTGCACACACTCTCTCTCTCTCTCCAGCGCATTCCCGACGACGCCCCCGCCTCTCCTTGAGATGTGAGGCTTCCTGTTGACCCTCGCCTCGCACCTGCCTTTTCCCCGCACCCCGCGCCCCGCACCCCGCGCCCCGCACCCCGCGCTCAGGACGTGGGCAGCGCGAGCGACACGAAAGTGAGATTCTCTTTCTCCTCCCCCTAGGTCCCTTTCCCTGCTTCTCTCTGTCTCTGTCTGTCTTTCTCTCTTCATTCTCTCTTCTTCTTCTTCTCTCGGAAGCGCTGGAGCAGGTTTGACTCAGCTGCCTCTCTCCTCTTCATTCCTCCCCCCCTCCCCCACCCCCACCCTCGCCTTCCCCTTCCTCTACATCCCTTCCTTTTTTCTCTCGGCTCCTTTGCCACCCTCGCTCGCCTCCGCATATATTTTTTGGCGCCGGCCGCGCGTCGCCCCGTCCCCGTGGCAGCAGGGCCGGCCATGCCTGCGCGTCCAGGCGGCAGAAGGGGCAGAGGGCGCGTTCAGGCCCGCGCTCTCTCCCTCTCTCTCTCTCTCCCTCTCTCCCCCTACCTCCACTCTCCCTCTCCTCCCCGGTAGAGTTTTACAGGTCCTGGTGCGCGGGGCGTGGCGGCATGGCACGGCGACGTGGTGTTGAAGGCATTCCTGTTCTAAGTAATTCCCCACACGCCACCCACCCTGCCGACTGATTCCGAAGATCGCTCTCGTACCTCCGCCCTTGTCGCTTCTATGTTGGCGAGGGCAGTGCGACCCACAAGTGCGACAAGGACGGGGGCAGGAGAGCGATCTTCGGAATCAGACGACTGGGGCCGGCTGTGAAAGGGTTCGGCCGTCCCAATCGTCTCGCCGCGCTGCCCTCGCGCCCATCTCGGAATGTTGTACAAATAGATCCTATTCTGTCTGGGCTAGGGGAGAAGTAGAAAGGAATCCCGACCGGAACCGTCCAAATAAGCATTTTTATTTCGAAATTTTAACCATATTGCTGTGCTTGGTTGTCATTGGGAACCTCCTCCACAACTTTCATTTCAGATTTGCGTGTGTATTTGCTGAGATTTTAAGACTGGTTTCAGTCCTGACTTCCTTATTTCTTCTCTAAATGCCGAGACCGAATGGGGTGGGGTCTATTTAAATTGTGAATTTATTGTATATTCTGTGAAATTTTGCGATCGGTTATGCCATATTTTCTGATCACACTTGAACAATTTTTTTTAAAATCTTCTAAATTTCGTTAAATTTTCAGAATTTTCCCGAGTTTTTCCATAGCAAGGTGTCCGAAAATCTACCCTCTCTGCGCGCTGTGGGGAGCTGCAAAGCGCTGCGGGAGAGAAGGAAAAAGGACGAGAGAAACTTCACGTTACTGGGCGCGCGATTGGGTTAACATTCTAAGGATCGGTATGCGAGGCGGAGCGGGGAGCGGGGCGGGGCGGGGCGTGGCGTGGTGGGGTGGCGTGGCGTGGCGTGGCGTTGCGTTGTGGGCTAGGGTGGCACTGCGGGCTGGGGCGTGGGCTGCGCGTTCTGCTGCTGCCCCGGCTGCTCTCGGGTCGCTCCTGGGTGCCGTGATTGTATACATATTTAATAAAGTTACCTTGTTATACACGAGTTGGTTAGATTAGCTGGGGGGCCGGGCTAGCAACGGGATACAGTGTCATTGCTACTGCATGCTGAACGCGTTGCCGCTGGCGCAGCTCGCTACCTTGGGTTTTCGTCCCTATTGTGATGCTGTCGGCAGTCATTGTTTACCCGCGGTATGACCGATCCCCACATTGCAGCTGCCCTAACAGTCTGCTTATCAAAAGATTTTTCTAATTTTGCTCCGGGCGTTATGCCCCTTAAGCCCTGGCGACACTGAAAATGGAGGAGTCGCTTTGTCGATCTTGGGAGAGCGACTTTTCTGTACCAAATTGTCATGCTCCTGGGAGAGCGACATGGATGAACATCGCTCTATTAGAGTCACTTTGATGACTCTTTTTGAGTCAAATCATCAAACGTCACTCTTCCAGAGCGATTTAAAAATTCCAGAAGAGACTCGATTTGAGCGACATTTTCAGTGGAGTACAACACTGTCACTACGCACACACAGACACACCCGCTTCATGTTTTACTGTTCTCGATTCTTTTCAGTACACCTCGCGCTTGTTTTGCCGCGCGAAAGATGTACTCAACACAAGTCGCAGTTTCCGCGGAAACAACTTAGCGGAAGCAGAGTCGGATTGGGTGATTTATTTGTGGACTTAACGACGATGTGGTCCAAGGCACTTAACTTACCCCCCTCCCCCTCCCAAACTTTGAGCGTTATAGGCCCAAGCCCTTGCTGCCCGCAGACCCTGCGCGGCCCTCTGGCTGTTTGCATCTGGCCACGGCGGCCGGGGCGGGGAGGAGGGCGAATAGATGTGCCGCCGTCCCGAGGCGAGACGAGACCGTATTGTTTGCGGTGCGAGTCTAGTCCGTACACGTCGCTCCAGCATGTCCGGAGCCCTCCAGAACCTGTGCAGAGCCTGTCCTGAACCTGTCCAGAACCTGTCCAGCCTGTCCGTAACCTGTCCAGAACCTGTCCAGAACCTCTCCAGCCTGTTCAGAACCTATCCAGAACCTGTCCAGCCTGTCCGGAGCCCGTCCAGAACCTGTCAAGCCTTTCCTGAGTCCTTAGGTGTAACTGGATAGGTGAGACCTTTCAAATTATGAACTTCAGTTCTTTAAAGGCCATGAACCTCCTATGAAAGTCATAATAAGATATGGATGGATATGAGACAAAAGGCTCATATGAAAACCTATATAGGCCCTCGATTTTCCTAAGTCTAATTGACATCAGAAATAGACACTTGGTATAGGGCTGACTCTTCAGTCTCACTCTAGTCTCGCTCAAGCAGGCTTGACTGCTGGCGCGGCCCTTCTGCCTGGCCGCCTGGCCCGGGGCCGGGCCGGGGCGATCTAGCCTCGTCTGCCACGCCATGCCACGCCCCACCATGCCCGGCGGGCACAAGGGAGGGGCCTAAGTTGGGCCCTACCGCCAGAGGTTGCCGCCGTGCCGCCCGCACTGCGCGAGGCGGGGTGGCGCTAGCCCGCTGGGCGGGGCGGGGCGGGCTGGGGTGGGCTGGGGCTGCATTTCGTAATGATCTGAGAACTCCAGTTCCGTGTCGTTTTGCGCGCGCTTTGCCTTTGCGGAGGCGTGCGCCGCGGTTTTGCTTCTGTTGCTGTTTGTCGGAATCGCTTATTCACCTCTCTGGTCCTGGGGGCGCAGCGCAGCGCCGGGGGCGGGGGCGGGGGCGGGGGTGCAGCGCCGGGGGCGGCGGTGCGCACGCTCCTGGTTAGGCGGACTCGTAGCCGCGAGGGCAGCAGCGAGCGCGACGTGCCGAGCCTATGGGATGGCGGCGGGGCGGGGGCGGGGCGGGGTGGGGCTTGGCGGAGTGGTGCGGGGCGGCGTGGGGTGGACCTGCCGGGGGCGAACTGCGGTTCTAATGAACCGGCGGTTGAGCGGCATGTGTTTTAAACTTCCCGCTCTGCCCTGCTCCGGCGCACCCCGCCGTCAGCACAGGTCCGAGGGCATCCGAGGGGCCCTGGGGCCCTGCCCTGGGATCAGCAGCAGGGACTGATTCCGAGGAAAACGCTCTCCTCGCTACGTCTCTCCTCCAGTCTCTCTCGCACCTATGCGGCGCTCGCACATCAATGCGAGAGAGAGACAGGGACGAGAAGAGCGCTCTCCCATGTGGAAATAAGGATTCCTGAAAATTGTCGCAAAGTCGTCCGAAACTCGTCTGTTTTCAGAAACGGTTTTCGGCCTTACGCATCCAGTCTAGCAGGCGGGCGCCCCCGCACCCCGCATTCCGGCAGTGCAGCTGCGCTCGCTGCATGATGAGCTCGCCGGGGCCGGGCCGGGTTTGAGCCGGGTTGCGGCCGCGCGCGGGGGCGGGCACGCGGGGGCGGCGGGGGCGGCTGCGGCAATCGATATTTAGAAGGGCGGGGGCGGGGGCGGGGCCGGGGGCGGGGCCGGGGGCGGGGCCGGGGGCGGGGAGCGTGGGATGTTGTAAGTGAGGCGGGATGGCGCCTCGCCGCGCCTCGCCGCGCGCCGCCGGCTGGGGTGCTGGGCTGGGCTGGGGTGTTTGGCTCTGCTCTCACTCGCCCGTGCCAGGCTGGGCCAGTTTTTCGCCTGCTTTCTCGTTCTATCTGCAACGCCCCCGCGCACAGCTAGGGAGAAAAATGGGATGAAAGAATAAAAGTATGAAAGGGGGAAAAAAAAGAAATTTATAAGTGATGGTGACGTCGCTGTGTGCGTGTGTGTGGGCGCTGCACGTTTGGGTGGGGGTGCCGGGCTGGAGGGTCGAGGAGAACCCTGTCGCGGCCCCTGGGACCTTGACCTTGACGTGGAGAGGAGTGGCGGGGCGGGGGGCACATAGAGACGGGCTCCCCCGGGACGTCACAGGGACCCGCAGCAGCACTAAACACGGGCAGTTGGTGGAGGTGGTTTTGTGTGTGTGTGTGTGGGGGGAGGCTGCATCGCGCGACGTACCGGGTGTTTCTTTGAATGCGTAACAGTGTTGCGGGTTTGCCTACCCCACTCGCCCTGAAGCCCTGGCGAGTATGAAATCCCGCAACATTGTTACGCATTCAAAGGAGCACCCGTTACATGTATTCGCAGTACACTGGTTGAGTCCCACTCCGGGGAATGCTACGTGCGGACGCCATGTTCGCGGACCCGATGCGATATGACGAACAAGCCATTGGGGAAAGGGGATATGAGCCAATGAGCGAGCAAGCGAGCGGCCTCGGCGGGGCAAAACGGGTCGGAGCGGGGGCGGCGACAGGCACAAAGCTGTACGCGCTCCGACCCGGCCCGGCCCGCGGAGAGAAATCGCAGCGGACGAGATTTATGTAGGTTTTGTCGGTGCGCGCTCTCCCTCCCTCTTCTAGCTCTATCTCTGTCTTTCTAACTTCATCTCTCCCTCCTGCACTTCCTTCCTTCCTTTCTCTCTCTCTCTCTCTCTCTCTCTCTCTCTCTCTCTCTCTCTCTCTCTCTCTCTCTCTCTCTCTCTCTCTCTATCTCTCTCTCTCTCTCTCTCTCTCTCTCTCTCCATCTCTCTCCCCCTCTCTCTCTCCTCCCTTTTCTTCTGCTCGCTCTCTTCCCTTAGCACTCTCTCCCTCACCCTCTCTCCTCCGCTCCCTCCTCCTCGCGCCCTTCCCTTCGCCCTGTGTCCTTTGCTGTATTATTTCTCCGGGCAGCCGGACTTGTACCCTTTGTCCCGCACTCTTGTATTCTCTTTATTCCGAGGCTCCCCCCTGCTATGCCGTCGGATACCGCCCCAGCAGTAGATGTTTGACTCTATCATTCGCCACCTACTCTCTGACAATCCGTAAAAGAAAATCTTAAAAAAGAAATACATTCTGTTTCATTTCTGAAAAAGAAAGAAAGGAAAAAATCCCAAGGGAAAATGTATTTTAAGTTTATAGCATAAAACAGACAGGGAAGGGAAACACCATCAGTTTCTGCTGTGAGAATACTCTTTGTATATTTTACCTTCTCTGGAAAACCAAGTGTCTACAAGTAGTCATTATTTACAGCATACTGCGAGGTATTCAGCAAATAATAAACATATCCCCATGTATGCCGTAAATAGTGTGTACATGCCTATCTACTCACTATTTACCATGGCATATACACACGCACGAAAAGTGTACATACGTGTACATGCCAAGGTGTTCAGTTAATAGTGTGTACCGGGCGTTTCATAAAAGACGCAGGTGCAGGCGAGTTTGCCTACCTAAGGGGCCATGGCGCCATTCAGTGAGATCGGGCAGGCAAACTCCGCCCCCCTTCTGCGTCTTTTATGAAACGCCCGGTACGTGCACGTGGGCAGGCACTTACACACTATTTGCTGAATACTTTGAAGTACGCAGTAAATAATGAATACTTGTACACACTTCGTTTTCCAGAGTTATAATTTTGTAACCATCCAAAAACCGCTCGATGGCAATTTTTCGCTTTTTTAAAAATTTATTATTATTATTATTATTATTATTATTATTATTATTATTATTATTATTATTATTATTATTATTATTATTATTATTATTATTATTATTATTATTATTATAAATATTAATATTATTATTATTATTATTATTATTATTATTTATCGACATCCTCGCGGCGACGCAGGGACTCTTTCTTTTTAAACCACTAATTGGCACCCTCTCAGAGATGCATGGGTGTTGGCCGGCCTGGAGCCCGCCTGGAGCCCGCCTGGAGCCCGCCTGGAGCGATGCGGGGGTGGAGGGGCGGAGCCTCTCCCCTGCTGATCGACGAGGGCCCTCATGCCCGTTCGTCTTCTCCGCGCCACTTGGCGGTGTTTTTTTGTCTCTCCCTCTCTCTCCCTCCCTCTCTCCCGCCGCGGTCCTCCTCCTCTCACTCCTCCTGCCTCTCTTCGCGGTTCTTTGCCCTTATCTCTTTCCAGCCATCTCGCTCCCTCTCACTCTCTCATCCTCCAGGCGGGCTGGGCGGGGCTACGCGGGCTCCGCACCTTTCGCCCGCGGCGGAAATGGGAATTATTGGGACGACTTCATCAGCCGTAGCGCGCGGCGGCGGCGGCGGCCGCCTCTCCCCCCTCCGTGATATCTCCTTCTTCTCGTCTCACTCTTTCTCTGTTTTTCTGCTGATCATTTTTCTTCCCCGCCGCATTGCGCCCGGCTCGGCCCCGGAGGTATTAGGCGTCGCAGCCGCGTTTGGTTAAAAGGCATTGGAGCTCGCTGCGGGTGTGGGGTGGGGCGGGGTGGGGCGCGGTGCACTGTGAGAAAAACCGTACCTCAGACAACTATGCAACGGTTTTGAATTAACTGTTTACGGTTTTCGTTGCCGTACATCACTAAATTACCCTATACCGGGTACAATTTTAGTACAATATTTTATTGTGCTTCGAAATAACGGTAAAAAATTGTAGTTAAATTGTAGTTTTTTCTCACAGTGTGGGGTGGGGCGGGCGGGGCCGGCTGCCCCGACTCAGAGAGAGAAGCTGCGGGGAGGTACCGCCCCCTCCCTCCCCGTCCAACGCAACCCCGCCCCGCCCTGCCCCGGCTAAGCTGCCGAGTGGAACGGTCCGTTGGCCGGCCGTTTGTTGTCGTTTGGTTAGTGAACGCGGCGCGGCCGCAAGTGTATCGAGCCGGAGCCGACTGGACTGCTGGGGATGAACTAAAGGCTCAGCCGGGATGGGCTTAGCTGGGCTGCACGGAGCGACCGAGCTTATTATAGACCGCCGCGCCTGTGACAAGGCGACTCACTCAGTTTCGCGTCAGTTATTTCTCTTGAATTGGTCGCACTGTTCTCTCGTCGTCGCCTCATCGCGCGTTGCGCTGAAGGAACACTGATAATCCAAGTGTTCAACCCTTCAACCACAATAAAAACAATGTCTGACTTTTTGAAGAAAAAGGGAAAACTTTGAGGACCTTGTATACTTTGAGGAAAACTCCTTAGATTTTGAGGAAGTCTCCTCAAAATTTGTGGAGATTTTTCTTATTCTTTGAGGAGCCTCCCTTAGAATCTGAGGGGTTTCCCTCAAATTACGGAAGTCCTCAAAGTTTTCCCTTTTTCCTCAAAAAATCAGACATTGTTTTTACCGTGACACTTTTAAGTGTTCAAATACCATTTAAACACATAAAAGTGTTTAACAGAGTGGTATTTTAACACTTTAAAGTGTTGAAGGGTTGAACACATGGATTATCAGTGAAATAAGAAAGCGACAAGATGCAGGCGTGGCGCTGGGAGTGGCCTCTGCTGCTTTCAAACGAGAAATGGCATTTCTTATCCCGGCTGGCCATGGACATGGACAGTGACGAGGATCTGCCGCGACGCGAGACAGTCGGCCGGAAGTAAGCTGTGTTCAGCCGAGCCTTACTCCCTTCTCGTCCTCACGCGCCACGCCAGGCCACGCCCCGCTCCGCACTTATTCCTCACGACATAGAAGCTTACTTTGTTACGAGTCTCGTAGGGTCGGGTTGGGATGGGCATATGCTGATATTGCTGCCCGCCATCCCCTTCGCCCTCCATCCCTCGGCTTTTAATAAAGAAGCGTGTGTCCGTGTGCTTGCCCCTCTCTCTCTCTCTCTCTCTCTCTCTCTCTCTCTCTCTCTCTCTCTCTCTCTCTCTCTCTCTCTCTCTCTCTCTCTCTCCCTCCCTCCCTCCACCTCTCTCTCCCTCTCTCTCTCTCTCTCTCTCTCTCTCTCTCTCTCTCTCTCTCTCTCTCTCTCTCTCTCTCTCTCTCTCTCTCTCTCTCTCTCTCTCTCTCTCTCTCCTCGCTTTCTTACGCCCTCGCTCGCTCTCTATCCTGCCTTTGCTTGCACGTCTTCGTCGTCTTGACATTAAAGTTTGGCCGCCGCGCCAAGCTTCGAGGGCCGCCGAAGGGCTGTCCAAAGTTAATTGCGCGTTTATCCTCCTTAGGCGCTCACCCCTTTTACCCTCTCTTGCGTGGCGGGGCGCGGTGGGTAAGGGGGGGGCGGGGGAGAGAAGCAGCGGGGTTAGCGCCGGCGAAGCCCTCCGCCTCGGTTTGGAGATATTTGGGGAGAAGGCACATTGCAAAAGAGGTTAGATGAGCACGAAGAAAAGGAATTATTTCCCCGGACCAAAATTTTAGTTAATTTTACGACAGTAAATACTTTTTGAGGTTCCAAATGTCGACGCTTTAGTGGTTAGAACCAATTTTTTTTTGCCACCAACAGTTGACACGCTGAAATTAATGTGTTTGGTTACTGGGATGAGAACAATCAAAAGTGTTTTTGTTGTTGGTTTCACTCTTGTAACTAACACGTTAATTTCAGCAACTAAATTTTAGTTCTGGTGACGAAAATTTGTTTCTGATAACTAAAGCGTCGGCGTTTTGAACCAAAAAAGATTAGTCGTCTTAATTCAACAAACATTTTGGTCCGGCGAGGAACTAATTTTTTTCTCCGTGCGGGAGTAGAGGGAAGGCGGGCGCGAGACTGGGGTTTTCTTATTACTAATAATAAAGCTTGCAGCATTCTACGTGACTCATGATGAAGCTCCACTGCGACTCTTCTTTATTACTTTTGGCCGTCGCGTCCCTCCGCCCAGCAGAAGCCCGGCCCGGCCACGGCGTTTGCGAGAAAAGGAGGAAATAAGTTACCGGAACTCCGCCCGCCCGTCCCGCCCACAGTCGTGCATCTGCGCCTTTCCACTAGGCAACACCTGAGCAAAGGTGCGAGTGGGCAAATGCACGAGGATCGAGGGTGAAACAACTCCGAAATCAATTTTTGGCCACGTAATTCAGAAAAATTCTGAAAAAAATAAGATAAACTCAGTGAAATTTCAGAAAAATTCAGTAAAAATCAGGAAAATTCTTAAAAATTCTCTTAGATTCACAGAATTCTGGAAAAAAAAAAACTCAAACTAAAATTCACTAAAAATTCACCTCGAATTTTACGTACTAAAATTCAGAGTTGCTCTCCCCCCGAAAAGGATGCTTTCCACTTTTACTTCTCTGTTTTGGCTACTTACTCTGAGCGCGGCAGCGTGTCTCGTTAATATTTCCACCTCTCTCCCCCCCCCCCTCGCGCTGCGTGACACTCGCGCCATATTATATTCTGTGGAATATGCCGCAAACCTCATCGCTTTTCCAGATTGGAGCCAAGGCCGCGCGAGGCGAGCTCTCCTCCACCCGCCTCTCTTCGACCTCTCTACGCGCCCACGTACCCCGCCCACCTCCACCACGTCAAGGCCTCTCTTCGACCTCTCTACGCGCCCACGTACCCGGGCCGGGCGCCTCCCCCATCCCCCCCCCTCACCACCAAGCCAAGGTCGACTCGGCGCAGGGAGGCCCGGGGGTAGGGGTAGGGGTACCCGCCCGGGCTGCCCCTCCCCCCCTCACACACCCTTGTGCCCGGAGCACCCCGCGCCTCTCGCCGGCACATTCTCCTCCTCATGAACGGCGAGCGTTTTGGTGAACACTATGGCGGAGACACTAACAGCGTGTCAGCGGGAAAAAGTTCAGGTTTTGGTTGCACTGGTAAAACAAAATGTTTAGTTCTAATGCATCAATGGTGTTTAGTTCCTAATGTTCAAAAGCTATAAATAGCTATAAACCTACTGGCGTAAAGTTGGACCAACTAGACATCAATAATTCATAAGTTTAACTATACACCAGCTGGTGTATAGTTTGTTAACATTTTGGAACTAAACGCCAATGAATGAAGTAAAGAAGTAAACATTTGTTTTACCAGTGTGTTGCTTCTGAATAGGGATGCCGATGGTAGGCAGAGGGCTAGGCGCACTAGCGTGCTTCGAGGCTGGAGAAATCGACAACCCAGTCCCTCTTCTCTCCCTCTCTCTCTCTTTCTCCCTCTCTCCTTTGGGATACAACACACGGCTTGAGACAGTAAGGACGCTTACCGGCCATGCCCCGTCCCCCCTCCCCCTCCTGGGCGCTGCTGCGAGGAGGCCCCTGATTACGGATAGGAATCCTATCTCTCTCTGTCTCGCTCCATCTCACTCCCCGCTCCCTCCCTCCCTCCCTCCCTCCCTCCCTCCCTCCCTCCCTCCCTCCCTCCCTCCCTCCCTCCCTCCCTCCCTCCCTCCCTCCCGGGGCCCGTAGGGGCTGGTGCGGCTGGTGCAGGAGTCGAGGGCTGCGTCGTCGCCTCTCCTCTCTTCTCTCTCTCTTCCCCTTTCTCCCCATCCTCGTCTGCTTGTTCCCCTCCACTCCACACAGATACTCCCGTACATAACGCTCACTACCCCCCTCTTCCTCCTCCTCTGCTCTCCGTTCGCGCCAACGCAGGCATTCCTAACCCTCTTCTGTCTGAAACAGCGCTGGCCCCTCCGGGCCCCGCCCCGCCCCGCCGCGCCCCGCCGCGCCCCGCCGCGCCCCGCCGCGCCCCGCCCCGCCCCGCCCCGCCCCGCCCCGCCCCGCCCCGCCCCGCCCCGCCCCGCCGCGCCCCGCCGCGCCCCGCCGCGCTCCGCCACGCCAGCACGGCCCGAGAGGCTCGCTCCACTCGAACCTGCGACCTACATTGCAATGTCCCGCCCGGAGAGCAAGTCCGTGTTCTTCCGCCGGAAGCTATACGTGGCGCCTGCGGGACTCCGGGTAGGCCATCCCGCGGCACAAGCGTGCGTTGGCAGTCATGATGCTGCCTACCCATCAGGCGGGTAGGGTGAGCTGAGCACCACGCGCCTCTTGTTCTTCATCTGCCCGTCTGATTCCGAAGATCGCTCTCGCGCCTCCGTCCTTGTCGCACTCATGGGGGCTCTGCCACTCTCACTCTGCCATTCCCAAAATGGGGCACCGTCATGAGTGCGAGAAGGACGGAGGCGCGAAAGCGATCTTCGGAAGCAGACGGCTGTTTGAGAAGCCCACTGTCACGTCCCGCCCCGCCCCACGCCACCCCGGGATCATTAACTTCTTCAACACAACACTACAGTTGAAACGCAACAGTTATTACATTCTTTGACTTAGTTATACAAATTGATTTAGTAGAAAACATTTTTAATAGTGAAGGTGACTGCAAGAAGAAAGCGGCCTACCCTGTTTTGCGCTTCTTCTCCTCATTTACTCCCCTCCGTGGTTCTATTTCCCATTTTTATTTGATTTTTTTTTCTCTTGTGCCCCTGCTGGCCCTTTTGCCTCGGTTGCGGACCGGGTTCAGGGTCGGCGGGGGGTCTGTTATGTGTTCTGCGAATGCTGTGTTGCTGGAAGGGCTTGCCCCTGCTTTTTGCGCCCCGCCACACCACGTTCGCTAACAACCCACCAAGTTGTAACAACAAATCGCCAGGGCCCTTTGTCTACCCCGCGGCCTCCGATAGGCGGGGTAGGGTGGGGTGGGGTGGGGTGGGGTGGGGTGGGGTGGAGGGCTGAAGACGTGCCGCGCATTCTTTGCATCAGCATCCGGATGAGCATCGTGGTGGGGCAGCGAGGCTCTATCTATCTATCTATCTATCTATCTATCTATCTATCTATCTATCTATCTATCTATCTATCTATCTATCTATCTATCTATCTATCTATCTATCTATCTCTGGCCGGGGTCCCCGGAAACGGGCCGCGTTTCACGGGGAAATTGTAATGCAGGGAGGGTGTACCCCTGTCATGCACGAGAACCTCTAGTGCGTGACTGTCGAACACATCCATGTCTTTGACCTTCCACTTGCACAGGGAAATTTTCATATAGGCCTTACACAGGTAAAACTAAGGCGTAATAGCCTTACGCCCGTTTTCAAGCGTACTGATATCACGCCTGAAATCAAGCGTAACAGGTCTATCGGCTCCTATTCCTCGTATCTTAATGTTTGGGAGAATTTCTTCCCTACGCTTCATTTCAAGCGTAACGTCTTCAAGCGTAACTCTATGCTTCACTTAAGCGTACAGTTACGCCTTGGTTTTACTAGTATACTTTTTTGAAAATGCACAACTTATAAAACTGCTCATATAAATTATATGTGTGCAACAATTAAAACTGTGTGTTTTGCAGGAACTCAAACGCACTCCAAGAGAACGAGTTATAGTTGGTACTATCATAACGGGGTTGCAGGAAACAAAATTTCGTTCGTGAAACCGACTCATTTCTTGAACGCGCGTAAAATTAACTACATTTAATGGCGAATGTAAGAAATGTTCTCGGTTGTGTTTGCAGTGCTTGCTGAGAAGTGCTTTGGTTGGTGCGTCGCACATAACATTTCTTACACAACCGTGGCGGAATAACTCTGTTGAGCCCGGTGCGCTCCCAACTATTTCTCTATCGTTTTCTCTCTCTTGCCCGGTGCGCTCCCCACTATTTCTCTCTCGTTTTCTCTCTCTCTTGCCCGGTCTTTCGCTCGACTCCTGACCTTTGCTTACCTTTGTTTCTCCTCTGTGTGCTTCAGGCTGTGGATTTCGTTCCCTGCCTTGCCGTACCCTGCCGCGCTCCGCTGGTGAGTATCAACGCAATTTATTTTCTAGAAAAGCTTAGGATTCGGAAGGAAGCAGAAGCATTGATACACAAAGAAAAATAACCTCGTAAAATACCTTGGCGGTGCGCTGATCTCGGAGGGATGGTATCACGGGACCGGCTCGGAGCTTATTCTCGGCATCCAGTTCAAATTCACTTTGGTGAAATTTTCTTGGTGAAATAATAGAGTAGACCTTCAAGAACCTGGGCCTGTGAAAATTTTGTGAGAATTCCTTCCGCGAGCTGCTGAGGAGTTTACTGTCGCAGTCAGCCCAGACGCGGATTAGGGGCTGGGTATGCGTTGCGACTCCAGGCACATCGATCCTCACAAGGTCTCACACTTTTTACTGCAGTACTTAAATACCTTTGATTTTGCCTGCCATGACAATCACACACTCCTTTGTACGTGACTTCAAGCCGAGCAGACTGTTGTGCTTGCAGTATACGGCGCCGGGGGCAGTGCTAACCTTTTGCTGTCAGCACAAGCAGTCTGCCTCGCGTGGGTGGTGGAGCAGGCGGAGGCACGGTCGGGGGTGAAAGGTTATAGCTGCTGCGCGTGCTGCGCGCGTGAGAGTGAGAGTGTGAGTGAGTGAGTGAGTGAGTGAGTGAGTGAGTGTGTGTGTGTGGGGGGGGTTAATGGGAGCATCCATCACGCTCTTAGGCGGTCGCAGGTGGGCCGCCGGGGGTCGAAGCGGGGCGATGCTGTGGCTCTCTCTCTCTTTCTCTCTCTCTCTCTCTCTCTCTCTCTCTCTCTCTCTCTCTCTCTCTCTCTCTCTCTCTCTCTCTCTCTCTCTCTCTCTCTCTCTCTCTCTCTCTCTCTCTCTCTCTCTCTCTCTCTCCCTCCCTCCCTCCCTCCCTCCCCCCCCCTATCTCCCTCCCTGCTCCCTCCCTCCCAACCTCCCTCCCACCCTCCCTCTCCCTTCCCCCATAACTTAGCTCCTTACGCCCCCTTTCCCCTCGGCGTCGTACCTCAGCGATGCTTGTTTGCACGCCCATGTGTGTCTGCATCTAAGTCCCATTGTACGAATATCGCCCACATGCGCACACTCACTCTTAAAAAACTAGCGTCAATTTTTTACTCTCATCTCTGTGCGTGGGCGTCCCTTACGAATTACTCAGGCGGCTTTGTTTGGCTTTAGGGCGTCATTACGTAACGTTACGCCAACAGAAACGCAATATGCACTCTCAGCCCGTCATAGACTTATTCGTGAATAGCCCATTAACTTATATGTACTAGTATAATATTCATAAATTTCTACACACATATGAACATTTTCTCTATAGTTTAATACACTATTTTTTAAAGAGTTCATACTTAAAAAGGAAAACCTCCATACATATGAAGAAAATAATAGTGGATAGTTATTCTAGTGCATATAAGTCTACAAGAAAATTCTTATAAAAGAAAATGTCAATAACGGTCTGAGAGTGTGCGTTTTCTCATAGAAAACGGTTTGAGAAAGCTAGAAACGCTTCAATAACGTTCAAGAATTGTCATTTCAATTTTCGTCTTAGTTCTGTTCTGTTGCTGGTACGTAACGACGCCCTGTTTGGCACATTACATCCCTGACAACTGATATAACACTCGGAAAGCCGCGAGGCGAGATTTTCCCCACTCCCACCGATACCCCCCCCCCCTTCCCCTTTTGGGTGGGAGGTGGGGGATGCCACGCCCTAATTAGGCCGTGCAGGAAATGAAGCGCAAGGTTATGGGCGTGAGGATTAAGAGCCGTTGTGACCTGACCCGGGCCGGGAAGGGCAGTGCGGGCCGGGGCCGAGGGAGTGAACACCCTTAAAAAATCACTACAAAATGAAGAAAATCGGGGGGGGGGAATAGAAAAAATCTGTAGAAATTTGCTAAAATTAAGGAAAATCACGAAACACCAGAAAAATCGTTGTACGCTTGAATTTATAGTGAAGGACCAAGGACCCCTCGGCTAGGGCTCAGAGTCTGCTGCCTAATTTTTCTTTTCTCTTTTGTATGTGCGCGCGCCTTTTTTCCCCCCCTTACTCCTGGCTGTCCCCGCTGCAGCCCAGGTCCAACCGGCCTCACTACGTCAGCCGGGACGCGGCCCCGCGGGATCTTCCCTCTTATATATCAGCTGTCACATCTCATACCCCCCGGTGTTTGGTGGAGGTCGTGACATTTTGGTTTAGTGGGGATGAGAGAGAAAAGGTCCTGCTGTTGTTCGCCGCGTGGTGCGGGTCCCGTGGGATGCGCGCCGCTTGATCCCTCTGGTCCTCCAGGCAGGTGGGCGGGGCGGGACGGGACCAGGCGTTATTAGGAGCGCGCACGGGAAAAAAAATCGTGCAGCTGAAATCAGATGTGAAAAATTAGCTCTACGGCTAAAAACTTTCAATGGCGGAAAAATAAAAAGCAGGGTAGCTAGAAAATAAGCTTAGTAGCTTAAAAAATAGCTGCGCTTCTTCACCCAAAAAAAATAAGTACACCTGTTTTGTTTTTTTTTAAAGACACGAACTACTTTTTTTGCGCGCGCTCGGGAAAGCGTCGCCTCTGACGACATCGTTCTCGGTTCAAGTATTTTGTTCGCTTGACTTCGTGGAGTGCTCTCCCTGCCACTCGATCTGAGAACCACATATAATGGAAACGCTCTAAGGTCGTTTCTACTGCCAAAATTTTGGCGTTTGTTGTGAATGCCGTACTGTGAATTTTTACACTTTTTCTGTGAATGGCCAAACTTTTTGGCTTTTTCAATGTCAAAATTCGGCGTATTTTCCGAGGAATTCCAATTTTTTGCCGCAGTTCGGAATATTGGCATTTAAAATGTGCAAAAAATGGCATTCTTCACAAGGCCACTGGTTGAACAGTGCGGGGGCGGGTTGTTCTTTGAATGCGCAGCAGTGTCGCGGGATTGCCTACCCCATGCGGTTGAGTTTGCAAAACAGTTGCGCACAAACACCCGGTATACACGGTCTCCATGCGCTCTAGTTATGTATATGTGCATGGAGTCAGGCTGACTCCATGATATGTGTGTTTTTTGCAAACTTTTATGCTAAGTTGCACATTTCGTTTCACACACTTTTTTCCTTTTTTCTCGCAAAAGTGCCTGAATTATTACAACCGCAGACATAAAAACGTTCAAAATCAAACAATTTTTTTCGAGAAAAATTTGATTACGTATCTTCTTTTTTTTATTATATAATTAAAAGCTACAAATCTAGTTGATGTGAGTGAAATATCACCGGTCGGTATCCACGCCTGCCCACTAGGCCATTCCTCTGCACAAGTGTGTAGCTGTTGCCTAGCAGGCAGGCGTGAATACCGACAGCTCTACACAGATGTGTGTTGGGCGGGTTTTGCCTACTTTTATGGCAGCACTGCGGGTCGCCATAGGGCGGCCGGGCCGCGGGCCGCTGTGCCGCGGGCTGGCCTACCCTGGAGCTGGCAGGCGGTGCCAGTCGCTTTCTTTTACCAATGCACGAAACTGAGTTTCCTCCGAGGGTCTTTCACTAAATGTTCAAGCGTACACCGATTTTCTGGTGTTTCGTGTTTCGTGATTTTTATTTTTACTGATTTTTTTTTTCTGATTTTTTCTTGACTTTTTAGTGATTTGTTTTAGGGTGTACACATTGAAGGACGTCTCGGTTTCCTCTGCGTTTCCCCGCGAACACATCTATAGTCGCTTTTCATCTTCTTTGCGACGGGCTTGGTTATTTATTTGGGAAACTGTTGTTGTTGTTTTCATTGTGCTATTTTATATGAATGAACTGACGCTGTATCGTTTTGCGTTTCAGGAGGGGTGCCTGCCTTCCCATAAGCATGCGCTGTTTATGGTGAGTGGTTGGTTAGGAAAGTGCGTAGCCTAGCCGTAGGCGCACTAGGCGCAGTAGCCTGTCTTTTTAAGAGGTAAGAGCCGCTCCCACCTCCACTCTCCCCCCCTCCCCCCCTGCTCTCGCTCCCGCATCGCCCGATCCTCTCGGTTCCCGTTCTCCATTCTCAGTGTGTTTTTTTTTTTTTGCAGACGGAGGCTGGTCTAGGCGCCGCATGCCGTTCCTCAATCCCAAGATGAGCACGCGGCTCTCCGCCATGTTCTACACCGTGGAGGTGGGGGACACCAAGTTCACCATTCTCAAGCGTTACCAGAATCTCAAGCCCATAGGATCTGGTGCTCAGGGTATCGTATGGTAAGCGCTCCTCAACAACTATTCTTCGATTGTATTTAAAAGAATTGATCCTATTTTTGTTTGATTTTTTAAAATTGTATTTTGTCGGTTGCGTGTAAATGATAGATGCTCATATGCACTTTGGTATTTGCTTTTCTAGTTCTGTTATTTTCTTTTCAATGACAATGAAGGGTATCTGCATGTGCATGACAAAGTCGTTATACTTTGGTTTGTCATGCAAGCCAAGAAATATTTTGTGTTCAACCTTTCTGAATGACATTCGGTGGGCTTTTCTTGGGCTCAGGTCTGATTACGGTATAATTTATCTTTGTAACTAAAAGGTATAAATGAAGAATAATTATCTTTCAATAAAATGGGCATCAGCCATATGTATATATGTGCGCATATTGTGTGAGTATTTTCGTTTTGCATTTTAAGGAAAATGTTAATATGCACAAGTCATGTGCGTTTTTACTTCTGCTGGTTCTAAGAGACATTCTTTGATTCCCTATTGGTAAATTATTTTAAATTTGTCATGTGTGTGTTGTTTATGCCCAAAATAAGTCAATATTGCTTCCTTTGATTTTTAGCTGTACTATGGTACATATTTGTGTAGTGCTTTCTGATTTTCAGTTTGCCTACCGTACCTAGGATGCAAGAATGTTGAATTGGTTGATGATTTGACTGCCCTCACGAAATGGCATAGAAATAAAAATGTTTGGACATGTAATTTTGCAGGCAACTATGAGCCTGAGTGTGTGGTGTGAGTTGCTGCAGTGAAGAAGTAGTTGCTTAGGCAGACACTGCTATTCTGTGCGTGACCTGACTGCATCACAATCATGTTCTACTCGATGGAGGTCGAGGACACGCAGTTTTCGGTGCCGGAACGCTATACAGATTTGGAGCCGAAGGGCGTGGGGGCCCAGGGTATGGTGTGGTGAGTAGCAGCCCTCCCTGCTAAGCCTCCCCGGCCCATACTGCCCGGCCACCCGCTTACCTCTTGGCCTTCTCGTTACTAACAACTCTGCTCACATTTAAATTTAACGGTGTCTAGCCTAGCTTGGGTGGTCTACCATCTGCTGCTGTCGTACCTTTCTTAAAGGGATCTGCTCATGTTTCCTTTTCTTTTTAAAGGGGAACTGAAATTATAAAGAAACATAGACCTAAAAGCTGTAATCATTTTCCATACTAACAAATTAAATGGTTTGCTTTGGAACAGGAAGTATTGATGGTACATCTTTTGGGTTGTAGGTATACATAAACATTTAACTCACTGGTGCTTCTGTAGTTTTCATACTTTGCATATGCATGAACATCTGTAGTTGTTTGGAGCTTCTAAAACTTTAAGTTCATATTGTTTTTTCTGCGCACCTTATATTTTATACTATAATTGACCATCTGTGAATGTAAAACGTGCTTAGTGTAAATATACATTCATTTAATTAGTAATGTTACTTACTTTTGTTTCATTGATCAGAAATAAATTCCTTCAGCTGTTTGTGTTTTATCATTAATCATTCTATGTTTTAACTATTGTTTTTTATCACTTCCAGTGCTGCATACGACACTTTGACACAACAAAATGTGGCCATTAAAAAGTTAAGCAGACCCTTCCAAAATGTTACCCATGCTAAAAGAGCATATCGGGAATTTAAGCTCATGAAGCTTGTTAACCATAAAAACGTAAGTATGTCCCATCATAAGCATTAACTTTGTCAACTGATGGTTTTAAGTTCATTATCTATAATTCTTCATTCTTTCATTTGTTTATTTATCCAACTCTCTATTTATTTACTATTTTCTTTATGATTTATTCAGATTATTGGACTTCTGAATGCTTTTACACCTCAGAAGTCTCTAGAAGAATTTCAAGATGTTTACCTGGTGATGGAGTTAATGGATGCCAACTTATGTCAAGTAATTCAAATGGATCTAGACCACGAAAGAATGTCATATTTATTGTACCAGATGTTGTGTGGAATAAAGCATCTTCACTCAGCGGGGATTATTCATAGGGTATAGTATATATTTTTAATCTTTATTTTATTTTCAACATTTGTCCTCTGCTTCTACCCAATTTTCATGTGTAAAATTTCTGATCAAATCAAAACAATTTATTTGACCCATATTTACAGGACCTGAAACCCAGCAACATTGTTGTCAAATCAGACTGCACTCTTAAGATCTTAGACTTTGGATTGGCAAGGACTGCCGGAACAACTTTCATGATGACACCTTATGTTGTTACTCGTTATTATCGGGCGCCAGAGGTATTTTACTCTATTTATTCCTATTAAATCTATGTGGTTTTGTTCATAATGAGTTTCTAATAATCTGAATTTTTGATTTTAGGTCATTTTGGGCATGGGCTATAAGGAAAATGTTGACATATGGTCAGTAGGATGCATTATGGGAGAAATGATTCGAGGTGGTGTTCTATTTCCAGGAACTGATCATATTGATCAGTGGAATAAAATTATTGGTAAGTAAAGTTGTATAGCTAAACCCCTATTTTAAACAGTCAGTACTTAAAAACTGTTAAAAAACTTTTCTTCCATATTCAGAACAACTGGGCACTCCTTCATCAGAGTTTATGAGGAGGTTGCAACCTACTGTTCGGAGTTATGTAGAAAATAGGCCAAGACATACCGGGTATCCATTTGACCGTCTTTTTCCTGATGCTCTGTTTCCGTCCGATTCAAATGAGCACAACAGGCTCAAAGGTAAGAGTCTCAATTTTGACTGCTAACGTTAGAGAATTGATTTCAACAAATAACATCTTTCTGTTTCTGGCAATCAATTACATCATTATTAATCTTTACAGCAAGTCAAGCTAGGGACCTTTTATCAAAAATGTTAGTAATTGATCCTGAGAAGAGGATATCTGTTGATGACGCTCTCCTACACCCATACATCAACGTGTGGTATGATGAAGGAGAAGTTAATGCGGTAAGTGTCTTTCAATACCAATTGCAGTGTGCTGTATGACTTAGGTAATAGTATTTCGTGTTTCTATTAATTCTTAACTTTCAAACACTATTCAGCCTGCCCCTGGCCCTTACGACCATTCGGTGGACGAGCGCGATCACACAGTTGATCAGTGGAAAGAGCTCATCTACTCAGAGGTGATGGATTATGAAAAACTCCATAGTCAGTCCAACAGTTTGGCATCCCCTGCGTCAAGGTCAACGCCTCAACCGCCAGCCGAAGATGTAGTGGAAGACATGGTGGACGGACAGAGAGCAGCTGCAAGACGGTAGAGCCTGGAGAGCGCAGTTGGCGACTAGTGAGACAACAGTCCGAAGGGCAGGGCTCCAAAAGCTAAAAGATCCCTGTGTCTGGATTCCGCCGACTACGCACTGCCCAGCCCAGCTACTCTCAAGCCATACTCACAAACTCTATTCAAAGTAAAAAATGAAGACAATGTTTATCCATCTTAAAAATGACAAAAAAGGGGAAAAAAAAAAAGAAAAAAAGGGAATAACAATAAAAAACGATTTTAAAGACTACATGCGGTTGGAACATGTGTTGTGCATGGTCAACAGTTACTTGTGATTGACCCAATGAGAAGGGAAACAGTCTAACTCTGGATGTAATTATTCTGTGGGGTGTGAATGTGTTTTGTATGGTGTGTAAAATTAGAATCAAACAGTGACAATTGTGTCAATAGACTTAAAAATTGTAATAATGTTAAAAAATTTTGTTTCAATTTTTATTATGAATTTCCTATGTGTGATTTGGAAGTTAGTGCAAGTTGCATCTTGTGCCAGATCTCAGGGCTGACTTTGGCGTGCATCAATGGCACGCTGGTCACAACACCAATTCCTTTATAAAACTGTTCTTAATCATTTTTGAGTTAAACTCGGTGGACATTCTAAATCAAATTCCTGACCTCTGTTTTGTAGCAATTTGTAGAGCTTTCTTATCACATTTTAAGTGCTGTGAGAGATGTAATTTGCTGCATTGGATGATTTTGGGTGTTGGAGAGTACCTGATGAACGTTCCAGTCAGTCCTACATCCAACATGTTATCGATATTAGATGTAAACTCAAAGTATTACCAAAGAACTGTATACAAAACACCATCTTATATACTAGGCAGTTTAAAACGCTTCATTCATAGCTCTGGGATGAATGGTATAGCTCCCTGCTCATGATTTTCCACTGTTCCATGAAAACTCTCCAATCAAAGGTAGTAAAATGATAGTTAAAATGATGAGGTGTGAAAAGGGCTTTTCTGGACTCAGCCACTCAGCCCTCCTAGCTGTAAGTGAGAGTGCAAGTGCAATAGGCTAAGGTGTAAAAGCAAATCAACTTTGTGCCACAGCCATGTTTTATATTGTTGGTTGGCACAGTTTTGTAAATTAATTGTTGCCATTTGGAAGTTTGATAAAGGTATAGCTTCCATTATAATTACTTGCTTTGGTCCGATCCATTTAAAATTAGCTTTTTGTATGAAATCTGGTATTAAAATGGTACACATTGTTGATGGGAAAGTGGTGTTTTTTTGTAATGCTGCATTCATTTACGTATATTGTTTTTCATTTATTCTGTTTATTTATTCTATTCTAATTATGTATTTCTCCTCTGTGATGTTTAAGGCAGAATGAGATGTTGGAAGCTAGGACTTGTTGTAAAAAGATGAAAACAAAACAAAAAATGAAACTTTTTTTTGGAGGGAATGTTTGTACTTTCTGAGTGTCAAAATTGCCCATGTCTGATAAGACTGGATACTGAAGGTAAGTTTTCTTTCGTAAACTGTACCAACAGCTTTGTTTCCAGTTTGGGTTGTCTTCTCTATCATCACAAGAATAACCTGTGCTCCACTCTTATGATACAACAAATTTGACAGTATTCCATTCCTATTTTTTTTTCTAATTCACTAATTTTGACTTCCTAACAAGTCTTTTGTTAATTTGTATATTTTAAAATTTTATTTCTTTTTAGAATTTTGTGATCATGTCTAGAAAGTAAAACAAAATTAATGTGAGAATGCCTTATATTTTGCCATTAGGTTGTGTGTTTACTTTCATGTATTGTGCACTTTTAATCTGCTGAGTTCTTTTTTGTCTAGGAGTATTATTGGACACCTACAGACTGGTATTTGAAAAGTTGTATTTTGTATATGCAAGTCCCTACCCCATTTTTTTTAAATGTCCTCTTTTAATTTTTGTTTTTTATTTTAAAATTATTTTTGTTATTTTATCATATTTTGTTTTGGAAATGTTTAGGTTTAATACTCGCAAAGAACTTTAGGTAATCTATACCTTTGTATATATAACATGTCCTGCTCCCAGCCCTCATTTGTGAATTATTTATATATTATGGTTATACTTGTAGTTATATGAAGGCAGTATGTTATCATTCTTAGTGTGTATTGTACTCTGACACCTGCTGTAGATTGTTTTTCCATGTCTTTGAGTACAAAGTTATTTGTATTGAGGGTTTATGACTAAATGATGTTGCAGTTTGAAGGGAAGCTTTGAAATGTCATCTGTCCTGTACTTACTAGCCCATTAATAAAGATAGTCATTCAAGTTTCAATCATTTGAATCAGTAGATCAAGGTAGCAGGAAACAGTGAAATGTGCATCACTGTAAATATACCAACCTGTGACTCATGCTCATAATTCTTTTGTGTCGAGTTGTGGTGCAAATTTCAAGGAACCAATTGAAATAAACAAGTCCAACCAAATCCTTCAATAAAATGTCATTTGAATGGAGTGGAGTGTTACTGCGAAGACAACTTCTGCTTCAGAAAAAGTGAATATCTACCAAACGACATCATGCTTCGGGCGACTGGTATACGTTCCCCGGGGTTAAATAAAAGTTTCTTTTGAATTTCGATATCGATTTTCATAAAATTTACCAAGGCTTTGCTTTTTTGCGAATTTCCATTTTTCCTCGAAATCGACAGGGGTTGTACGGAGACTTTAGAGCACCTCCAGACCGCCCTCCGAGGGTTGATTCAACCGAAATCTGCCAAGAACGACAAAAAGAATCGGACGAGATTCCAACACGCAAAAGCATTCCGGTAGCCTAGATGCTTTGGGACGGTGGACGGGCGGGGAGACGACTTTCGCAAAAGCGATTTTCTCCCAAACTAAGTCCGATATCGTATCAAGGAATATGTAGAAGGAATCTAGTGTCTCGATCCTCCCACTGAGAACAAGTTCAACCAATAAAAGGGGAGGGGGGGGGGGGGAGAGAAAAATAACAGATTGTGAAGATTTGAACCCAAAAGCGTCTCTACAGCCCAGATGAGTTGGGACGGGGGATGGAGATGCTAACCACTAGGCTGCCGGTTCGCACAGTATGTGTGGCTTTCACGTGGCGATGCAAAAACGAATGCCCAACTTAAGGTGAATCCACAATACTGCTCATACCTCATAGCTAATGCACTCATGTGGCTCATAAGTTCCTCGCATTCTACCATATGTTTTTGGTGAAAGTGAAAATTTAATATATTTAATATATTTCGAAGAGTCCATGTCACCAAATAAGTTCCCTAGTTTGCCTTCTTACTTCTTACACTCCCTCAGGACACTCACGCACGGATGCATGCACGCGCGCTCCTGAAGTGGATAGCTTCCAAAACGACTCAGGAGGTGGGTGGGTTGCCTGCCGTCACGGCGCTGTCGCTCCACCGCAACGCACCGGCGGCTAGCACTCGGCGGCTCGGCTCGGCTCGGCTCGGCTCGGCTCGTATCGGCTTAGGCATTGTGTTGTCGTCGCATCGCTGACGTTACATCTGCTATGCGGTTGGTGAAAATATGAAATTTATCCAGTCGTTTTGCATTTCTCAGTTGAAAGATCTTCTGAGACTGTGGGTTATAGTCGGCGTGGTAGCGTAAAATTCCTGACATTTACTAGATTGCGGAACTGGAGTGATGAAGGTTTAAGATGTGAGAGATGGGAGGTTAGGTTTGTTATTGCTGGCTTGTTTTTGCAAACTTATTTAGTAAATCAAAGGCAGTTCTTTGTGTTTGTGTGTTATTTGAAGATTGTGGCTGTTAAACATTCTATGTAGGTTGTAGGAAAAACATTTATGTCGTTACCACTTACTTGTCAGTATGAAATGAAGATTTCATGGAGGACAAAAGTAATGACTAGAGATTGAGTTACTTGTTAAAGTGGGCTGAACATATTTCATTACATGTAACTAACGATTTCAAATTAAAATAGAATTGGGAGAATATAATTGTGAAGATAGGGCTGAAGATGGATTTGTTTGAGTTTAAGAACTAGAGTTTTGCGTGAAGAGGGAAATGGAGTTTTGATAAAAAAAAACTGCGAATAATTGTGGTAGGATTGGTATTGCTTGTTAATTTAAGAGCGTGAGGTGTGCATCGATCTTTTAGTAGACTGTACTGGGTCCATGTTAGTTGAAGATTGTCGACAAGAAGCAACCAGCAGTGGAGGCAGTTGCTCAAAATTAGCATTGCATTTTCATTGCTGTGGTATCATTAGAACAAATCAAGATATGTCTGTTGTTCAGTATTGAAAGAAAAGGCATGATAGCGATTCCCTCAACCTGATGAGTCATGCGCATAGAGAGGTGCGAAGGTTTTGAAAATAAATGATTCAGTGTCGTGATAGCAATGATTAAAAGTAAATACCTCTTATGTTGTCAGGATCTCAGTATTCTAAAGGTATGCATTACTTGTTTTAGTCACTGTGTAATGAGCCTGTGCTCTACGTCACATAATTTTTTGTGAAAAAATATTGCAACCTTCCCATATTTGTTAGTGTAAAAGTGTGTCAAGAGCAAAAAGTCATTTTGTGGTAAAATCTTTGCGCATAGGGTGTATTCTTTTTTAAGCAAAGTAGTCCTTTCCCGTGATGTTTCTTGGGAACAAACCTGAAATCTGTACAAAAGTTATACTTTTTTCGGCCTTTGATTTCCTGTGAAATCAGTGAACTTCAATGATTCCTGAAAGCTCTCAGGCAGGTTTATTGCTCATATCTCTTAAACTAAGACAGTTATTGCTTTTCTGGCCCATGATATTCTATTCGTGAGGTAAAATGAAGCTTCCCTGTGGATTTGGAGCAAATCATAGATATTTGATTATTTTCGCCACAGATATGGCAGGCTAGCCTTTGCATTTTTGATATTTTGGGTCAAATTTTTTCTTTTGCCAGGGATTGTGACTCTTTTGTACCCCTAGACTCACTAAGGACCGTAAGGGCGCTTCTGACCTACGGTATTCGTTTCTAAGAGAGTAACGAAGGTTCCCTGTGAATTTGAAGGCAATCGGAGAGATTCGATGATTTTCGCCTCAAAACTGGCAAGGCTATAGCCTTTGGATTTTGGAGATTTTGGGTGAAAAAAAATTTTCTCCGGAAAATTACAGGATTGTGCAGACTGACTCTTATCTACCCCTAGATCAAGCTCCGAGGGTGGGATCACCCGCAAACAGTGTTTCTCGAGCAGAAATGCATTTTTTTCTGAATTTTTTTTAGGTGTAATTTCCCTTATTTTTCTCAAAGTAAGACCGTAAGGGCGCTTCTGACCTACGGTATTCGTTTCTAAGAGAGTAACGAAGGTTCCCTGTGAATTTGCAGGCAATCGGAGAGATTCGATGATTTTCGCCTCAAAACTGGCAAGGCTATAGCCTTTGGATTTTGGAGATTTTGGGTGAAAAAAAATTTTCCCCGGAAAATTACAGGATTGTGCAGGCTGACTCTTATCTACCCCTAGATCAAGCTCCGATGGTCAGATCACCCGCAAACACTGTTTCTCGAGCAGAAATCCAGTTATTTTTGAAAATTTTGCAGCGGGATCCGTAGACCAGGAAACAAAAACTAATAAGTGGTTTTAAAATCTTTGCTCTTTTTGTATTACTTTTAGCAAATTAGTCCTTTGCAGCCTTATTTCTGAAGAAGAAACAAAAAGTATCTAGCCATGTTATACTTGTTTCAGTATTTTATTTTTTCTGAAATTAGTGACAATTATTTGAAAACTGTTATTTGTGTCTTAAATCTTGTAATTATTAGAGTTCTTCTTCTGCCTCTGCAGGGCTGGTACCCGGGGCCGCGGTGCGGTGGTCTTCTCACTGGGCATTCTGGGATCCACTGGCTGTCGCTCTTCAACACAAGGACCTGCAGCAAAATCACAAGTTTTTAAATAAAGGTGAGCAATCACTGAGTTGATGGTGCAGTTATTACTGCTGATCCAACTTTTTTTTTTGCCTTGTGTAAAGTAACTTTGAGCAGCATTTTCTCTGCAATTTGTCGGCCACCTTTGTTGGCTCTTAAAACTTGTGAATTAATCAAATCTCTTGTAGCGTTCCCGTGGGCTGGGTGTGGGTGAATTAATCCTGCAGTGTGGGTGTTTTTTCCGCACTGTAGGTGGCTTGGCGGCGCCGTGTCGCTCCCCCTGTTGCTGTGGGTTAAAGCACAAACTCTTGCCTGTAGAGGATAACTAAAGGCACAGAAGGCTCTCGCGCAGAGGATAAACAGGCACGCCCGGCAGAGGTCTGCAAACTCGCTTTCCTGGGCCGATGGGCACGGGCCGAGGGTCAGGTTAGGGGGGAGGGGGAGGGGGTGGAGTGGGGTTCTTCGGGAGCGAAGAACCTCCCCCCCCCCTCCCCTCACCCCTCACCTGCGCCTCGGCCTGTGCCTGTCGGCCTAGGGAGGTGATTTTGTAGAGCTTTGTCTCCCTTCCCCCATCTTGTTGGACTTCAGTGGTCATCACTGTAGCACCAACTCACTCTTTTTTTCAATTCTATGTTCTAGGTGCCTTCAACGTCTAGGATGTGAGCGGTGTCACCTTGGACAGCAAAGAAGGAGCGAAGGAGATGTAGGTGAGCAGAAATTTACTCACGGTCACAATTGTTGTTACTTAGAATTTTATTGTGCTTTATTCTTCGTTTTACAGATTTTACGTTTCACAGTCCTGGAAGTTGGACCACGCTGGCGTTAAACCATCCACTGCTCCACAAGAGGATCCATAATGCATCTTGGGAAACCTGTGAAAGAATTAATTAACTAGTAATTTTCAAAATTATTTGTCTCAACACTTCACATTACTTAAATGAAATACATCAAGAAAGAAATGCACAAACCATTTTTTTTTTGTTGCGTATCTTCTCCTTCGCTCCTCCTTTGATGTCCAAGGTGACACCGCTCACATCCTGGACGTTGAAGGCACCTAGAACAAAGAGTTGAAAAAAAAAGTGAGTTGATGCTACAGTGATGACCACTGAAGTCCAACTGGATAGGGGAAGGGAGACAAAAATCTACAAAATCACCTCCCTAGGCCGACAGGCACAGGCCGAGGCGCAGGTGAGGGGTGAGGGGAGGGGGGGGGGAAGGTTCTTCGCTCCCGAAGAACCCCACTCCACCCCCTCCCCCTCCCCCCTAACCTGACCCTCGGCCCGTGCCCATCGGCCCAGGAAAGCGAGTTTGCAGACCTCTGCCGGGCGTGCCTGTTTATCCTCTGCGCGAGAGCCTTCTGTGCCTTTAGTTATCCTCTACAGGCAAGAGTTTGTGCTTTAACCCACAGCAACAGGGGGAGCGACACGGCGCCGCCAAGCCACCTACAGTGCGGAAAAAACACCCACACTGCAGGATTAATTCACCCACACCCAGCCCACGGGAACGCTACAAGAGATTTGATTAATTCACAAGTTTTAAGAGCCAACAAAGGTGGCCGACAAATTGCAGAGAAAATGCTGCTCAAAGTTACTTTACACAAGGCAAAAAAAAAAGTTGGATCAGCAGTAATAACTGCACCATCAACTCAGTGATTGCTCACCTTTATTTAAAAACTTGTGATTTTGCTGCAGGTCCTTGTGTTGAAGAGCGACAGCCAGTGGATCCCAGAATGCCCGGTGAGAAGACCACCGCACCGCGGCCCCGGGTACCAGCCCTGCAGAGGCAGAAGAAGAACTCTAATAATTACAAGATTTAAGACACAAATAACAGTTTTCAAATAATTGTCACTAATTTCAGAAAAAATAAAATACTGAAACAAGTATAACATGGCTAGATACTTTTTGTTTCTTCTTCAGAAATAAGGCTGCAAAGGACTAATTTGCTAAAAGTAATACAAAAAGAGCAAAGATTTTAAAACCACTTATTAGTTTTTGTTTCCTGGTCTACGGATCCCGCTGCAAAATTTTCAAAAATAACTGGATTTCTGCTCGAGAAACAGTGTTTGCGGGTGATCTGACCATCGGAGCTTGATCTAGGGGTAGATAAGAGTCAGCCTGCACAATCCTGTAATTTTCCGGGGAAAATTTTTTTTCACCCAAAATCTCCAAAATCCAAAGGCTATAGCCTTGCCAGTTTTGAGGCGAAAATCATCGAATCTCTCCGATTGCCTGCAAATTCACAGGGAACCTTCGTTACTCTCTTAGAAACGAATACCGTAGGTCAGAAGCGCCCTTACGGTCTTACTTTGAGAAAAATAAGGGAAATTACACCTAAAAAAATTCAGAAAAAAATGCATTTCTGCTCGAGAAACACTGTTTGCGGGTGATCCCACCCTCGGAGCTTGATCTAGGGGTAGATAAGAGTCAGTCTGCACAATCCTGTAATTTTCCGGAGAAAATTTTTTTTCACCCAAAATCTCCAAAATCCAAAGGCTATAGCCTTGCCAGTTTTGAGGCGAAAATCATCGAATCTCTCCGATTGCCTTCAAATTCACAGGGAACCTTCGTTACTCTCTTAGAAACGAATACCGTAGGTCAGAAGCGCCCTTACGGTCTTACTTTGAGAAAAATAAGGGAAATTACACCAAAAAAAAATTCAGAAAAAAATGCATTTCTGCTCGAGAAACACTGTTCGCGGGTGATCCCACCCTCGGAGCTTGATCTAGGGGTAGATAAGAGTCAGTCTGCACAATCCTGTAATTTTCCGGAGAAAATTTTTTTTCACCCAAAATCTCCAAAATCCAAAGGCTATAGCCTTGCCAGTTTTGAGGCGAAAATCATCGAATCTCTCCGATTGCCTGCAAATTCACAGGGAACCTTCGTTACACTCTTAGAAACGAATACCGTAGGTCAGAAGCGCCCTTACGGTCCTTAGTGAGTCTAGGGGTACAAAAGAGTCACAATCCCTGGCAAAAGAAAAAATTTGACCCAAAATATCAAAAATGCAAAGGCTAGCCTGCCATATCTGTGGCGAAAATAATCAAATATCTATGATTTGCTCCAAATCCACAGGGAAGCTTCATTTTACCTCACGAATAGAATATCATGGGCCAGAAAAGCAATAACTGTCTTAGTTTAAGAGATATGAGCAATAAACCTGCCTGAGAGCTTTCAGGAATCATTGAAGTTCACTGATTTCACAGGAAATCAAAGGCCGAAAAAAGTATAACTTTTGTACAGATTTCAGGTTTGTTCCCAAGAAACATCACGGGAAAGGACTACTTTGCTTAAAAAAGAATACACCCTATGCGCAAAGATTTTACCACAAAATGACTTTTTGCTCTTGACACACTTTTACACTAACAAATATGGGAAGGTTGCAATATTTTTTCACAAAAAATTATGTGACGTAGAGCACAGGCTCATTACACAGTGACTAAAACAAGTAATGCATACCTTTAGAATACTGAGATCCTGACAACATAAGAGGTATTTACTTTTAATCATTGCTATCACGACACTGAATCATTTATTTTCAAAACCTTCGCACCTCTCTATGCGCATGACTCATCAGGTTGAGGGAATCGCTATCATGCCTTTTCTTTCAATACTGAACAACAGACATATCTTGATTTGTTCTAATGATACCACAGCAATGAAAATGCAATGCTAATTTTGAGCAACTGCCTCCACTGCTGGTTGCTTCTTGTCGACAATCTTCAACTAACATGGACCCAGTACAGTCTACTAAAAGATCGATGCACACCTCACGCTCTTAAATTAACAAGCAATACCAATCCTACCACAATTATTCGCAGTTTTTTTTATCAAAACTCCATTTCCCTCTTCACGCAAAACTCTAGTTCTTAAACTCAAACAAATCCATCTTCAGCCCTATCTTCACAATTATATTCTCCCAATTCTATTTTAATTTGAAATCGTTAGTTACATGTAATGAAATATGTTCAGCCCACTTTAACAAGTAACTCAATCTCTAGTCATTACTTTTGTCCTCCATGAAATCTTCATTTCATACTGACAAGTAAGTGGTAACGACATAAATGTTTTTCCTACAACCTACATAGAATGTTTAACAGCCACAATCTTCAAATAACACACAAACACAAAGAACTGCCTTTGATTTACTAAATAAGTTTGCAAAAACAAGCCAGCAATAACAAACCTAACCTCCCATCTCTCACATCTTAAACCTTCATCACTCCAGTTCCGCAATCTAGTAAATGTCAGGAATTTTACGCTACCACGCCGACTATAACCCACAGTCTCAGAAGATCTTTCAACTGAGAAATGCAAAACGACTGGATAAATTTCATATTTTCACCAACCGCATAGCAGATGTAACGTCAGCGATGCGACGACAACACAATGCCTAAGCCGATACGAGCCGAGCCGAGCCGAGCCGAGCCGAGCCGAGCCGAGCCAAGCCAAGCCGAGCCGAGCCGAGCCGCCGAGTGCTAGCCGCCGGTGCGTTGCGGTGGAGCGACAGCGCCGTGACGGCAGGCAACCCACCCACCTCCTGAGTCGTTTTGGAAGCTATCCACTTCAGGAGCGCGCGTGCATGCATCCGTGCGTGAGTGTCCTGAGGGAGTGTAAGAAGTAAGAAGGCAAACTAGGGAACTTATTTGGTGACATGGACTCTTCGAAATATATTAAATATATTAAATTTTCACTTTCACCAAAAACATATAGTAGAATGCGAGGAACTTATGAGCCACATGAGTGCATGAGCTATGAGGTATGAGCAGTATTGTGGATTCACCTTAAGTTGGGCATTCGTTTTTGCATCGCCACGTGAAAGCCACACATACTGTGCGAACCGGCAGCCTAGTGGTTAGCATCTCCATCCCCCGTCCCAACTCATCTGGGCTGTAGAGACGCTTTTGGGTTCAAATCTTCACAATGTGTTGAAAAGATGCAACGAGAGGAGAAATTGTTAATGGCATTAAAAACGACTTCATAGAAGTTAATGGGTTGCCTATTCCTCAGGCCCAACTATGTTTAGAAACTTTCGGCTCAACGAGGAACTTCTCAGACGTGACTTACATACAGTGCATCCCGCTTAAACCGTTGCGGTCGACTTTCCGAAAATCGCGACGGTTTAAGCAGGAAACGGTTTAAGAGCTAGGGTTTCTTTACGAGGGGATTGACTCGGGAATTTCGTTTCGCAACGGTTTAAGCAGGAAAACGGTTTATGTGGACCACGGTTTAAGCGGGATGCACTGTATTTGAAAACCATTGTAGGCCGTGTCTGCCACCCCTTATCGACGCCCCTGAGCACGGTAAATTGAAAAATTTAAAAAAATAAATCAAAAATAGTGAAGACTGAAGTCAAACTTTCACTTACTTTATTAGAACAAGAAGTTTTGTTAGAATGAGATTCCACTTACTAATGCAATGTTGAAATACACAACCCACCACAGCACACAGCAAGTATGGAAAAATATATTTGTTTTAAAAATATATAGCTATTTATAAAGAAATAAATTGATTAATAGACAAATGTAATACAAAAATTAATTCCCTCTTTTCCTCAATATTAATTTAAGATGCAGTGCATTAAATGCTGCTTACAGGTTGGGTTACATTTTGTTGCAAAAATGATAATGATACTTTGTAACAGTTGCTGCCTGCCATTTGTTTAAAAATATTCTTCTTTAACACATAACGAATCTGATTCCATACAAAATACTAATACTGCATTTCTTTTGCGTTAAAAATACTTGAAATACTGGCAACTTTTGAGAATATAGGATATTCTACATAACCTTGACATTGCAAAAGAGGTCAGTAAAGTGGGAACATGTCTTAAAACTATTGAAAAAGGACAATCAGAAAATGGCAAGAAAGGTCATTGAAATCAAAAGATCAACTGAAGTACCGTTCCAAAAATTCCCTTACAGATGATCAAGAAAGTTTGCAACAGCTGGTTGCATAGCCAATTCTATTTTACACGTAAAACTTCTTCGTGAGAAACTTATTATCGTTGCTCATTTGTAGAAAATACACATTCAAGATAAAACCATTAAAAACAAAGAGATCTCTGCAGTAAGAATTAAAATCACAAACATTCAGATACTATTTCACAGCTAATAACATCACAATTTAGTGGTTTTAATTATTTACATATGGTTTTGGCAGCACAGAAATTAAAGTAAAAGTAATGACATTTAACAGGGCAAGAGCATACAACCCACAGCCATAAACAGATTTTTTTAAATTCACAACAGAAGAAGAAAAAAGAAAAAAAATAGAAAACAGAACTACAGTGGCATCTTACAGCAACATTTAATTACTTATAGTGAAAAAATATAGTTAAAGAACAATCAGGTTTATGAGGCAAGCTTCTTTCACAACCAAGGTTCAAGTAAATATAATCATCAACTATTCAGTTTTAACTATGCTTTGCCACGCTAACTTCAAAAACACAAGCAACACTTTTACAAGTATTAGACAAGAGTGAAATGTATCTTTCTTAACAAAATGTTCAGTAAATATATATAAAAAGATAAGGAACAAAATTTTTCTTTACAACGTTATAATATTGTCATCAAACACATAACAAAATGGAATAGTATAAACTTCAAATAAAACATTAGAAAATATTAACTGGTTTGGAATAAATTCTTTGATGTTCACTCTAGACGGAGACAGACGGAGGCACCCAGCCACCAAATGCCTTTTCCAATTCCACAGCCATTGCTATTGTTAGATGGTCATTACCATATGTTCCCACAGCCTGTATTCCTATAGGTAGTCCCTCAGATCCAAGACCCAGAGGAATGTGTGTTGCTGGAAATCCCATTATATTGAATATGCCTGCATAAGCAAAATTAAATGGCTTTATCAGAGGCTCATTGTGAAATGGAGCAGGTGTTGGATGTGTTGGGTACAAAAAAACACCATCATCTCCAAGCATGTCCTGTAAAAATTTCAACTCAGAATTACATATGATAAATAGAAGCTCATTTTTAGGTTTATCAGTAGCAGCAATATGAACTCACAGTAAGCTGCACCTGTAGCTGGTTGCTTTGTTCCACAAGGTATTGGTGTTTAGGACTTCCATATTTTACACCAAAGCCTTCCATTACAACAGTACAGAGTGCAATTAATGTGTGATGGGACATACACAGCAGCCATTTCAAAAGTTCCCAAAAAATATTAAGATTTCCCTTGAGAAAAGAAAGGTTAAATAAGATAACATATATTGTTCTGAAAACATTGTGAAATCTTTAAAAAGCTTTATACAAACTTCATTATTGGAGAGTTCTTGAGCAAAGCGCGAACCAGACCTGCTCTTCATTCTTGCCAGCCAAATTGGCCCAGACAAGCGTAAAGGTTTCAAAGCTACCTAGAGGTTTCCAAAAATAAAATAGTTATGTTATTGCCTTAAAAAAACAAGAAAGCAAATCTGCAAGGGAAAACACAAAGATTAAACTGAAGGATATTTCACATTTTGGCTTATTACTTTTTGTGCTTTGATCCCATGAGCCTTTTCCAGGTAGCTTATCACTTTACGCAGCGAAGCTTTTATATCTGAATCAACAGGACTGATAAATGATGACCCTCCGTCATCTTCAGCATAATACACTTTCACTTGCTTCATATCAACCTGGAACAGACAGTTTGGTCTTGAAAATATTTCACTGAGAAGAATGCCCGAAACAGCTGTTCTTTAATAATGATTTATTTTGTTTCTGAGAAGCCTACCTTGGTCTCTAATTTTAGTTTTGATGCATTTTTGTCAGCAACAATTTTTAAAATTGGCAAAAGATCACAGGCATAGCGGCCCATAGGTCCTAAGCCAAGGAAAGAGGCATGGTCCTCATCACTTGGGTTTGGGAACTGGCCTTCATTTGATACAATAACTGAAAGCACACAGGCTTAAAATTAAGAATGTTTTAAACAAGAGCATTTCTGAAATGAAGAGGAGTGAGACAACTTACATTTCGATGGTTTGTGGCCAAAGATGCCATTAAAAAAACAAGGCATACGAATGGAGCCACCAATATCAGAGCCAATTCCAATGGGGGAGGCGCCTGCAGCTAAGATAGCTCCCTAAAGAAGAGGTATAAAGTTTTTCAATGTCTTACATAAACACATACCTGATGACGCCATTGGTGTTTGGGTTATACCTCTCCTCCAGATGAACCACCAACAATACGACTAGCATTGTAGGGGTTTCGAGATCTTCCATGTACATAGTTATGGCTTTCCCACCACATAGCAAGCTCTGATACATTAGTAACACCGAGGAGAATGGCACCAGCCTTTTTCATACATGCAACAGCGTCAGCATCTTTGGTGCCTCTTATAGAACGTCTTTTGTAAAGTCCTGCAGAAAAGCTCAATCCTGAAATAAGAATGTTTGAGTAAATTGTCAAAAGTAAGAACTAGAAAGGACATTTTAGGCAGTCAGCTATTGACACTGTGATTTTTGAAGAAGCAATTAATAATGGTTTGGCTTGAGTTTCTTAACCTTCAGATTGCAGACATTCTTTGGTGGTGAATGGAACTCCCAGGAAAGGCTTTTCCTTAGCAAGAACAGTCTCTGACTTCAGACCAGATGCAATCAGTTCATCAGCAGCTCTTGCCTCCTCTAATGCAGTGGCAAAACGGTTATCAACCAGGGAATTTATGATTGGATTCACCTCCTTGATTCTTGCAATGAATGATTCAACAACTTCCACACTTGAAACCTTGAATAACAAAACATAATTTTAGTATGTTAAAATGTATGCTTCACAAGATGTCTATTTTCAGGATTTACATACCTTTTTAGTTCGGATTTTAAAAGCTAACGAGGAAGCTGATTCTAACAAAAGGATGTTATTTATAGGTGGCACTTTTTCATTTGATCCATAGTACACTATACTGAAGAGAAGACGAGCAGCAATTTCAACAATCCTGTGAAAGATGCGTGTAGCTGCTTTTTTAAAGCGATGCACATTTTCATTGCCTGATTCCGTCATTCTCCAGCTATCTTTTGGCTATGACTGGAACCAAAAAAAATTGACGAATATAAGTGGTAGTTTGTGCGGGCTTAGCTAAACAAAAGAAAGTTCACAGAAATGCTATCTGAGGTGCTAAATAGAAGGTACACAAAATTGTAACTTGAACCTATGACTTCACACATCACAGCTAAATAGCTAGGTAAACAAACCCACCAACACAAACAGAGTTCATTATGAGAATTGTCAGGTCGAAAAAAAAAAAAAGCAGCTCATTGCCTGAAGCATATAAGATACCTCTTCAGAATACTAACATACCTTCTGGCATGAATAATTTACGAAACAAAAATTCATTTTAAAGTGTGTTTTTAAGAGAGCATGCAGAGAGACACACAGAGTAAGAACGAAAAAGCAAAATTTTTCCAGAATTGAAAGGGCACAGGAAAGAACAATTTCTGTCAAAAAACACCCAAATCTACAACCCAAACGGGATGACATGAAAGAGAATCTCAAAGATAAACTTGTGTCCCGATAAAGACATCACCGGCACGGAAAAACTTAACCTCAAAACTAGCATTACTGCCCTCTGTATATCGCAAAGCACACAATATTTCATCATCAATATTGCCTTGCGTGATGAGCCAGCCATAAACGTATAATAAGAGGATGACAATTAGTCTACTGTACTCGACATCATGAACTAGCATTTCTTGACAAATACGGTGGCAAATAAGAGATAATGTGTGATGAATTTCCAGGATTTTACCTGAAGCCTCTGAGTAAGGCTACTAAGATTAACGGGAGGAGAGAATCTTCCTTACTTTCGTTGGACACGTATGCATTGCATTCAGGTAGAGCAAGGGGCAAGCACTTATCTCACTTCAGGGTCAATGCCGAATGCCGGACCTGGTGGTGAGTGAGACAGAACCAACGAGACCGGGGGTGGGGGGAGGGAGGGGAGGGTTATGGTCGGGGAAGGACGATGGAGGAGGGGGAGGGGGCAGGAGGAGGCTCAGGCTAGTAACAGAGTTTAAGAAGGAAGTAGCCTTGAATCAGTGACGCAAACGAATAGGAAATCAGTACTCAAAATTATCGACCGTCAGCAGTGTACAAGCAATCAGTTACCGCCGGAAAGGCGCTCGGACGTGATGCACTCTGTTGAGTGAAACTCCTACCCACGTCCTTGCTCACTCTCGCGGGACAAAGAGACCTGCCGCCGTGTCGTGCATGGCAAACTTCGAGGGTGCAGCAAACTCGCCTGGTTGCGGTTGCTTTCTTGTCCGTCCACGATGTGCATCCACAGTTACAATTGGTCTCAATTTAGTAGCTCCCGCCACCAGCCGCTGTGCGGGCCAGACAACGAACGTGTGGGTCAGAGGACAGTTCAGTGTCCAGGCCGGCAGTGCAGGGGCCGCAGGGGCATTGGCTGCCTCCCCCCCCCCCCGTCACCTCCCCATTTCTACCGGGGTATTGAGCTTCTCCTTATCGCCGTCAATCATGACACGAAACTCAATCGACCGGCGAGAGTTGTGCCTGCCAACAATTTTTTTTTTTTGGTTTTATCGCGACCAGCAATACTATTATTACTGGTTTCTTGGGGGAGGGGGGCGAAGGGAATATTGTCATAACATCGCGGAGGAAAGTCCAGTTGCACCGTGTGTGCTCACTGACAGCACCGAGATGGGTCCTCTGAATGAAACTCTGTCACGTTTCTAGTGCAGTACAAAGTTAATTTTCAACGTAAGCGGGTCGAATCACTGTCGAGAGACCTGACGACGTGTTGCGAGGGGATTGTTTTGGGGAAATAAGGACGCACAGGCAAAACGGCACACTTTTAAATTGTATTACTCGACGTAACGAGTAGATTGACTAGAATGTCAGACGTACAAAGGAGATCAGTTCCATATCATGGTACTAATCAATTAATACAAAATAACATAAGAGTTACAAATCTAACAAGGTGTGACTTAAAAATCAGCTTGCACCACAGCAATCCATAAGATGAATGCAAGGTGGTACAGAGGGTTTGAATAGTATTTACAATGTTTCCTGTACAAGATTTGAAGAATGCACCATCTTCTCATCTATCAAATAATTAAGTCTAAAATCACAAAACTATCAAATATCACGAAATAAAATTTGTAGCTAACAGCCCATTTCAGTTGGATAGAAGGTGACAATAAAGAATTGGTGTGTCGCTTTATAATCGTTCTTCTGTCCACATTAATATTTGCAGTTATTTTTTAAAAGTATTGTTTTTATCTCAAGATGTAGAAACTAGTCATTCACGCACGGACCAAAGGCAGCCGTGCATTGTTTTCCTTTATACACCGGGTGTCCCGGCGAATACACAACAATGTTGCAGGTCTGCCTACCCTAGGGGCCATGGCGCCTTACGGCCAAAGTGAGAAGGCAGACCCGCAACACTGTCGTGTATTCGCCCGGACACCCGGTATAGGACACGATGTGGAGAACTTCATCTCTACATCGTGATATAGGCTCATTGCGGTACATATTGCCTACTCTCCAAGAGGTTTGCGAAGGTCGATGGCAGTGAGAATAGGATTTTTGCTCTATATCGAAAACGATAACGTTTGGATATCGATTGCCGTGAAATGTATCGATCACGACAAAAAACTGTATCTGTTTTCGATACATTTTCGACAACCGATATCGAAACGACATCGTTTCGATTTTCCATTTCTCACGGGGAGCTTATGCGCATTATTCAACACTAAAAACAAATCTCAAAAGCTAGCAGTTGGTCCCATGGTGAATCCATCCATAGGTACATAGATGAGTCTTCACATTCTTTTGAGTTCAGAATCAATAAAAACTATGACATACATCAGCCGCGACCTCCACAGCAGAGAAGAAAAAGAATTGTGGTAACTTTCTAAATATCAGCATCGTGACGTGAGGGGAAGGCGCCCTTATTTCATGACCAGGACCAGCGGTTCTCATGTTCCCTTCCCACTAATCACACTTGTTCGAAAGCTTTGTATAGGGAGTCGTCTCTTGGGTTCCTTTGGTATGCCTAGTCAGTCAGTCGTGCCAAGCTTTACGGTGTCTCGGTCTCGCTGCCGATCTGGTTGGGTGGCAGCGCCGAGGTGGTGGTGGCGGCGCTCGCAGCCGTGGTCGTCACCGTGGTCGTCGCCGTGCTCTCAAAGCTCCGGTTGTTGTTGTTGTTGTTGTTGCTGCTGCTGCTGTTGTTGTTGTTCGAGCCCGTTGTCGGGACGAACTGCAGGATAATCACCACCACGAGGATGACGAGGATGACCGCCAGGATGGAGTACAGGATGCAGCGTTTCTATAGAAGTGCGAAAAACAGTGCGAAGATGAGTGAAGACATTCATGAAAGCATATGGCACTATTAGAGACACCGGGTCACGATAGACATTCATGAAAGCAAAATGTTTCAGGTGTCTGAATACTGGTCACTTTTTGAAGTATGCAACCCGCACCCTCACCGCAGTTTGCAGTGTCCCAAATGGAGCAGTGCAGTCGGGTCGGGCGGGTTGCTCGCTCACCATCATAAAGTGACCGGGTGTTTCTGGACATACCTCTCAGCAACTTGGAGGCGCCCCCACAATGGACCTTATGACCGAGGTGGATTTACTGATATCGCCTGCGAGACACTGGGTAGGCCGACCCGCCAAACACGTGTGTGAAGGTGGCGGCCTATCCAAATAGCGCACGTAGAGGGGACGCGGAAATAAAATTCCTGGTACGCACATTTTTGTGGCGTCGCCCCTCGAAGAGTTCATTGTGGGGGGGCACCCTAATACGCGAGGGACGACGGGCCCTCTCCCTCCCCCACTCGTGCTCACCTTCTTGAACTTGCTCTGATACTTGATGGCCTTCTTCGCCATCTTCTCGCCCGCCTCGACATGGTCTCGGGTCTGCTGCACCTGGCGCTCGATGTTGTTGATCATGTCGCCCTGGCGCTCCACGAGCAGCGACATCTCCACGAACATGTCCCGCAGGTCGCGGATGGAGCGCTCTAGCTTGATGATCTCCTGGTGGCGCGCCGTCACGTCCTCGAGCGCCTGCCTGGCCTCCAGCGTCTCCGTGATGATCTGCAGCACAGCGCAGCACAGCGTCAGCATTTTAAAATCCACTATTAATTTTTTTAAATATTTTTTTCCCCTGCACTAGCTTACTCAGCCAGAATGGACCCTCAAATTGGATTTGAAAGTCGAAATTTTTAGTAGAAGGGACACTTTTTTTCTTTCCCCCTCTTTTGTCCTTAAAATTGACGTCGAATGGATGCGAACGTCGAAAAGACGTAATTTCGACATCGTTTCGACTGACCGACGACGGAGATTCGAAATCGATTTGTCAGGACAAAGAGGAACCCGATTCGATTAAAAACTTTTTCGATCTCGAAAAAAATTCGAGAATTCATTTCTGGGTGTCTCCGAAAAACATCATGAGGTAATTAACCTTTGCGTGTTTTCAATTAACTGTGTTACATTGCGTATGCAACTGTACCGAGAAAAAAAATCTTTGTGAGTGAGCGGCGCCGCCAGGCCTAAACGCGGGGACGGCCGGCAACGAGGATACAAGAAGACGTCCCGATTTACTTACATCGCCATTGAAGATGGACCCGAAGTTGCCCGTCTCCATGAGGTTCTCCAGCTTCTCATCGCTCACCTCCACCTTGGCTGCGGAACGGAATTTATTTTTATAAATTAGCACCGTTTTTCGGGGAGGTGTCCCCGGTGGCGCCGGTGGCGCCGGTGCTCTGACCGCTCCGAGGCCGGCGCAGGAAGCGGACCTTACCTATGCAAATGACCCTCTTGATGCGCTCCTCACACTTGTTCTTGTAGTCCTCCTGCTCGGCGTTGAACTCGGTGAGGGCCTCGACGAGCAGGTGCAGGCACGTGGAGTGCTGCGTGCGCCGGATCCTCTGCGCCGCAGAGCTGCCGCCCGCGCTGCTCTCCGCGTCCAGGCCGCGCTCCAGGGCTGTGAACGGGACCGCAGCTTATAGGTCTTGGGGAATGGCATCGGGAGTGAGAGAATATATATGGACTCTCTGCCGTTACCTTTCAAGATGTGCGTGACCTTCTTCACCGTCGACTTGACGTCCGCCGACCGCCTCTCCAGCTCCTCCTTGATACCTGCAACGTCAGACGCCATTAGTAGTGTTTAAATGGCCTGCTTCGCTCGACCGAAGTATTTCGAAATGTCCCCCACGATGTCTCCTTTTCAAAACTGCGTTCCTCCAGGAGTTTAAAAATAAAATAAAAACTATTATTTAATGTACGGGAGAAGGCGTAGGTAACCGTATTCCACTCATGTTGTTTACAGTATAGGAAGTCCTACGAACGAGGGGAATGTGTATGGATTACCAAATTTTGCCTTGCAGTACTCGTTTATACTGCTGCATAAAAATTGAGCATTGCACGTGGCAAGTTTTGCGCTAGTTCAGAGGGGCAAGCCTTAAGCTATCCAGGACAAGGCAGTCACCACGCTGGTATCGGCTGTCGCCCTGCTCGGCCCAGACGCGGGCCGCGCGACATGGTGTTATCAAGGATACGCTTCAGTTCCACTCGCGCGAGGCGTGGGTGTTGTTCAGCAGCAGCAGTGGCTGTTGTTGTTGTTGCTGTTGATGTTGTTGTTGCTGCTGCTGGTCGGCCGATACGGTGTGGTGGAGGCGCGCCCAAAACATTAGGAAACAGTAGCCGAGCCGTCCGCCGCGTTACGCGCCTCGCCTCGCCACGGCGTGCATGTTTGGCGCGCTCGGCTGGCACCTGTTGCTCGTAATGATACGACCGCCCGGCCACCCCGCCCCGCCCGCGCCCCGCCCCGCCCCGCCCCACCCTCATCCCCGCCCCGCCAGGCCCCGTGAGGTGCGATACGTACTCTGGTCGGGCCTCGGAGACGATAGCACCTGGCTGTGGAGGCGCCGCATCTCCTTGACGTGATCCTTGACGCCTTTGGTGAGCGAGCGCGCCTCCTCCACCTGGACACCAAGAATATCATATTTTTTTAGCAGATGATACCTTAAAACACAACACCTACACTAAACTTAAAATTTAATTTTAAATTTGCTTTATTTTCATAGGTCACGCATGTAGTATGTAGTACATTGATTGACGATCGACGCGCACCTGTTTGAAGAAGGCGTCCATGGCGTCGGACTCCTCGTCCACGCTGAAGGCCGGATTGACGCCGGGCTCGGTGCGCGGGCCCAGGGTGCCCAGGTTGACGACATGGTTCTGCAGGCCGGGCGGCAGGGAGTTGAGCCGCTGCTCCTCGCAGGAGGAGGCCACCTGGAAGCGCAGAGAGAAGCCTTTTATAGAGGCATGCATGTGGAGAGCGGCGAGACAGACCCAAAACAGGCGCGCGGTGAACACGCTCGGCTTCAGTCTCTTACACTTCAGGGAAAACCATTAAGTCGTGTTTGAAAGAGCAATTGCATGGTTGTGATGCCCGGAATCCCGCTGACCTCAAACATGATTTTTTCTTATGGTCACGCAACCACACGATGGTCGCTGAACTGTTCATTTTTCCAGGTCCCCGGCCCGGGGCTCGGGTCCGGTGCCTGCGGGTGCGGGGGACATGAAGGTACATACCCCACCCAGCGTCGCCCGGGCCCCCGCAGAACCAGCACTCTCACTACACTCACACATCTCGAAGAGATCAAAGAGATCCGGTTGCTTCAGAGCGCCATCGCGAGAGAGGAATGAGGGGGCAACATCCCCATCCCCCGGCATAACCTTGGGGGAAAGTTCTCTGAATTTTTGTGAATTTTAAGTGATTAAAAAAAATAATTGCTAGAATTTTTGTAGAATTTTGTGAATTTTAGAATTTTTAAAAAATCGTGAAATTTTCTGGATTTTTCTGAATTTTTTCTGAATTACGAGGTGGTGTTCAAAAACTTCAGACTTGTTTCCCCCGCGCGGGCATAACGCACCAAGACCCATCCTCCTGCCCCTACGCCCTGCGTGCGCATGCGTGCGTGCGTGTGTGAATGTGTGCGTGCGAGCGTGACGGCGGGCGCAGCGGGCGTGCTCCCATTCATTGGCCTCGCGCAGACCGTACGCTACAACCACGCTGAAGCTGCTGCTGCTGCCCGCTCTCGCGGTTCCACCCGAGGAGCGAGGTCTGGCTATTACATCCCGCCGATGATATAATAATAATGCGGCTTGCATATCACACCGACTTGCACTCATCATCCCGGACTCTCCCGACCACCCGCACCGCAAGCTAAACCATACGAGGGCCTTGACAGAGGAATATAGGCGGGGGCAGATGCAACCATGCAACTCCCAAAAATCGTTTTCAATAGCAACAATAGCAAAATAGCAATAGCAAAATTGCAATACTTTTTGGTGCAGGAAAAAATAAAACGAAACGTGGAAAGTACTCGAGTGGGAGGCAGAAAAAGTTTTGTCGAGAAACTGACTGGAGAGAGCGGTTTGATTTGAAGTGATCTGCCTTTTTTAAAGGTAGATATCACATAACAGGCTGCATAATTTGCCACACTGGCGTAAGACCTACCGCTCTCGGCGCTCTCCAATATAATCAAAATGAGAGAGAGGAAGAGAGAGAGAGAGAGAGTGAGAGAGAGAGAGAGAGAGAGAGAGAGAGAGAGAGAGAGAGAGAGAGAGAGAGAGAGAGAGAGACTCTTCTTAAGTGTATTACGGGCCTCAATCTTGCACGCTCCTACTTTGCGGTGACTGGCCCGGCCTGCAGAAGCAGTAGGCAGGGTCGCGTGCGCGGGAGCATGGCGCCACCGGGACGACCCGACACGGACACGGAGGGATTTGTGTCAAGTTCACGACGTCGCGGCGGCGGCGGGCGGGGCGGCAGTCGCCGCGCGCAGGAAGGTAAGGTCGCTCTTTATCACTGCAAGTTGGCGTGGCGCGGCGCTCTTTGGCTCACAGGCACAGGCCTCTTCAGCTACTCCAGCAGACCGGCATGATTGCCAGAAAAGCAAGCAAAATAGAAGGGCGCCAAAAATCGGTTGAGTAAAGCCAAGGGGTACTACACTTTTAAATCCGATCAATTTAAATCACCGACTTTTCCTGTGTCTTCGAGGTTATTCGTCATTTGAACATTTTTTTGCTTACTTTTTCTGGATTTATTTTGAATTTTCTCTTGATTTTTTTTAGGATGCACGTTTTTTTTTTCCGGGAGTGCACATTTTTTGTTCAAGTGAAGTACCCCTTTGAGTAAAGCTGTAGGCTGCGATGAGTTTGTTGCCTAGCAGGCAGGTGGAGATGCAGGCCGCTGTGTTCACTGACAGCTCTGTCGAGCAGCTGGCTGGCTGGCCTGCTGGCTTCCTGGCCGAAGCGCCCGGCAGGTCGGCAGCAGCGCGACACGCGCGCTCAACAGGCCTGCCTACCTGCCAGGCGCTCTATGCCGACTGTCTCAGCGAGAAGATTGGATATCGCTTTCCTCGTCATACCCGAGGGGTCCTTCACTATAAATTCAAGCGTACACCGATTTATTTGGTTTTTTGATGATTTTCCTTGATTGTTACTTAGTTTTCTGATTTTTTCCTGTTTTTTCTTGACCTTTTCCCTGATTTTTGCTTGAATTTTTCTGATTTCTTTACTTATTTTGCTTTAAGGTGGACACTTTTCTTTATTTTAATAGTGAAGGCCTTCGTGATGTCGGGTACGTCAGTGTCTCATAAGTGCGACAAGGACAGAGCCAGGCGGTGTGAGCGGGGACGATCAACCGATGTACTTCATTCGCATCCGCCTAGGAGAAGTAGTGTGACGAGGAAGGGCCGTGTGAGGAGCCTAAAGGGCAGCGAGGTAGAGTGAGCGCCCTGCACCTGCGCAGCAGCAGCCGGCATCAGCAGCGCACCTCGCTTTTATGATGCTCTCCGCGCGATGCTCTCTTGGTCCCTATCTCTCTCTCACTCAGTCTCTCCCGTCCTCCCACCTGGCATTTTCCTCTCTGGGCACAGAAGGAAGGGGCTGCTCTGGCTTTCTTTATGGATTGGAAGGCGCGCGGCGGGCGCGGGGCGCGGGCCGTGCGGCGCGCAGCGGCGGTGCATCGGTGCTTATTCACTTCATCGTTTTAGTGACGCGGCGTGACGCGGCGGGTCGCGACGTCGTTGTCCTCGGCGGACCGCGCCCCGCCCCGCCCCGCCCCGCCCCGCCTCGCCCCACCGCGTACACCGCTCCGCCACCACAAACGACTCGACCAACACGACCCTGCGGGCCAACCAACAGGCCAATAAGCCCCGCAGGGCGATAGCAGCAGGTCAGTAAAATGAAAACGTATAAAACAGTCTCTCTCCGGCCGGCCTATAAAGGCCCGCGTCGGGTGAGAGTGTGGGACGTCATTCGCTAATGACGACGCCCGTGCAGTGCTTGATGACGGTCAGCGCGAGCGGACTGTGCCGCAGCCTGCAGCGGGGCCAGCGGACGCATTCACTGTTAAAACCTTGCGAACAATCATTGCAAAGAAATTGGATGCTTCGCATTGCGAAGAAAAAAGTTCGTCGTATTACAAAGAAAATAGTTCGCAAGTCTTACGAACTTTTTACGCCTTACAAATTAAAAACTTTGTAAGCTGCGAAGTAATTCTTCGCAATTTCGAAGCAGCCAAATACTTCGCAACTTACGAACTATTTAGTCTGTAATACGAACTTTTGTCTTCGCAAGGTTTTAAAAGTGTAGGGGTCGAAAAAAATTACAAAAAGTAATCGCTAGCTTTTCATATGCAAAGTTCACATGTTTTTTTCCGTTGACTTCGAAACGCCCCAAAAAGCATATCTTGCACGCACAATTTTTCAAACTCCCTAGATCCCGAACTTTAAAGTGCATAGTACTTGTCGCACAGCCCCAAATTACAGGGTAGGAGCGAGGGAAGGACGCGACAGGTGCCGGGTCGGGTCGGGTCAGGTCGGGTCGCGCCTCGCTCCCGTTCAAGGTGAGAGGATGCTTTCCCCCTCCAAATAATCGGGGAAAGCACAGCGAGGCGCGGCGCGGCGCCAAAGAGGAGGGGACACAGAGGGGGGAGTACGATTTTCACGCAGTAAACTTCATGTTCCGATTTTGTCTGTTTTCAAAAGCACTTGCACGGACGAGAATTTTAAATAGAGTAGTGTCGAGGAGGAAACAACTTTGAATTTTAGTGAGCAAATTTAGTGATTTTTTTTGGAGCGCTTGGAGAATTTCTGTTAATGTTTTTTTTTTAAATTGTTGCTTGAATTTTCCCCCAAATTTTGTGAATTTTACTACATTTTTAAAACTTTTCAGAATTTTTCTTAATTTCTCTGAATTTTTCCAATTTTTTTCAGAATTTTTCCGGGTGTTTCAACATTTTTCGGACTTTTTCTAGTTTACAAGGTGTACAAAAATTTCAGAGTTGTTTCCCCTTGAGTAGTGTGCAGAGGAGAAGAGGACGCCGCGGTCTTGAGCACGGTAGAGTAGAAGAGAAGAGAAGCGGGGCGGGGCGGGGTGGGGTGGGGCACCGCGGGGTGGGGTAGGGACAAGAGACCGTTGCGGTCCAGTGCCGATGGGCAGCCGGCTCGGCCCGGCCCGGCCTAGCTCCTCCACGGCGCTATGCGCTGCTCCGTGCCATTGCCCCGACGGTACGCTTCTTGCTGCTAATTCACCACCGGCTACACTGTTAGGGGAAAGGGGGGGGGGGGGCGCAAAAACGTCGTTAAACGTGGTGAGCGCAGGGCAGGGGCAGGGGCAGGACGGATGAGCGGCAGGAGACGGGTAGAACACCACTCCATGGTGATATAAGCCTCTCCTGGCCCTCTGGCCTGCCTGCGCCGCCGCGGCTTGCACCCAGCGCGCTGCTTGGCGACGCCCCGCCGCAGCCAATACACTCGCGATATAGGCCCACTTTGCCGCCGGAGGCGCGTCTTCGCCGTAGTCACCTGGTAGTGCAGCCCGGCCCTACCGACCCGGACTCCCGACTGATTCCGAAGATCGCGATCTCGTGCCCGCGTGTCCTTGTCGCGCACTTTCCATCCCCAACATAGGGCACCGCCATAGGTGCGACAAGGACGAAGGTTCTACGAGGGCGATCTTCGGAATCAGACACGGCAGAGACTCGCCTACGCCGGGGACTGGCCGAGACCGGAGCGGAAGCGCGGTCTTTTCCCCGGCTGCTCCGGTTATACATTTCGGCCGAGCGCTCAGGCTACCGCTCCCTGCCCTCCGCGCCCCCTACTTCCCTCTCCCTCTCCTTCGTTCTTCCTCCCATGCGACCTTGCTCGGCCACGCCAGCCTGACCCCGGCCGGGCCGGCGCGCTGACCCCCTACACACCCGCCCCGCGGCTTAACGCGCTGCATACAGGCAAGCCAGCAGCGGGTCCAGGAGGAGAGTGGGGCGGGGCGGGGCGGGGCGGGGCGGGGCGGGGCGGGGCGGGGCGGGGCGGGGCGGGGCGGGGCTGACGAAGCGGGGCAACAGGTCCTGCGAGAGCTGGTGGCGTGCCGGAGCGGCGTGAACAGGCTGTCTGGTCGCACCAGAACCACCCCGCCCCGCCCATCCAGCCCCGCCCCTGCCACGCTCAAGCTCCACCCCACCAAGACCCCCACTCACGCCCCGCACGTCGTCGAGGGGCTTCCTGATGCGGCCCGGTCGCTTCGGGCCACACAGGGTGCACCGACCCGACCCGACCCGACCCGCCAGCTCGTGCATCGCGTCTGGTCGCGCGGCCAGCCATTCATGCTTCCGGAACGATTTTGACACGACGGGTAGCCTCGCCTCGCAAGGTGGGGTGGGGCGTGGCCAGGCGGGGCGGAGCGGGGCAATGAGAAGCTCCACAGGTGCTGCGGCCTGCAGGGAAGGGAAGGGGAGTCAGGCGCCGAGGCGACGGTCGCAGAACAAGCTGCTGGAAAATCGCTGGAGAACAATGAGACGCGGCTGGCGACGCTGCCGAGGCCCGTGCCTGCCTCCTGCTGCTGCAGCGCTGACTCAGGTAATTTGGCAGCAGGATGCACGATTGCTTGCTCCATTGGGTTTCCGTTCCAGCGTGCTGCTCTTCCAGGCCGCCTCCAGGCGGAGCGCAACTCGAGCAGCGCAGCTGCGCGGCTCCCTCCGCACAGTAAAACAGGCTTTTTTTTTGTCGTTTTTGTTGCTTTTTTGGGGGAGGAAAAATTGAAAACTTAAACGTAAGTTACTCCCGGATTTTGAGGAAAAACTCTTTACATTTTTAAGGAATCTCCCTTATTTTTAAAGGATTACAACCTTGAAAACAGGAATTATCCTTTAAAAAAAATATGTGCAACCTATCGAACATGTCATATTTAGGCGAGTGAAAATCAATTCGCTACCGTACAAGCCAGAGAATAACCGCTTCCTAATCTGCAAGTGAGAGTGCTTCTAGATATTCGTATGTATTTTTTTTTCCTTTTTGACCATCGTCCTTGTGCCTCGGGCAACTCGAAAAATCTTTGTACACTGCCCACCAAAAACCATTTTAAAAAATCAACACAAAATTAAGACAAATTGAGATAAAATCAAGAAGAAATACACAAAAATCTAGAATAAATAAACACAAAAACCTACAAAGAAATTGACAGAAATAGAGGGGCGGGGGGCGGCAAGATAAAAAATTATAACAATGTAACAATAAATTTCCTTGAAAAATCAAACGAAAAAAAAGTAAAATTATAACAAAATATATATTGTTCACATCTTGTATGCCCCTTCCCCCTCTCGAGCGACACGACGCCGCGACGGCGCAGGTCAGCTACGCAGCATCCCGCCCGGCCCGGCCCGGCCCGGCGCCACTCCTGGACCACGTGTTGTCTCACGGGGCTGGGCGGGGCCCGGGGCTTCCTCCTGGCCGCGCCGCGCCCCACCATCAGCCGCCTCCGAGCCGAGACAGACGCTGCTGCTACTCCGCGCTGCTCGCTCTCTGCTCGCGCGCTGCGCGCTGCTCTCACGTACGGCGATGCCCTTGTAGCGGTCAGACGCCAGCGCAGGCGCGGCAGGGGGCAGCGGAGGAAGGGAGAGGGGAGGAGAGAGGAAGAGAGAGGAGATGAGAGAGAAGAGGAGGGAGGAGAGGGGAGAGGGAGAGGACAGGATCAGTGACAACAGCGGAAGCGACGCGCCGCCCGGTCCGCGGCCCGCGCCGACACCAGGAGTAGTCCCCAATCATCGGCAGGATCATTCCTCAGCGTTTTTGTTTCTCTACCTTCATCCTCCTCGCACAATAAACTGCAAACGCAAACAGCACAAACCCACTGCAAACTCACAACGTGTACTTAGTGCACACTTCCTGGTGTGGGTGCTGCTGACGAGCACGCAGAAGGAAAAGTGTATTTGCCAATGGCAGGCGGAGAAAAGCGCGAGAGCGAGAGGGACGCGAGAGTCGAGAGACATCATCGACGGGAGTAATACCTGCAGGTTAATGACTTAAAGAACTTCGTCGAGAGCCCTATTGGACATAATAAAAAGCGAGCAGGTAGGTTCAGCAGGTCCAGGCCGGCCCATCCCGACGCAACTCCTTGAGAGCCCCGCCCGCCCCACCCCGCCCCGCCCCACCACGCCCCAACCCTCCCTTCCCTACGCCGCCCCAACCCGCCCAGCCCCGCCCCTGCGGCTGGGGCCTGCGGCTGGGCTGGGCCGGGCCGGGCCCGACCTGGCCACCACGGCGCGCGTGGCGTGCTCGTGGCCTTGAAGAGCTCACCTATAGGCAGACCGGGGCGGGCCGGCCGCCGGGGGCCACCGTGAGACCATGTCATATAGCGCCCGCCGCGCTGCACCGCGAGAAACTGCATTACATCACCGGACGATTGACGGGCGCCTCTGAGCACCGCGAGGACTCTAGTAGTCGGCGTGTGAAGGTACTGACGTCCTCTCCTGCCCCACCACCACCCGAAAGAAAATTTCCGGGAAATTTGGGAAAATTCTCAAATTTCTAAAAAAAAATTCAGAGTTAGAGTTTTGTTTCCCCCGACACCGCGGCCAGCGTGTCTCGCCCGGAACGGATTGGCACCGGTGGAGGATGCTCGCTTGTCGATCACAGCGCTGGGAGCAGGCTGGGGGGAGGGGGGAAGGGAGGTTATTGGCGAGGTCAGCAGCAAAGCCGCGAGCTGCTGCCAGCTTCCGGCCCTGGGGCAACGCGGCAGCTGCACCAGCAGCAGCAGCGACAACAGCTGCAGCAGCAAGCACATGCCAAACACGCCATGGAGGACAGGAAAGTCCATGGCGCATGTCCCTTTATGACGGGACCGTTGATGCTGCAGCCGTCGCTCCGCTCAGCGCTATCGTCAGGTCACGAGACATGACGTCCCCGTCCCCGCGCGACCGGAAGCAGCCTCAGCTCGTCCCGTCCCGTCCGGCCGCATTAGTGCGGTACGCCCAGCCCAGCCCCGCCCCGCCCCACCACGCCCCGCCCCGCCGCACCCCGCCACGCTCGGCTGAGCGCGCAGGGCGTATCGAACGCAATGAATCGCTCTTGCGCTCCACCCGAGCCGTTCACCGCCGGCGCGCCGATGCCGCCGGGTACTGACTGCTGTGCCACAGGACCTGCTGAGCTCCACGACGACTCCTGTATCAGACGCAGGCCCAGGCAGAGTAGTGCCAGAAAAATAGGCAATAAGTATAGCAAAAACAGCAGCGGAGTTAAATGGGCTGTATTATCTGCTCCTGCTGTGCCAGGGCAGACAGGGTGTTGCCTGGTAGGCGACGCAGCTGCAGCCCGCTTTGCTTCTCGTGTTTGGGCTGATTGCCTACTTTTCTGACACCACTGGTACCAGCAGGCCCGCGCACGAGCTCATCTCGTTACTTAGCGCCTGGCTCAGCAAGTGGCGCGGCGCGCGGCGCAGCAGCTGCCCCGTGGGGAGGGGTGCTCGTGCGGGTCGTGCCGCACGGCGCCCCGCCCCGCCCCGCCCCGCCCCGCCCCGCCCCGCCCCGCCCCACCCCGCGGCGGCTTGAGCGGCCTGCGGAGTATAACGACACCCATTGCAGCCCAGCACGGCAGGCACCAAACAACGCGTTGCGATCGCCTTTTTCATCAGCAGCAGCTCAGTTTCCACATCTTCTTCTTCTTTCCGCGGCAGATTGCGGTCTGCCCCCGTCTCACCTCTCTCCTCCACGCCCCGCCCCGCCCCGTGCCCTCTGTCAGCAACAGGATGAGGGACAAGAAGAGCAGCAGGAGACCAGGATTAGGGGTGGGAGCGAAGGTGGGAGGGAGGAGGGCCGCGCCCTGTAGGGTTATTCCGCACACTGGTATCATCTCTCTGTCCTTGTCGCTCTCACGGGGCATGGTCATGAAGAGCAAGAGAGAGGGCACTTACGAAAGGCGGTTCGGAATCACCCTGCTGGTCGGCTCGGCGCGGGCGTCAGGGCGCCAAGCCACGCCACGCTACGCCACGGCAGCAGTCTTGCCAGAAAAGTTTGGCAGAAAAAAACAGCGCAATAAACCTTTGTGCAGGCGGAGATACAGTCCCGTACCGTAACGCACAGGTGTATTGCGCGGTTTTTTGCCTAACTTTCTGGCATCACTGCACGGCACGGCGCCCCCGCTGCTGCTACATCACACTTTCACGCGCATCGGCAGGGAGAGAGTATGGATCCCTAGGGAAGACGGGAGGGCGGGATGCGATGGGGTGGGGTGGGGTGGGGTGGGGTGAGGCGGGGCGGGGCAGGGCGGAGAGGTGTTCTGCGGTATGCACACTGCTGCTCCTTCGTGCCGGCCCCAAGCAGTTACTCAACGCCCCTTCCCTGCGCTTGCCCAGAAGCAGTGCGGCATAAATAATTAAGGATATTAGGTGACGTCACGACGCGGTAAACTTTGCATTAAAAGTGGGTGATGCCATACAGCAACAGCAAGAGCGCGGAACTGACTTCAGCCCCTGTAAAACAAACTCCCACTGAGGGTGGGGAGTGGCTGGTGGGGACCAGAGAGCGGAGCGGGCTCATCGGAGGATAATCCCCTCTCTCTTTCTCTCTCCGCTCGACTCGACGCACGGCCGCACGGCGCGACACCAGTCAGGTGGTCGCGTGTTTTTATTTGGCGCGAGAACAGGGAACTGCCGTGGGAGTGACGCCCTGCCGGGGCGTGGCGGGCTGCAGCCGGGGTGCTCGGCCTCACTCGACCTCGGGCCGGGCTAGGCAAGGCCCCAGGAGGGCCCCGCAGGACGGGGGGAACCACTAGCTGAGGCGGGGCGGCACCTCTACACCGGTCGCGCAGCGCAGCGCTGCTGGGGTCGGCGCCCGTCCTTGCGCTGCGCTGCTCTCCGCCCCACCCCGCCCCGACACGGGCAGTGCTATATTCAGTTAAGAAAAGGCGAAAAAATCGCGCCGGCCCCGGGGCCGCCCCGGGGCGGCCCCGGGGCCTGGGGCGCGTAGCCGAGAAGGGAAAGGGGGGGAGAGGGGGAAGGAGCGGGGGAAGGAGCGGGTTCGACAGGTAGCGAACTAACTACTAACTGCACGACGAAGGGTCGGCCGGGCCGAGCCGAGCGTGTTCGTGCACCCGCAAGCCGAAGCCGACGGAGAGCCGCGTCGTGCAGCGAACGGAGCGAACTAGGGAGCGAACGTCACCGTGCAGTTGGTTCTTGGAATTCAAGGTTGGTTCGCTACCCCGCTCCTTCCCCCTCTCCCCCCCTCTCCCTTCTCGGCTACGCGCCCCAGGCCCCGGGGCCGCCCCGGGGCGGCCCCGGGGCCGGCGCGATTTTTTTGCCTTTTCTTAACTGAATATAACACAGGCCAACGGCACCGGGCACCAGCCACATAAAAAATAGACCGAGCGCTGATCGAGAGGGAAACAACTCTAAATTTTGGTGTCCAAATTTTATGAATTTTTGTGAATTTTCGACGATTTTTGTAAATTATGATTGACTTTTCTAGATTTTTGCCTTACTTTTTCAAAATTTTAAATTTCTATGAATTTTCCTCAATTTTGCAGAATTTTCCTGAATTTTACCCAATTTTTTCTCATAATTAAATACAATATTCGAGGTAGATCTTGTCCGAAACAAAGTTCGGGCGGCTTTGGAATGAAGTTCGTTTGAAATAATAAGGATCGTATCAACTCCAATTTTTCAGATTTTTTTTCTTTTTACTATCCAGATTTTTTCTGAGTAAAGGGGTGTACAAAAATTTCAGAGTTGTTGTCCCCTCGGCGGTGATCCTCCCCCGTGCAGCAAAACAAATCAGAACATGACCCGATAGAGAAACGGCGCTGCTGCTGCTGCTAGTTCATATGCATCGCAGCGGCAAGCACGGCTAGGCTAACGGCCAGGTAGACGTTGGAGTAGCGCTCCACCCCGCAGCGGGGCGCGGCGTGCACCGCGGGCCCGGCCCGGCCCCGGCCCGCGGCCACCGGCTGCCAACTCCACGAGCTTACAACGAACCTTTAGTACTCGCCTAGACTGGATTGCTTTTCTGCACTGTCCGATACGCGCGCGCGCGCACACAGACACTCACACACACACACACACACACACAGACACACACACACACACACACACACACACACACACAAGCGCAGTCCCACAATCGCCCACGGGAACAGCGGCCGCCCCCACTTCGCCCAGCAGCACCGCCGCCGTAGCCGCAAACGAGACAGTGTGGGTCGGACCGAACCGAGCACAGCAGGGTCCTCTAAGTGAATTGGCTGTTTGTTTGCGTTTTATACGGCGGACGCATGCGCGGAGCATGCCCGGCGAGCTACAGACAAGGGGCAACATCTCTGAAATTTTTGTACACCTTGTATTCAGAAAAATGTACGAAATTTCATAAAAATTCACAAAATTTGGGGGGAAATATAAGCAACAATTGCAACAAATTCAACGATAAGAAAAATTCACAAAATTTGAACTCTAAAATTTAAAGTCGTTTCCCCCTCGGGTATAGATAGGCCACCGGTGGACAGGGCAAAGACGTGGGCGGCGGCGGCTTGCCTATAAGCAGCAGCAATAAGCCTGCCGAGCGTGGTGAGGACGCGAGCAGGATTCTGTCATCATTACATTTGCATGAAGGCGAACGCGGACGTGCCTACTTTAGAACTAACAATAACGTGCACGCTACGCTCGCGCGTACGAGTCTGGATCCTCGACGCGCCGTGCGCCGCGCACACACGGACCAATTTCTATTGGCTCGCGACCAGGGCAGGGTTGGGCGGGGCAGAGTGGGGTGGGGCGGGGTAGGGTAGGGCGGGGTGGGGTAAGGCGGGGTGGGGCGGGGCGGCGTAGGAGGGGGGCGGATTGGCTGTGGATGCCTAACGCCCAGTCCTGCACGATATGGTGCGTACGACCACGCACGCACACAAATATGCGGGTAGGACACTCTGGAGGAAAAAACTAATTTATCACGTCTCATAACGTTTCTGCGGTCGCATTCTGTGATCTGTGATGTGACCCAGGCTGGTCTGGTCACACGTGACTATAAGCGACAATCATCAATTTTCAGCAAAAGGAATGAGTTGTCTGTGGAGAGTAGTATTGATTGGGTCCGTTGCAGGTGCACCCCGGGGACGGTGACGGTGCGGGCGTCCAGGTGCGAGGTAAGGCCGCGGGCCGCGGGTTGAGATACGGCCGCGCGGGCGGGTGACTAAGCCTTGATTACGGCGCTGGGCCGGGTGAGGTGGGGCGTGGTGGGGCGCGCGGGCGGGCCTCGTCAGCTGGTATCAAGCTCGTGTATGTATCGCGCGCCGTCCTTATCGATTCAGCAAACCGCCGCTACAGCTAAGCGTCGAGAGCGAGATGACAGGAAAGAGAAAAGGGGGGGGGGGGGCAGATTAGACAAGGCGAGACGAGCGTCACGCTCGCTGAGGGCGCAGCTGCTCTAGGACAGAGCAGACCGGCGCTAATTTGAGCAAAATGCAAAATAAGATGATTGGGGTTCGACGGTAAAAACTGCGACAAGGTTTCCAAGAAGTTTCGGGAAAACAAAAACTATACAATTTTTTTTTTTTTTCCAGAAGAAAATCTTGGACCATTGACAATCAGGACGAAGTTTCCTTCCGTGTACGCTCCTTCCCAGAATGGTCCTATGGTTGCAGCTCCATTGGCTCCATGCTGATGGTTGTGTAGTGTTTACATAGTGTTTACCACGCCTGCTTCTCGCTTTGAGCGCGGCACGGAGCGGCGGGGTAGGCAACCCGCTCCGCCCAGCGGTGGCGGTGGGTCCGGCAGTGCTGCCAGAAAGTTAGGCAAAAATCCCGCCCAATACACCTGTGCGTAACGGGACTCTATCTCCGCCTGCATGCTAGGCAACTCCCCTGCACTCGTGCACAGCTGTTGCCTAGTGGGCAGGCGGAGATACAGTCCCGTTACTCCCAGGTGTATTGAGCGGGATTTTTGCCTAACTCTCTCTGGCAACCGAGGGGTAAATAACTCCGAATTTTGATGTGCACCACTAATTCAAAATTCACACTAATTCAAACTAATTCACGCGAATTCAAAACGAATTCACGCGAATTCAAAACGAATTCAGAACAAATTCAAGCGAATTTAAGGAATGACCTCAGAAAATACACGCACATCTGATCCAAATTATTCTCTCAATTACATGATTAAATAGGATTTTTAGTAAATTATTGTGAATGATATCTATTTATTCCAAATTATTGGAAATTTACTTGCAACTGCGCAAAATAATCACAATTATTTCAATTATTTTTTAAAACGTTTCAGAAACAAATTTTGCTCTGCAATTGAAAGGGTGGCGTGAAAACATGGAAAATTTTTGCGGCAGTAAACCTCCCGAAGGAGGTTGCGGTTCCCGCCAGGCACAGGGCTTTTACCCCCTGTGGCAGCCAACTGCTTCGGTGTTCCATGGGAACCGGCGCTTTGCTGACTGCGATCCTATCGCGCAATTCGACAGATTTGATCCCCGTACCACCATTGGCCTACCCCTAGAGGTACGAGCGGTGTCAAGAGCGTTAGACTTCCTGATCCCAGTTTCAGAGGCCTTACCTCAGAGGGGTACGCGGGATTTGAACCCACAACCCCGAGTGCCGACACGTAGCCAGAACAGGAAGCGACCCAACGCCCAGAGCCACCGAGCCAACGGCGGTGAGACGTGTTTAACTTCTATTTGACCTGCCATCCAGCTGCGGCCAAAGGGAATGTCAAGCGCGAAAAACACTTTCCCAAGTGGGAGTCGAACTTCGGCCCACTCGGTTCAGTGTTGCGCGCTCTACCAACTGAGCCATGACGCCACGATGACTGTACAGTGCGACGGGTTCGAGTCGTATTTGCCGTATCCTGCAGCCTCCAGCCAGGAGGACAGGGCAAATACAACTCGAATCCGTCGCACTGTACAGACATCGTGGCGTCGTGGCTCAGTTGGTAGAGCGCGCAACACCGAATTGAGTGGTCCGAAGTTCGACTCCCACTTGGGAAAGTGTTTTTCGCGCTTGACATTCCCTTTGGCCGCAGCTGGATGGCAGGTCAAGTAGAAATTAAACACGTCTCACCGCCGGTGGCTCTGGGCGTTGGGTCGCTTCCTGTTCTGGCTACGTGTCGGCACTCGGGGTTGTGGGTTCGAATCCCGCGTACCCCTCTGAGGTAAGGCCTCTGAAACTGGGATCAGGAAGTCTAACGCTCTTGACACCGCTCGTACCTCTAGGGGTAGGCCAATGGTGGTACGGGGATCAAATCTGTCGAATTGCGCGATAGGATCGCAGTCAGCAAAGCGCCGGTTCCCATGGAACACCGAAGCAGTTGGCTGCCACAGGGGGTAAAAGCCCTGTGCCTGGCGGGAACCGCAACCTCCTTCGGGAGGTTTACTGCCGCAAAAATTTTCCATGTTTTCACGCCACCCTTTCAATTGCAGAGCAAAATTTGTTTCTGAAACGTTTTAAAAAATAATTGAAATAATTGTGATTATTTTGCGCAGTTGCAAGTAAATTTCCAATAATTTGGTATAAATAGAAATCATTCACAATAATTTACTAAAAATCCTATTTAATCATGTAATTGAGAGAATAATTTGGATCAGATGTGCGTGTATTTTCTGGGGCATCCCCGAATTAAAAACGAATTCAAGTAAATTCACAAAAAAATCACAATAATTTCAAAAAAAAACTTTGCAATAAATTCAAAAAATTCAAAGCTAATTCAAAACGAATTCAATTCAATTTAGACAAATTCAATTCAAATTCACGCAATTTGTATACCGAATTCAGAGTTGTTTACCCCTCGCTGGCAACACTGCGGTCCGGGTCCACACAGCAGGGCGGAGCAAGTGGGGACAAAAAACTGACAGTAGTATAATGCGAGGGGAGGGGATCGCTCATACAAAATGTGTAAAATGTTTTCTTTTTCTTTTTGATATTGTTATTTTACCTGTTTTTTTTTATATTTTTCTTTTGAGTTTCTAAGGAAAATTTCTGTCACTTTTTGATAAATTTTGATGTCAGCCCCATTTTTGAATTTTTTCCAATTTTCTACCGGTTTTCTATTCATTTTTTCTCAATGTAGCGGATTTTAATCCACTTTTCTTCTTGATTTTTTTTTCAATTACTTTGAAATGCTTTTTTTTTTTATTTTGGGGATTTTGCGAAGTGACTCACCCCTCGGTGTGAACTGTTCTCTTTTTCTGTGGCTTCTGGGCTGCTCCTGTCGCCTGGTACTTACAGCTGCGCGGCCGTGCGTACTGTTGCCGCACTCCAGGCCGGATGCAAATCATAATGGAAGTGAAAAGCGACAGGCCGCGGCGGGGCCGGGCCGGGCCGGTCGGGCACGGCAGCCCCTCCAAAGCTGACATGGGCCGGGCAGGGCAGGGTAGGGGTAGGGGGAGAAACGGACATGGCGATTTCTCTGTCCGCCAGGGCTGTGCGCAGCGCACGCGCATCGCAGCCCGCGCCGCGCTGCAGCCTGCCGTCTCGTCTGATTCAGAAGATCGTTCTCGTATACCTCCGTCCTTGTCGCACCTTTGGCGGTGCGCACTGTTGCAGATGGCAGGGCCCCATGAGTGCGACAAGGACGGAGGCGGCTGCAGCCTGCCGCTGCCGGTCACGTGGCCGGAGAACAGCGTTTATCGGCACAGCCAAGGCACAGCGGCGGCGGCGCGCGTGTCGTGGGAGAGGGAGAGAGGGAAGTGCCACCTCCTCCCTCCCTCCACCCACCTCGCCTGCTCGCGCGTCGTCTCGTCATGCTTTATTCTATTCACTTTCAGCTTCAACATTAGGAAAGCGAACGGGAGAGCGTCAAGCGTAATTAACAGCCGACCAGGGGCCTTGGAAAGCTCGCGGCCGCGCTCTTTTCAAGGCCTCTGCAATTGGCTGTTAATGACGCTTGCGCTTCACGCTCTCCCATACGCTGTCCAAAATCGAAGATTGGGTGAATTTGGCATGGCATGAATCAAACGCGGCAGCTTTCATTCGTAGTCTTAGTTGACTTTTCCCTCCACCCCGCGCCGCTGTAAGTGAGCCGGGCGGCGTGGGTATGCTTAACCGCGTGAGCGTGAAGAGACGCTCAGGCGCATTCCGGCCGGCGCGGTGCGTTAGCGCGCGCACCTCGTTACCTATAGGCCCGCTCCCATTCACTTCTCGTTGTCTCTCTCTTTCGCTCGCTCTGCCTGTACCTGTCTGCGTCTGTGCTTGCGCCTGCTGAGTCTCTGTCTCACACTGTGTCAGACAGGCTGCTCTGGGACAATACGAGTGCGCTGGTGAAAATGAAAACTAGTGTGCGGCCTGAGCTGGTCTACGGGCTATCGGGCCCGGCCGGGCCCCGGCCCCGCCCCGGCGCCGCGCTGAGGTCTCCGTTGCATAACTCGGCAGCTATGCTCGGACAGGACAGATAATGCCCCTCTGACTGTGACGACAGTGACGCAGGCGCGACCAGGGAAACGAGGTGAGACCGCCGCACTCTAAGTCCAAGTGTGCGAAGTCGCTCACAAGCAGGAGAGTGATATGTTCACACTGGTAGGTGTGCGAAAAATAAAAAAAAATATCCACTCTAGTGATCGGCGCGAATGGCCGTTCGTATACAAGTTATTTTTTTTTCCTTCGCGATATTAACTGAGCTGAAATTGCGAGGCATTCCTAGAGACGGGTATCCCGGGCGTACCTGCGGGAGACACCTTCCTTATGCCACCCGCCCGGCCCCGCGCAGCCCCGCGCAGCCCCGCGCAGCCCCGCGCCCGCGCCCGCGGCGGCGTGGCGCGAAGCACTCCGGGCGTGCCAACCCTTTCGTCGTGCCATGGTCATTTACTGCTGTCCCGCCCCGCCCCGCCCCGCCCCGCCCCGCCCCGCCCCGCCCCGCTCCTTCGACCAACAAAAGGCTTTTGTGCCGTCCCATAGCCAACCCATAGCCGTGAGCTCACCTCACCGCATATCGCCATATTGTTTCCCTGGCTCCACTGGCACCACCTGTTGCCTAACGCTGCGCGACACGGCAGGCGGCAGGGCAGGGCCGGCAGGGCATAGCAGGCCGGACATGGCCAGGCAGCCGACTGATTCAGAAGAGCGCTCTCCTCGCCCTGTCTCTCTCGCACTTACTGGGTGCGTCGCACAGGTGCGAGAGAGACAGAGCCCTTCTCTCATGGCCGGACGGCCGGACACAGTGACGGGCCGCCCCGCCCCGCCCCGCGGGTCGCGCTGAGCTCAGCTCGACTGCCTCGCGGGCCTCGCGCTGCTCATCATGTTTACAATCAAACACTTCGGCCCCGCGACGCGCGACGCCCGTCCGGCAGCAGGGCGATTCTGCACGGCCACTTCGTCTCTCTGTCCTTGTCGCACTCACGGGGCAGGCCCATGAGGAGCGAGAGAGAGGGCATTACAGAACGATACCCTGAATCCGCCTGCAGCAGAGCGCTTCGCATCGGCGAGTCAGAGGAACAGAGTAGCTATCGCGTGGGCTGCGGCTGCGGTCTTCGCGCGCGCGCGCGCGTGTGTGTGTGTGTGAGCTTAATTGTGCCCCGACTGACCCCTTCACCCCTCGGCTAGCCGCATCTGATCGATGCTATGCTGAGAACAGGGCTTTGCTTGGTGTTTCCTGTTATCTGTAGACTGATTCACAATAGAGCGCTCTCTCTCTCTCTCTCTCTCTCTCTCTCTCTCTCTCTCTCTCTCTCTCTCTCTCTCTCTCTCTCTCTCTCTCTCTCTCGCACACATGATGTTCGTCATAAAGGTGCGAGAGAGAGACAAAGCAATAAGGAGAGCGCTCGAGGTGGGCCTCACTTCGACGTTCGTGCTCTTTGTGTCGTTGGAAAAATTACACCTCGCATCCAGTCACATTTCTTGTCAATTCAGTCAATTTTCAGTCACATTCAGTCATATTCCAGTCTTGTGACTTCCAGTCACTGTTCTCCTGTTTTTGCACTGAGCAGGTAGCACGTCCCCCTTGAGAGCGCTCCTCTGAATCATAATCTGCTCGATGAAGCGCACTAACTGTAGAAGACGACCAGACGGTCGTGGAACATGAGAACGGAGCGCTCGTTTTGTGAAGGGTCAGTAGGAAGGCGAGCGCCCCCCTCCCCCCTTTCCCCACTCCACCGGACGCTGCTCTCCTGGCCGTGGCCGGGCCGGGCCGGGCCGGCAGGTCCTGGCCTGGACCCAACCGGTCAGCAGCGGGTACTGCGCGGCACGCTGCGCGGGGAGGGGAGGGGCGGGAGGTAACCGGAGGTAACCGGAGGTAACCGGCCGACCTGACCCCGTCCGGCTGCGGCGGCGGCGGCGTGGCATGGCGTGAGCCCATCCTCCCGTGCTGCCGTCGCTCTTGTACCTCCGTCCTCGTCGCACTCATGGCAGTGCCCAGTGTCGGGGGTGGCAAGGCCCCACGAGTGCGACAAGGAGGGAGGCGCGAGAGCGATCTTCGGACTCAGCCTGCTGGACCAGCAGCGTCGGTCCTTCCCCCTCCCAGCCCAGAGCCACGCGCTGCGCTGCGCTGGCGTTCTCTCGGCCGCTCAACTTACCGCCTGCAGGGCTTTCAAGCGGTCCTTGGGCATGGCGCCGGCGGCGCCGGCCTAGCCTCTCTGGGGCCTGGACGGCAGGGGCGGGCGCAGGGGCGGCGGGCGCTGGGGCTGCTGACGGCCGAGCTGGGCGCGCAGGAGGCGAGGGTGCATGCGTATCCGGGCATGTCTTGGCACTCGCTCACGGGCTCATCTCATCACCTGGCTGTCCTGTCAGGCCCCCAGCAGCTCACTGCACTACTTGAAGGGGAGAGCGGTGCGCGGTGCGGGCGAGAGAGGCCGTGGGTGGACGTCCACCACGACTGCTTTCAAACTCGCGACACCGCACCGGATCGGGTCGAGCCGGACCCTTGTCACGCGCGTCTAATGGGCGTACGAGATCGCGGGCGGCACGGACGCGAAGCGGAGCCGGGCAGCCGTAAGAAAACGAGGTACGTGGTGCTCCGTGCGCCGGCCGAGCAAGACTGACGGGCCCAGCCGGGGCCGGGGCCGGGGCCGGGGCCGGGGCCGGAGCGGGGCGGGGCAAGGCTTGGCGGCTGCGCTGCGCTGCGCCTGGCAGGCGCGGGGCACGGGGCGCGGGCGGGCGGGACTGGCCTGGCCCCGAGGTACCCGTCGCGCCGCGTACGAGGAGGAGAGGAGAGGAGAGGAGGTGGGGGAGACAGGGGAGAAACCAGCAGCGGCGCGTGCATTTCCTTACGTTTAATTAATAATAATAATAATAATAATAACATCCACCAGCGTTTACACAGGTTACAACACGGTACAGTTAGTGCATGTTCCGCAATACATTTATCACACTGATCAGTCGTGAAAGGGGCGACATTGAAGACAATAAATAGTTTGTAACGTAGAGTACCTTATACGATCACAGACCACAGAACGAGATGTACATGGTTAAAATACTACCAAGACAAACAAGAAATGATTTTCACAGTTTAAATGCCTATGTTTCCTTGCAGCTTTTTCAACTTGAGTTCCTGCCATAACATAATTTGTGTTTTGAGCAATTTAAGTTATGATTTGATGATATGTTCAGGTCAAAGAAAATATCATACCTTGTACTTTACAAGTTAAAATGCACTGGAAAGATAAGTTATTTTTTAGAAATTGACAGATTAAAATTAAGTTAAATGAGAGCTGGAAAGAACCAAAGCATCTTTTATATTTATTACTAGGCTGTAAGATCTAAGCCTCCACATCATATTTCTTCAGAAACTCCCTTAAATCAACAACTCTTGATTTAACTTCTGGTGTGTTATCTTTTGAAAGCTGAACAAGTGTTCCAGAGAAGGCTGATGAAACTCGTGTCAGAAGATCTTTGTGTCCACAAGCTATAAAATTACATTAAAAAAGTAAGGCTTATTATACAAAAAGATAATAGAACGATATACAGTACCCAAACATACCTTCAAGCTTCTTGGCTAAAGTCAACAATATATTTAAAGATTCTTTGCGAATCCGCAGGTTACGAGTGATACCTAAAAAGAGGATAGATATATAGATCACAACAAAATCTCATTAATTTTATCACTTTCAGGAAGAAAATGTCTCTAAGCTGCAAGAATATATAACTTTACCTAAGGAAAAGTGAAGAGCTTTTTCAAGTTCATCCAACACCTTTGAAAGCTCTTCTGAGACATGTGCAGATTTTGAAACTGGAGATGATGGATCTAGTATACACAGTTTGTCTATGACACAGGACAGAGCTCCAACTATGGCACCTTGAACTGGCCGAGTGCTATCTTTCAAACAAGTTATGCTTGCCTGGAGCACCTCCCATTGATATTCAGCTGAAAGAAGTTAAAAAAATTGAGTTAAAAAATCAGTGGATTTGGTCAAGATGGGTACTTATACAAAATGACAACTATGCTACCTTGTGTTTTGTGGACCGCAGGCCAGGCTTTTCCTAATGCCTCAAATGAGACTTCACGGAATTGCATCCATTGCTCTCGTTTAGCTGAATTTTCAGCAGCTTTATCGGCATCAGTACACCCTTCCTTTTCCTCACCACCTTCTTCTTCCTCTTCTTTCAGCTAAGATAATCAAAATAATGTAAGACATCACAGCTCATAAAATTTATTGCTACCAACAAACATAATTTATAATTCAATACACATACCTCCTGGAAATATTCCTTAACAATGTTGAAAAATTCGCTAAAGCGATCAACTTCTAGAGCGTGAAGGATTGTGGCCAAAGCAGGGAGAGCTAGCAACCTGTACTCTGGTTGTTCTTTCTTACTCTCTCTTAACACAGCATTAACAATAGATTCTGTGACTTGGGAACTATCTGGCTGCATAAGTTGCTCCCTGTTTTATTTAATAAATAAAAAAATAGGTGCATTTTAATAATTGATTAAAATTGTATCAAGGTTAAAGAACACACATTTTATGAACAAATTGTAAACTTACTTGCAATTAGTAGCTACCGAAGCCAAAGCCTGCAAAAGACTCTCTTTCCCTTTCCATGTGCGGCCAGATAAGCCTAACAAGAGGATTTCAATCAATTCTGACCTCTGGTTTGCTTGTAAAGTGGCACCCATCTTATTAGCTAATGTCCCAATAGCATTAGCGGCCTTTAAAAAAATTGCACATATTTTAATAAAAAAAGAAAATGTCTAAAAATGACAAAAGAGTGAACTACAACACACTCTTACTTGTTCTTTTACAGTCCATGACTGGGACTGTAAGGATTCTTTCAGAAGGGAACACACTGGCCCCATGTGCAATCTCAATGCACTTTCAGTGCCTGGTGTAGCCTCAGACCAAACATCTTCCCACACCTCCACACTGGCAGTTGTTTCTAAGGGTTAAAAACAAAACAAAAAACAAATATAAACAAGAGAGTAACAACACACCTCTTATTGGTTTCTGATAACATGAATAAAATTCTTTAGAACTTTACCAGGTGTCTTTTTTTTATGCATGGCAAAGAAAGTCAGAGGTACAACTTGGTCCATATAGTTAATAAGTATATCCTGATTATGTTGTCCAATAGCTCGATATGTTAAACCAATAGCAGAACGAACATTATCATCTAAAAGGACAAAAGAAGAGTTTATTTGCAAGTTTCAGGTCAGCAGGATACAAAATTTCAAAGCAATTCAGACATTTGCTTACCTTCTTTCTGGAAATACCACTCTTGAAGCTTATTAAAAAGTTTCTCTAGGCTAGATTCTTTAGCTGAACTAACAATGTGACCAATTGCTGTAGCATAGCATTTACGCACTGTGCTATTTCGGTCCAACAGGCCATTTATTAAAACACCCAGTAACTTGCCTGTTTATTAGGGAAGAGGGTTTCATAAAGAATGCCTTTAAAGGAAAAACTTTTTCTGGACTGTTCAACCATCTCAGTAACTCATTACATACATACCAGCATAAGGCTGAAGTTCAGTTTTCATAGGGCGAGAAAGAAGAACGATTAGATGAGTAGTTGCAACTCGGGTTCCCAAACCAATTGAGGTTCTTAACATTTCTGCCACTTTGGGAATTAATTGTTCCAGGATGCCAGCATCAACATATTGTAAGCACTGCAAACAGAGCACAAAATCATTGCATCTGGAATCATTAGCATAAGCTTTTATGAACAGGGAAGTTGCCGAACCTTAGTCATTGTTTCAGTGCTGTGCTGAGATTTAGCAACAGCTGCTCGAACTGAATCAATCATCTCTTGCTTGTCTGCATCTGCGCCATACCGTGTGCTTAAATATGCTAAATTTGCTGATTCCAGCTCTCCCGTAGCTTCTAAAAGTGCCGGTAGTAAAACTGGAAGATGAGGTTTTAACTGAGAACCAGCCACATTGACTAGCTGGGACACAGTTTGAAGACTGAATCAGAGAAGCTAATGTTAGTTCCAATGAAGTAAAGACAAACAGTAAGAGGATAAAAGAGAAAAGAAAAAAAATACATCAATACCTAATAGCGCGAACCTCCGCAACATTGTTACAGATTCCAGTCTCAAGTAGAACTGGCAAAATAATCTTCACCATCTCCTGTCCAGCTTTGCCTTGGCTTGTATCACAGGCTCGAATACAAATCTAAATTAGAAAAATATTTATGAAAAAATATTTATGAAAAACCTAGCAATAAAAGGTCAGATGCAGTAACCCTGTACCTTGCTAAGTGTACGGGTTGTGTTTCCTGCTGCTTGCCTCGTTCCATCGTGAACATCATCCATCACACGGAAAAGGGCCAGCCAAAGACTTGGCAGAGACTCAATGTCATCCTATTAAAAGATCAAATCTTTATCTGAGTATTTAAAAAAAAAAAGATTACAAGTCAATAACAAAAATAAAATGAAAACATACCTGAATTGAGCGCTTGCTGCTTCCTCTAATAAAATCGGCAACAGCAAGGCAGCATGACTGACGAACTCGCCACTGATTATTTGTTAAGTTTTGAATTAGATCTTCCAATATTTCTTTGTGGTACTTATCAACCGTTTTTGAGGTTTCAGGAACTAGTGAGTGCCAAATACTGGCCATTGAGTTCTGAATTTTAGGAGTTGGATCAAACTGGTACCTATACAAGCGAGGCACTATCTTTGGCAGATGTGCAGACAGTTGATCCCCAGCAGATAATGCAATTGTAGAGAAACCAAAGGCAGCTCCCTAGAATATTGTTAAAAACAATTGATTGATGAAATAATTTTAACAAAGAAACAAAGGAGGAAAGGCTCTTGCAAAACAGTACCTTCTTAGAATTCCAGACAGCATTGTGATTAGCAAGATGCATGAATTTATAAATTAGGTCAGGCTGGTTCAGATCTGATGCAAGAGCACACAATTCTTTATATGTAGACAAGTTTCCTCTGAAAGGAGAAGAGAAAAAGTAAAAATGTACAGTAAGTAACCCAGAAGCACTTTACTTAGGAAACAGCCAGAAGCACTTTACTTAGGAAACAGATCTTAAAATGGAAATGGTAAACATACCCTCCTGGAGCTTTGCCCACTTCACCCTCTGAAAATATTTGAGTGTCTGCTGTAACTTGTTGAACAGACCTTCTGCCACTTAACAATGTATCAAGTAGCTCAGAGACCAATTTGTCACGATGCTCTGGTCCAGTGCTTTCATACACGAGAGCAAGTCCCTTAGAAGCAGCATCCTGGACAATATCTACAATACAGGTAGCAATGATAAATCTATAAATTATCAGTAGGAGCCAACAAAAATAAAAAGGGCAACAGCCGCAAAGGTTTTTGTATTAAAAAATCAGGAGTTACCATTGTTTTCACCAAGGAAGTTCATAAAGGCAGATTGAATTTCAGGTAAACGAGTGGCAATCTCTTTGGTTTTTGGGCAGTTCTTCAGCAAAGCGAGAAGCCAGAAACAACAAGCCTATGCAAGTACATGGGTATTAAGAAATAATTAATTAATTAATAAAACTCATAATTGAGGTCTATTTCTGACCAACTCTAACCTGTTTCTGGTTTGGGTGAGGCTCTTTCACCATATCCTTGAGCAACTTATCAAAAAGCCATGTCAAATCCATATCGCCATTAGGGTCAACCTCAGGTGATTTAAATTCTGACTCTAATATGGTCCAAGGGTCCCTTGCAACTGGTGAAGAAGGACCAAGCACACAACACACCAAAGCCTCACCAACACTTAGATGGACTTCAACATCTTTACTCTGAGGGGACACATGAAAACAGGAAACAAAATTAATGAGCAAATATTGTATATACACTAGTATCATCATAAATCAAAGAATGACCTGGGAAATATTTTTACCTCTTTGGCCATAGCTAAAAAGCCCTCTATCACTTCCTTTGTGTGAGGGAAAGTTTCTCCAACACATAAGTGCCCAGCAGCTTTTACAGCTCGCTCTTTGACCTGTATTTATCACAGTTGTAGATATTGTACTTTCCCAACATTTAGTGAAATAACTCATAAGATATGTAATTTGACTTGCCTTGGCTGTCATCTTAGAGCTGCTCATGATGGATTGAAGCTTTAATAAAACATCCTTCTTCCCAGGCTCTTTATCATCATTTCCTTTTTCGGAGGCCAGAGGGAGTTCATTACAACGGGCTAAGAGACCTAATGCTGAACATGCTCCTCCAACAAGAATTGGTGATGGATTATCAAAGAAGGAGTCTGTTGGGACAAAATGTAAGAAATTTTAACTAAGTTCAACAGAAACAAATACCATTAATGTAATCAGGTAAGTAACAATAGGTAAAAATTTTACATATTGTCAAGATAACAGTTTTATAGATGGGCCACTTGAGAAGGGCTGACACATCTTTAGAGCCTCCTGAGCGGAAGATAACTATGGAGCGCTCCACAGCATGAGCCATAGCCAAAAGTTGGCCATGCTGCTGCTCAAGGAGAGTCTTCTTGTTTGTTATATCATGTACCAGTTCATTTATACATTTATCAAAGTCACTTTCTTTTTTAAGCCCATGAGCTGCAAGAATGCCAAAAATTTGTGCAGCAATATCTCTCATTTCTTCACTGGTATTGCGTAACAAATCCTTAAAAGTTAATCTTTAAGATAACAATAGATAAAATATTATTGAAAAAAGAAAAAAAAAATTCTTTCATGTTACCTTAAAAATGGGAAGCTTATCGACAAACTTTGGAGCCAAAACTTCAGGAACACAACCAACAACTTCCAAAAGAGCAAGGACTGCAAGAGGGCCTTGAAGAGGGAGAGACAGTAACAATAGTTGGTCAGATAGAAAACAAATCAGGTGTTTTAGAAATGAAAGTATACAATAAATGCAGAATATACCCGTGGCAGCGGACAGCAATTTATGAACAATCTCCAGATAATTGTTGATTGTTTCAAAGCTAGATTCAACAACTTGCTTCAGGTATCGGCCTATTTTTGGAGTAAATTCTGAAGGATGTGTGAGAGTTTCGTTTGTTGGGAGAATTACACCTGCACTACGAGCTAAGCATAGTCTCAGGTACTTCACAATCTATTTCATTGAAGCAAGATAAAACCAAAGCTTAGAATGAATACATTAAACCAACTAACTACCAGAAATAGCACTAGAATATGTGACTTCATTTTACCTCAACAAACGCATCAGGAGAAAATGCTGACTTGCTGCTTGACTTAGACGACTGAATTTGATCCCAAATGAACTTAACCATATCTGGGTATGCTGGAAGAATCAGTTCCTTTTCCAGATCTTCTTTGCTCAGTTTCTTTCCACTAAATGGTTTCTCTTCAACTTTGTAAAGTGATGCAACAGCCTCTGTTGATACCTCATCTTTACTGCAAAAATAAAAAAAAAGAGTAACACATGTTTGTCAAGGACTGAATACATATGTATGTTGTTTTAGAACTAATTACACATCACTAAGTAATGTGATGTGAATAGGTACCTGTCCGCACTTGCTAATAGGAGCAAAAACCTTGAAGGAGCATGATCTGGTGGAAATGCCACAGCTGCGTAACGCACAACAACAAATCGAACCATAGGCTCTGGATTTTCTATTTGGCGACTGAGTAGCTCCTGCATTTGTAGACGCAGCAATTCAGGTGGAAGAACAGTTGGAGAGGCTGAAGTTCCATCTAAAAGTTAAAATAAATAAATAATAAATAAATAAATAAATAAATAAAAAAAAACAAGACAAATAAATATAATGATGAAGTAATATGGGTTCTGAACCCTATGTTTGCTATACTTCCATGCAAAACATACCACTCTTTGGTTTAGATGCACCAGATGCAGAGGAGCCATTAGTAGCTGCTTTACAAGGGGGCACATGGGCTGTATTATTGGCCGATTCAGGACGGAATGCGTCTACCATGGTAAGCAGAGCCTCCCGAATGTTAAGCCTCAAATCCTGTCCCTCTTCCTGCATCATCATTAAAAGAAAAAAAAAAACAACTGTAAATTATAGAATATTTTTAATCAGTTATTTAAGGCGGGAGAACCAGAGTTACCGCTCACCTTCCCTAATGCTTCTAGAAAATTTGTAAGAAGCAACAAGTCTTTGTTAACTAGACCAGGGAAGTGGATTGCCAGTTGCCCAATTACATTGTATGTCTGGCCCCGCAAGGTTGGTTCTCCCTCAGATAAGAGTTTCAGAAGACCTGACAGCAAAACATGCGCAACATGGCTCAGAAGAGTTGAGTTTACACTGAAAACATAAAGAAAGAGTTTGTTAAAACGTATGTTTCCCAAACAGTGTAGCAAAAAATTAAAAAATCACATGTAGTTTCAAAAACAGGACACTTTGGTTCTTACTTGCGTATTATAGTGAGACAAAAATTTAGAGCCATTCCTCTAAGTCTAGTATTAGTGTTCTGACTAAACAGAGAATCAAAGAAAACCTGTACAGAAAAATCTAATTTGAGAAAAGAGGTTTAAAGGAAGCAAAATTTTCTAATCATAGCTAAAGGCACAAACCTGGATGCAGAGAGGAAAGTTAACAGCTTGTCCTTTAGCACGGACCAAGCAAGGCAATAGCTTTAAGCGTAGTCTTGTCCCTGATGGAGCTCTTTTCATCTCTGGTTTAACCGTGCTCGGCTGATTGGGTTTTGATGCAGGAGTTCCCAGATACAAAGAAAAAAGAGGCTGCATCATTGCCACGTTAGACCAATCAAGTGATCTGTGGAAGAAAAGATATATTTGGAGTGAGCACTACAAGGAAAATCAGCATAACAAAGTAAAATCATTAAGTAAAAAGTGGTGCTTACCCTGTTATTTTGCGAAGCTCAAAGTCAGCAGAATTAGCTACATTGAAACGTGAATCAGCAGATGCTACGACCAGATGACATAATATGTCACTATCAGGATAAACTCCAGATGACAAAAACTTAACAATCCCCATCTTAGCCTACAAATCAAACCAATGTCACAGACGTTAATTTCCTGAGAGCATGAGTATTTCATCAAATATTTTTATTTAATAGGTCTTCATAAAAAGACACTGAAAGGAGTCGTTTTGATGTATACCTCTTCCAAATCTTCTGGTTTCATTGGCACCTCTCCTATGAGTCTTTTGAGAGCATACTCGCTTAAACCAGGAGGTAAATGGGATGTCAAATCAGAAGAATTTTCATCAACTGGTGGGTTTGAGGATGAGAGGGTAGACCTACAGAAATAGTTACCACAAAAAAAAAAGAATGCAAAAGTTTGAGGGAATAAATTGATTGACAGTACATTATTTTGCATACTTACCCATATGGCAGCAAGAGCATATCAAGCATGAAATCAGCAAAATGTTTAGCCAATTGTGGTTTTTCAGCAAATCTGAACATTTTCTCAACAGCATCTTTGTCGCTTGGAATTCTGATACTTCCAAGAACTGGCATGATCAAGAGAAACAAACTTGGAGACAAAGCAAATCAAAGAATACATTAGATTACTACTGACAGTGTTCAATTATGATCTAGGTTTAAGATAAGATGTAGTTAGATTAAAATACCTATCGCGATGCTGTACTGGTTTACCATCCAATGCAGAAAGTAAAATAGGTACAAGTTCAGCCTTTTTCTCTGTTGGTAATCTAGGATACCCAAGTTTGATGTAGATGATTGTAAAGTTCTAAGAATAGATAGACAGAATAACTAGTACAGTTATAGCTCTCATAGTAATCTGAGGTTGTTGACAATGACAACACTTACAATAATAAAGGCACTAGCAGCTGGGTCTTGGTACTGAACAAGCAAGGAATCAATAGGCAGCTGCACCAACGGGCGGCTCTTAAGTCTTTTGTTAATATGGACCAAGAGTTCCATGACCTAAGAACAAATTTATTAGCTCAAATATTTGTTTTTTCTTTGTTCACCCAAATTTTTTTTTAGAAACTTAAAACTAAGGGTAGACTAGAGGAAAATATTTTTACCTTCTTTCTAACTCCCTCTTGTGGGCTTGACAGCTTAAGAAGAACTGCAGGCAAAAATTTGTTGATGGCATTTTGCAGCTGTTCGTCAGATTCAGCTGATCCAATTCGAAGAAATACACGCTCCAACAGGACTGAAAATATAAACTGAAGATGTAATACTTACATAGGAACAAAATAAATGGATTATTAAAAGCCATTGATATTTTCGGCACAGAACAACTAAACTGCATTGGGAACTAACAGCTTTGTTTAAGTTTCTGGTAAATATCAACAGGTTAGGATTTGGCAACCCTAAAGAAAATTTCAGAGAGCCAAAAACGTTGTGAAAATGCAGAACGAAACACCCAGGAATGCCGTGCAAACCCTCAGTGACGTTAAAATAGATTTCAAAACATAGAAACACTATGCCGCTATCAATAACGCAGTAAGGTTAGAGACCCTGACACAAATGACAAACAAAATTGATGTTTGTAATAACAGATATTTGCCGTAAGTTCCAGAACGAAGATAAAACTGTTCGTTACAGAATGACTGAAATGCAATTCCAAACAAAGGGAAAACTCACGTAATTCATCTACGTTCGCCGCCATGATTTAACACTTTCGATGCTCTGCTTCGGCGCCGCCCGCCTCGCAGCGCTGTTCTGTTCGGTTCAACGCGACGATTCGGCTGAAGCCCAAATATATAGCCGCTTCCCCCTCCACCCGTCACTTCATGCAATCAGCTGCACCGGCGGCTCTGTGCACCACTGCACTCAGACTGCACTAAATTGATTTTGCGACAGAAATGGACCACACCATTTGAAGTCCAAAAGTAGAGTAATATGCAATGTTTCCATAGAGTGAGTTGAAGTGTCATGTGTACATGTGTAGGTGTAAAATCTATCGAATTTCCTTCACCAACTTGGCATAAGCAGTTTCCATGTATCGAGCTTTGAATCTCGTGATTGTGAATTCATCTATTCTAGAAATAATATCAGGAGTCTTGTTCGGGGAGTTTGGGTCAGGTAGAGAGACAGGCAAACAGATTGGTTTTTAATTTTTTTTATTGGAGAAAGTTAAAACTAGCATTTAATAATTCCTGAAAATAAAATAAAAATGAGCAATTAAAGAACATAACTGGCAAAATAACATCCATAAATATGATGAAAAGTGATATATATGTACTTGGCAATGATGTTATCCTTCTTCGCCAGACGCATGATGCAGTCATCACTCTCTCCCTGAAAATAAGTGAACAATCATGTTAATCAATTTGCAGTGACATTATCATTCGAAATATGGACCTTATTTATATGTTGAGAAGGGGACTGACACAGACTGGATATTCCAGTATGAGTTAATTTTCCTTCCATTTAGTCTGGCAATTGCATAGCATGAATTGGTTTACACAAAACCAAATCAAGAAAAGCTATTAATTGCACGTAGGCCCCCAGAAAATTATGATTAACTTCACTTCTCAGCAGAAATAACACTTTGTCAAGAAGAAAGCCCCAAATCGGATTTGCTTGATGTTGCTTTTCCCCTCCACTTTCGTTAGCAACATAACGGACAGAGAGAGATATATTCCTTCCAAATACATGGCAGTTACTACTCTGATGGATTTGGCACCATCACTACAATAACTAGACAATAAATTTACAAAATGTGCTTACCATTCTTCTGATAGAGCCGCAGATGGCATAGATTTTGGAGGTGTCGAGCATAATGCCTGTCATGGGGTCGACATCAGCAATGTTCATCTGGATGGAGGCATGATCCTTAGCGTGGATAATCCTGTTGCTGGCGGAGCTAGAAGACAAAAGAGAACAGCAAGGTAAGACCAATGCAAAGACAAAAGTAGCAAAAAAACAACCAATAAGGAATGGGAGGTTAGGGTTCAGTGAGTACCACCGGTACGCGACAAGAGCAAAACTCGAAAAACGGAGTACACGAGACACGAGTATGACTACGTGACTTTAATAGTACAGCAGAAAAAGACTATAATATAAGATTTACGATTTGCTATGAATATAATTAACTATAACTTCGTCATCGGCTAGACACGACAGACGAGGAGGTTAAGTGGGAGCCTGCAATATGCGACAAGGCGGGCTAGAATATATAAAAAAGCCAGCAATAATAAAACTCTTACCATTTCCTGGGGCAGTACAAGTCAACGAATTCACCAGCGTCGTTTTCCATTTTGAATTATTTGGTGATTGCTTTGCTGGGCAACACACACCAACACCGAAGCACAAGAGGCACAAGGACCGGAAATAAGGTGAGAAAGAAACGTGGTTGCTTACTTGGTTTTAGCGCTCCTAAGCTTATGTGCAGAAGTCGAGCCTGCGAATAGGCAGTATTTTCCCCCTCTCCTATCCGTCCCTTACCGAAGTCTGGATGTCGTATTTCTCATACTTCGTGGCGGTGCGACGACGATACCCCATGCTCACGATACACACCACACAATAGGATAGCCGCTCGAGGAATTCCCCTGACTTGTCGAATGATGACATAAAGCACTTTGGTTGTAAATTTTGCCAAATCCGCTGAGTTGTACGGTAAGCAATAGGTAGCAACCTTCCCATACCATCATGAATCAGAGTTTGACTTCAAAATTTTTCTGTTTATCATTGCTAAGAACTGAGGCAATGTAAATTTTGTGAATTGAAATGACGAGCTTCAAATTACATTTGTGGCAAGGTACCTGGTTAAAAATGGAACCGATAAATGAGATTTGAGATCATAAATGAAAAAGTAAAAAAATGATTAAATTTTCAAGAAAACAACAATTTTATTTGCAAGGACAAATAATGTATTCTTACATTTATATTAACATGCAATAAAACAATCTTATTACAGAAACTAAAAAAATCACATAGGTAACACATTGATCACTAGATTATTTGGTAAAAAAAATACACTTCACTATGCCACTAATGTAAACTATACATAGTTTTGATTCAAACACTACATGGAGATTTTGTACTTAAGAGTTCTATCTATATATTGACACTTATCTAAACCTAATGCCAAACAGTAGTAGTCCCCCAAGAGAACATAAGTCATTGGCAAGAACAAGAACTGCTTTTAAATTTTTGGTGAAATATAAATAGATCTTTGTCTTTAGTTGAATAACTACAGATGCAACACATTAACAAAGGACATAGCTAGTGCTCACGGTACATCTCTAACACAACCATGGAGGGGGTAAAAAAAAGTCTTAATATCACTTTAGTACATACAAATCAAACTATTTATACCTCACAGGGATCGTTGTCCTCCATACGACAGACAGTATTCACATATCCCACTTATACAAGAATTTTAGCCTAAACTCATCCAGTTCTTTGAATAAAATATGTTGACATGAGATTCACGCTCCGTACTCTTTACTCCTGCTCAGGTCCATCGCGCCCGAGTCCTGCGGCAGCGGCAGGGGTGTCAGCGCGGGGTAAGGCGGGTAGGGGTAGCTGTGGTAAGCGCCGTACCACGGGTAGGAGAGAGGGAGCATGACAGGGTGCGGCCATGCGGGGGCGGGGGTGGGGGTGGGGGTAGGGGCGGAGGCGGAGGTGGAGGCGACACGGCGGGGCTCCTCGCTCCACGACGTCCTCAGGGGCCGGTAGTCGGGCTCCAGGATCTGGAGGATGGACAGGAAGGGCGCCGGTGACGCGGACGTGCGGGGGGTGGGCGCCGGTGACGCGTCGGCCGGCGGCGGCGAGGAGGTCAGCGAGCACGAGGGGGAGGCCGGCTCCGAGCCCAGGGAGGACACCCCGCTGTCGTCCAGGTAGGCGGCCGTCGAGGGCGGCGGCGAGCGGCTGTCGTCCTGCGCGAGGTACTCCTTGGCGCCCATCAGGAGCTTCTTGTGCTGCTGCTTGCGCCGGCACCGCGACATGCCCTCCTCCCGGAAGCCCTTGGCGAACGGGTTGTGGTCTATCTTCATTTTCGTGATGGCCTCGTTCTGCATAACGACAGAATAAGTCAAGAGGGTTAGGTAAAGTCAAGCAGTCGATAAAGGAGAGGAGGAAATGTACAGCCAGTAATGCACTAGAAATCAAGGTGTACGAACATCATCCTCTGAGTGCATTTTTCACACATTTGCTGGTGAGCCCATTCTTACTCTAGTAGAGAAATTTGCTCACCAGCAAGTGTGTGAAAAAACTCTCTCATCTGAAAGGGATATTTCTACACTTCAATTTATTGTGGGCCCGGGCGGGCAAGCAACCTGAAATCAGGAAGGCTGACTGACCTGGTATGCCGTCACAGCCACGAACTCAGTCTCCTTGAAGGAGGCCGACATCCTCGGGGCGTTGGAGAGTGCGCTCCTGTCACTGGCGCGCACCACGTGGATGACGGGCACGTACTTGTGCATCGAGGTCAGGATCAACTGCGGAAACAAAGCAACACTCCCGTTACACTCCCGCGGAAGATATCCGACGTTATGCTGAAACTGCGTAATTTCAACGACTTGAATAGGGTATTCCGCTAGAGTGAAATAGGAACCTAAAGAAGAAAAGCTGTTTCCTCGTGAACTCGGTTTGGTCAGAGCGGATGTCTATTATTTCGCCGTCAGCTAATGAGCCCACAGGAGGAAGCACAAGCGCGGCGGGCTTGGTTTTCGTCTTAAGGTTCCGGTTTCAGTTTGGCGGAATACCGAGGGGCAAACACCTCTGAAATTTTTGTAAACCTCGTAGTTCAGAAAAATTCAGGAAAATTCAGAAACATTAATTTTTTTAAAGGAAAATTCACAAAAAAAATTAAGCCAAACCTCAATAAAATTCACAAAACTTCCCAACATTTTCCAAATATTAAAAATAAGTCTCGAAAATTCACAAAAAATCACAAAATGTATACACCAAAATTCATATTGTTTTCCCCTCGGGAAAGCTCTATATATGGCTAAACTTTGCAGGATACGTGACCAGGCCCGCGTGTACTCACGTTGTAGTCCGTGGTGTCGGCCACGTTGTTGGTGAGCTTGGCGCCGTGGGGGTTGGGCCGCTGGAAGTTGATCTCCCTCGAGCCCCAGGCGCTGCCCTTGGCCGGGGAGTCCGGGTGCACAAAGATGCAGGCGCGCGACTGGGGCTGCACGTCCGCCTCGCCGCCCGGCACCCACTGGCCGTTGCTGTACTTGAAGCGGGTGTTGGCCGCCAGGCGCATCTCCATCACCACGAAGTAGTACTCGTCGGGCTCCATGCCGGATACCTTGACCTTGAGCGACGGAAACATGCGTCTGCGGACAGGAGAAATGACGAAAGCAAGGCGTTAGATGCGTTAGAGCAGGGGCCTCACACTGGAAAGCCGGAGGGAGAGAGAGAGATGAGGCTGGAAACTGAGGAGATCACGTCAGAGCGAGCGAGAGGTCCGACCCTGTGAGGCCCGCGCGTCAGCTGCTGTCTAAGACCCCTGCTTCAGAGAGGACGACATAGTCTCGGGAGCCAACGCGGGTGCGGGGGCAGACATGATTCGAGCTACGCCTTCGTTAATCATCCCACCCACGAGATCGCCTCTCCCACCCCCGGCCCAGCCCCAGAGCCCCAGAGACAGGTCCTGAGAGACGCCCGCCCCGGCGGCCCGGCCGGCGCGGCCCCTCGCCTCGATTCAGAAGATCGTTTTGTAGTGCCCTCTCACTCACTCCTAGTTGCCGAGACCCGTGCGTGTGACAAGGACGGAGAGACGAAAGTGCTCTTCTGAATCTGACGGCCGACGACACGGTGCGGCGCCCGTGCTGCAGGCGCACTGGGGCAGGACAGGGACAGGGACAGGACGTCACAGGGACCCAACTGTCAAATCACAGCCCCCTTGTCTCGGGGCGGGGTGGGGTGGGGCAGGCCGGGCTGCTCGAGGCGCCACTAAAGGACCCGGAGGGCTTTCGCAGACTCATGTTTTAATGCGACGACAAAAGCGACAGGCCGCCGCCCGCCGCCGCCGCGGAGACACAACGAGCCGAGCACTCCTGCACCGTCATAACGACACAGCGTCGCCCCGCCGCAGGGCCTACGTAACTTATCAAAAATTATAGGATAACAGCTACAATAAAACTTGAAGAGATATGTTTTGTTGTGCCGACCGGGGCGCTCGCGTTGATTGGGAACAGATCGGCACTCTTTTTGCGTTCGTTATAATTTATTTTCTGTTGTCACAATGAAGAAAAGTGTCGATTCAATTCGCTCAAAATTAACGCAAAGTTTAGTTTTCATAGACAAACATTTTTCATTAGTGCCTCTGAAATTTTAACAATCAGCAAACCATTTAACTAGTTACGATTAAACTACAAATATTAAAATGGTACCAGGCACGGTATATTTTACAAATTACTTGCTACTAGCTAACATTTATTACGTCGAAAAGCATTGAATGTTACGGGCCCCTATACCGCCGACCTCTGCAAGCCAGGTACAAAAGTTGAAACTTTTCATTTGAAACAAACGCGGAACGCCGACTACAGAGCGATGCGCGCGACAAGGTCTAGATAAGGAGAAGAAAAGAGAGAGAGGCGGAATAAGTGTCGAAGAGACTCGGAAGCAGGCAGGGCAGGGTAGGGCAGCGTGGAGGCGGTCGGCGACGAGGACTGAAGAGCAAGGACACATGCATGATCGATTAGTCACGGGAGCATGGAGGAGGAGGCACGGAAGGAAGGAGCGGCTAAATGAGTGAACGAGCAGGGGGAGTGAGTAGAGGTGTATGAGAGAACACACCCTCGGAGGGGGTGCGACGGCGACGACCCCCCGAGGAGGGGTTCGCGCCGGGGCCAGGGCAGCAGGGCTCGGCTCGCCAGGCGCCAGAGCTCTCAGGCAGAGGCGCCAGGGCGCGGGGGGACAGCAGGCGCCAGGCACCAGCCCCGCCCCGCCCCGCCCCGCCCCGCCCCGCCCCGCCCCGCCCCGCCCCGCCCGGCCCAGCAGCCGCAGGGCTAATTGCAAAGGACCTGCTGTGTGTGTGCAAATAACACAAAGACTCGTGATGAGTGCAGCTCAATGAGGGTGGGTCGGCGCGGCGTGGCGAGCTGGGGGAGGCGCTTTGTCGCTTCGGTGTCACCACCAAGTGCGAGCATCGCGAGCGGGGCGGTGGTGGGGTCCGCGGGCCGGGCGCGCAGCGGCGGGGCGGGGTGGGGAGGGGTGCAGCGCCTCCAGGGCAGTGCGAGCGGGCAAGGTTGCCAACCCGCGCGGCCGAGACCGCCACCACGCCACCGCAGACATACGTCAACAGGGGGCACAACTGTCGTGTCACGTTCACGGCGTTGGCGCCTCCCCGGTCCCCGCCGGCCACCTCGCCTGCGGCGCCGCGCGCAGCCCGCACTGGTCCTGGTAAAAGCCTGGCTTAGCTTTTAGACCCGGGGTGTGATAGGCGACAAGACTTCGTGCCCGGCCCGACCCCGGCCAGCCGCCGGCCCCGGCCCCGGCCCCGGCCCCGGCCCCGGCCCCGGCCCCGGCCCCGGCCCCCGGCCCCGGCCTCGAGGCAAACAGCCCTGGCGTCAACCTGACGGTGTGGCCGAGCCGGGACGAGCCGCCGCGCCAAGCCCCCTCGAGGCGGACCCCGCCCCGCCCCGCCCCGCCCCGCCCCGCCCCGCCCCGCCCCGCCCGGACGGCCTCCTAGGGGAGCCCCCTCCGGGGACCTGCCGGCCCCGTCCCAGCTCGCCACCCTCGGGCCCCGACCTGTCCCAACGCCAACAACATCGGTGTGGACATGGACATGATAAGAAATTTGACACTGGCAGGTCACCAGAGCTTCTCTCACCGGGGCCCGCTCACAGGGCAAGGACACATTCCTTGTGCAGCGACACATAACACATAACCTAATGGCAGAGTGCTGAGCAATAAAAGAAAAAAGGAATAACAGACAAGCAAGGGGAAAAAATAAAGACTTCTGCTCGAAACAAGCGACCCATTTCCTCTCGGCAGCACATTGCACAGCACAGCTCCATGTAACGTTGTGACGTGGCAAATGTAACTCTTGTCGCCGCCCGGCCCTCCCCGGCCCGCCCCGGCCACACCCTGGCGCCAAGCCTCGGGGACAGGAGGGCAGGGCACGGCCGGGCGGCACCGTGACGCCCCGTCGGGGGGGCTGGCGCCACCGCGCCCCGCACCCGCCCCGCCTTCGTTCGGCATATTGTCGTTTGCGGCACTAATCCCCCAGGTCAGAAGGGTCGAGTTGCGATTGCGGCGGGGCCGAGGGCCCGGATTTGCGTTTGCGGCGCGGGCGCGGAAAAACCGAGGGAAGAAAGAGAAATTTCTCTCCTGACTGCGTACGGCACCGTGGATGTGTCGATTGCGGCGCTGGAGGTGAGGGAAGGAGCAGGCGGGGGAGCAGGCGGGGGAGCAGGCGGCCGCTCGCTATATGCACCGAAGGGGAGGGGCGTCTCTCTCATGAAAGGATGCACTTTATTTACTTATTCTCAAAACAATACATTGAGTGATACATTGAGTGATGAACCAGCAAAAAAAAATATGATTAGCTGAGCGATTGCGAGGTCTATAACTCCAGTGACCATCGCGAAGCAAGTCGCGAAGCCTGTTACGCGAGACGTAACTAGACGTAACTAGACGTAACAAAAAATAAAATTAAATATAAATAAACTGGTACCAGTTTGGTATCCTTCACTTCTATGTTGGAGTATTGCTCCTCCCCTCTCAGAGAGATGCCCCTGCCTTCCCCCTCGCCTCGCCAGAGGTGGCTCGGATCAAGTCAGCAGCCTCTTCCCTCCTCCAGCGCCGCAATCGACACGTCCGCCCGAACGCAGCCTGGAGAGAGATTTCTCTTTCTTCCCTCGGTTTTTCCCTTCGCTCGCCGCAAACGATGCATGACTGCCGGGCGCGCCGCAATCGCAACTCGACTTTTCTGACCTGGGGGATTAGCGCCGCAAACGACATACAACCCTTCGTTCCGCTCCTGCGTTCAAGTTTCCGGCACTGCCCCCCAAACCCGGCCCCCCACCTCACGCGCGCGCCGCGGCCGCGCGAATGATAGTGCTCGGGCTAAGGGGTTTTTGCCCCCTCCCCCACCCCCTAAAATCTTAACAAACCACCTGAATGTAGGCAAAAAGCACGGCTTTGCCCCACCCATAGCAGTCGGGTACAGTCACCCCTTGTGTTCGCAATCGGGAGAGCAGGAAGAGCCTCGCCCGACATCTTCTGACTCTCTTGCTCTGGTTTGCGTCATCTGAGAGAGGGCAGAGCTACAAAAAAGATGTCGGGTGAGGCTCTTTCTCGCCCGATTGCGAACACACCATATAACGGATGACGACGGCTCGGAGTGGCGCACACGGGGCTGAAGTGCGGTGCGCGATAACGCGGGCGATCCGGAAACGTAAGTGCGTCAGTGAGCGGCGGAGCGTGTTCGGCGGGGCAGCGCCACTAGCGGGGCGCCACCCCAAACAGCTCGAGGCGCCACCTGCCGTGCCCAGCCCAGCCCGGCCCGGCCCAGCCCCGGGCATGCCAATGCCAATGCCACCGGACAAACAAATACTACTACGTCGTACCGCTCTGCTCCAGTCTACTCGACCCTTGCGAGCCGGTGGCCCCCTGCTCCCCTAACCTCAACAACCCCCCTCCACGCCACGCCACGCCACGGCCGGCCGGAGCCCTCACGACCCCAGACCAAGCACGCCGAGCGGCAGACGCAGAGTACCCCGCCCCGCCCCGCTCCACCCCGCCCAGCGGTGCACTATGTGCGGGCCGGGCCGGCGGCCGGCGGCGGCGCTACCGTCCCGAATATAAGAGCAGTGGCGCCACCCCACCACTTCCCCACCCCACCCCGCCCGCCCCGGTTGTCAACGGGTCGCGACAGACAGCCGCCCCGGTGCACTTCACGCCCCTGCCGCCAGACAGACGAGCCCGCCCCGGCCTGCCCCGCCCCGCCCCGCCCCGCCCCGCCCCGCCCGGTCGGTAATGCGACATGTATACGACCGTGCCGTGGCGCGGTGGCGCTAGCGGCAGCAAGCAGCCAGCAGGTCCAGGCTTCCAGGCACGGCACGGCACGCCAAGCCACGGCGTCACAAGCTTTACAGCTCTTTTCTTCTTTTTTTTTCCTGGGGTGCGCCCGTCTCGCTCTCTTATCCGCTTTTGTTGTTGACCGAGTTACTTTCACTTAGTCGGTTTATAAATCCACCTCGACCGCTGCCGGTTTTGACGGCTGGACCCCCGGCCCGGCCGGCCCGGGACTCCCTCATCTCGAGGTGAGGAGTAACTGTTCGAGCAAACAGAGGCGCCCCGCCGCGCCCCACCCCGCCCGCCCCGGGTCAGCCAGATTAACACTGTACACCCAAAGTGTGCGGGAATGATCTTACACCACTTCTGGATAAACACCTCTAAATTTGATAAGAGGTAAGTTTACATTTTCGGCAATATACCTCTAAAATTATTGCCGCGGATGCCTACCGGGTGTTTCTTTGAATGCGTAACAGTGTTGCGGGTTTGCCTACCACATTCGCTCGCAAGGCACCATGGCCCCTGCAGCGCTGGCGAGTATGCAATCCCGCAACACTGTTACGCTTTCAAAGAAACACCCGGCACCTCTACAAGATTTACCTCTCGACCTCTACTAGTAGGAGTAAAACACAGAGTTGGGATTTTACCTCTAAAAGTTATAGTAGGAAAAGCTCCCCTACTGTGTTTTACACCCAAAACTTTTCGCGGTGTAATGACGACTACGTCAGAGACCGCAAAACTTTTGGTGAAAACAACGCGGAAAGAGTCAACTATGTGAATAGAAACTAGCACACCTACAAGTGTGTGACATTCACTCACACTTGAGTTACCAGTGGAAATGCCCTCGAGTACTACATAAGGACCCGGCACGACACTGCCCGGCACGCGCTTAGGGGCGACACGCAATCCGACGGACACGGCTGGGCAAGGGAAAAAAAAAGAACAAGAAAAAAAAAGACCCTTTCATTTACGTCAAGCATTGGCGGTGTACGTGAGATTCCATGAAGTGGTCATTCATCGGTATCGCGCTTATCTCTCTCTATTCAGCATTTATCGCGGGCGGCGGGACGAGGACCTCGCGGAGAGAGCGGCGCCTTATTTGCCCAAAACAACTCGTTGATCCCGTCGCGCGGCCACACCCCGCCCCGCCCCGCCCCGCCCCGCCCCGCCCCGCCCCGCCCCGCCACCCACGTTGCTGCTGCCGTTGTTTGCAAACCCATGTTTTAAGGTCTGCATCCGCGCTTCTGTTTCTCTCTGCTTCCAGTCACGTGGCTGCTGATGCGGGCCATGCGGGCGCGTGCAAGCCCGAGTGTGTGTGTGTGTGTGTGTGTGTGTGTGTGTGTGTGTGTGTGTGTGTGTGCGTGTCTGTTACGACGAGAAAGACCTGTAAAGCTCCCACTAAACCAGAAACATGCCCGCCGGAGCACGCCAGCGCCGCGCCGCGCCGGCGCCCCTGGCGAATCCAGACCTTATACCACCGCCCCGTTGAGATAGGCCATAAAAAAAAAAATGCTCCCGGATAAAGCAGCACTTCCGAAGCAACCTGTCGAGACAGAAGGCACACACACTCAGAAAGAGATGCACGGCGCGCTCTTTGGAGCCTGCGCTGGAGCCGAGACGAGCCGCGAGGCTGGAGCCGGTGGAGCCGCTGCTGAGGCCTGCTGGGCGAGACGGGACTAAACAAACACATTTCCACCGCCACACGCACAGAGTACACACTTGCAGATGGGAAGTCAATTGCTACGTATTTGTAATATACGAGTGCATGGTGCATGCATCGGCGTCGCTACAGGCGACAGTCACAATGCAAAAGGACAAAGAATAAGCCGGCGTGGAAAAGTGCATGAGTTGCGGTGTTCATCAACAGCTTCAAACAAGATAAAATATCGTACAAGAAAAAAAATCGCGACCTACATCTCAGCACATAGAAAAGTGCGAGCGCAGTGCGGGGCAGCGTCCGGAGGAACCACCAGACACACTCACTCTACGAGCCCATCTCGGAAAACCAACAACCTTGCGGTAAATGCGCCGCCACAGAGCGGCAAAACGAGCCCCCCCCCCCCTCTATTTGCCAAAATAAAGCCATCTCGCCGCTGACGGCCCCAATTGCACGTGTGCGGCGGCCAGGAGACCCTCCCAGCGATATACAGCCCCCCCCCCTCCCCACTAAACAAGGCCGTCAGGACTCTAATAAGCTCCGGAAACATCTCCTTCCCAAATTGATCCGAATCGGGCGGGCGGGAAGGCGGGTCCAGAAGGGCCGGGGCGGGTCCGGGCGGGGCGGCCGGTGGGCGGGCAGGTGGCAGCAGGCTAGTTAGGACGGAGACTGAGTGCTGTTTGTTTGCTTTGCTGTGCCGGCCAGGGCGCCACACACCGCGCTCGGCCCTCCTGCCCGGCCCTGCCCGGCCCGCGCAGCCCAACCAAGTCGGAAGTCGGAAAGTAGTTCCGCTCCCGCCACAGCGGCGGGGGCGGGGCGGGTAGGAAGAACTGGAAGAACACTCCCAGCCCCACGCCACGGCCCCGGCTGATGACAGAGTCCTCCCCGACAAGCCCGACCCCCACCTCACCACGCACTCGGCAGGGCAGGGCAGGTCGCACACAGCGGCACGGCGGCGGCGCCAGACCCAGACCCCTCCTTGAGAAAGGGCGGCGGCGAGGAGGAAACAACGTTCAAGTATTTGTACACCTCGTCATTAAAAAAAAAAAAATCAGGAAAATTCACAAACATTCGAAAAAATTAAGGAAAAAAAGTCACAGCGATTTAGGAAAATTCAAGCAAAAATTCAGAAAAAATCAATAAAAATTCACAAAATTTTTATATCCAAATTCAGAGTTGTTTTCTCCTCGGGCGGTGGCCCTCTCGTCTCCCCTCCCCCTTTTCCTCTCTCCCCGCATCTTCTCACTCTAGTGACACTCACCGGCCCGTCTTGGTGATGATCATCTCGTTGCCGAAGCGGTGGAACTTGTCCCACAGCTCGCGGTCCTGCAGGGTGACCTTGATGTCGGTGAGGGGCGCCGGGGCGGCGGGCGCGGCGCGGACCTCGTGGCGCAGCTCGGGGCGCAGGGCGTAGTGCGGCAGCACGGGGAGCATGTAGGCCTGGTGGTGCAGCGGCAGCCCGGGCCCGGGCATCCCCCAGGGCGGCAGCGGCGGCCGCGGCAGGTCCCACCTTCCTGGAGAACAGACGCGGGGGGAGGGGCGGATGAGATTTGGAGACCGGTGCGGGCGAGTTCTCGAGAAACCGGGCCCCGCCCCGCCCACGCAGGGTCAGGGTACGTACAGAGACAAGCTCATTCGGAAGAGGGAACAGCTTGGGAGGAAAAACAAGAGTACCTCTCTGCTGAGCGCGGCGGCTAGAGAATCTGACACTCTAGCTCCAGTCACATTTTGACGGACTGACGGCTTCATGCTCCCATGTATTCCTTTCTTCTTCGAAAACGCCGTCGATATAGACGCCGAGCGAGGGAAAGAAAAATACATCCCGGTGGTGCATGCACTCGGGCAGCGCGGCAGCGCGCGGGGGAGAGAGGGGAGGTTCGCATCTGCATAGTTTACGCTCTTTTCTTTTTCTGATCGGTCGGCGGCGGGTCGGCAGGGGCACAGAGGACTCGTGAGTCGGCCCCTGCTCCCCGCCTCACCCCACCCCACCCCGCCCCGCCCGCCCCCTCCCCGCCCCGGTGCGTGCCATCACACTAGTCCGCTGGGTAACGGGACCTTCTCTCTCAATCGACAAGGATTCGTCAACCTATACCTCCCCAGGCCGGGGCGGGGAGTGGCGGGGCGGGGCGGGGCGGGGCGGGGCGGGGCGGGCAGCACTTGCACCACATGTGCGCACCACGTGGGGCGTGGCGGGGCGCGGCGGGTCAGGTCCGGCAGAGGCAGGCCAGGCCAGGCAGGCACGGACATCACGGGAAAACAACACCAAACCCCTCGTCAATCCGTGCCACTCCGAGAGCTCGCCCCGAGTCAAACAATGAATGGCTCGCCCCACCCCGCCCCGCCCCACCCCGCCTCACCGGCTATTCCATCCGGATTAGGCAGTTTTATGGCGACCTGGTGGAACTGTCGACAGGTCGGGTGGGGCGGGGCGGGGCGGGGCGGGGGCCCTGTGAGGCCGCGCCGCTCGCTTGCCCCCGCGCGGTACATCCCAACATGTGGCTCGGGGTTGACAACCCCCCGCTGCAGAAGTGCACTGCACTCGGAGCGATTGCTGGAACCGACACGCCGCGGCCCGATACCCCCAATGCGTATAGCGTGTCGCACCGACCGACCGGCCCCGATCAAATCATATCGAACATCGGATCTGCGCGCCCGCCCGCCCGCCCGCCCGCCCGCCTGGGGAGACCGATTCGTTGTAAACGGAGATTGTTTCCCCGAACCCGAACACGGAGCCACCGCGCGGCGGGGCGGCCACCGGCCGCGAGGGGCTGCGCGCTGCGGAGGCCGGCCCGGCGGCGCCCGGCCCGGGCTTGTTGTAGCGCCAGCCCCCGGGCCCCGGGCGCCAGCCCCCGAGCCCCACAAGGGCAGGCGGACAGTGGTGGTGTAGCCCCGCTCCACCTTGCCCCACCCCGCCCCACCCCGCCCCGCCCCGCAGCTTGCGGCGCGGTCCGCGGTCAAACACCCCGGCGTTTCACACCCGTGGCGCGGGGCGCGGGCCGGGGCCGGGCCGGTCGCCCGGACTAGGCCCGGGTCGCGCCCGCGCCGCGCCTGGTCGCGCCTGGCCGCGTACTCCCCGCCGCTGAGGACGCGAGACCCGTTGCGCCCCACCCCGCAGGTGTCTGTGGCCGCTAATTGCTCCCCCGCCGCACCCGCGAGGTGCGAGGCGAGCCGCGCCCAGGTGCGAGCGAGGCTGCTGCAGCGGGCGGCGACAGGTGGGCTACTCCTGCGGAGGCTCGCGGCCGCGACGTGAGGCGAGCAGCGTCCGATCGCGTCGTCGTCGACGTCCCAGCCAACCCGCCTCGCTAGAGCGTCGCCCCACCAGACGGTGGAGATATGAGGCGTCTCGAGTGGCTCTGCTCTGCGCAGCCCGCGGCCGCGGCCCGCCCCCGCGCAGCGCAGCGCCACACCACTCCACCCAGGACACGGCCACTCAACAGGTGTCGTTCCGATTGGGACACTAGTTGCAAATCACGCTTCTACCCAGAACTCTATCGTCCCGCGAGGCACTGAGGATCATCGCCGTCCGGCGTCAGGCGTGCGGGGTCGAAACGCGAACCCCGCGCACTTGACGAGGACGCGGGGGTGTCGAGGACGTGGTGGACGCGCGGGCGCGCGGGTGATGACACAGCCGAAGGACGATTCGTCAGAACACATAGAGCGAGTGCGATCCGTGCTATCTCTACGGAGGAACCGTGGATATGGAGTGTGAGTGTGTGCTGCACTCGAGAGCACCACGTAAGGTGCCACAAGGACGGAGGTACGGCAGGGCTGCCGCCGAGGGGTCCTTCACTATAAGGTCAAGCGTAGCTACACCATTTTTTTTTATTTTTCTGGTTTATCGTGATTTTTCTTGATTTTCACTGATTTTTTTTTACTGATTTTGTTTGAGGGTGTAAACTGATATTTTTTTTGAGTAAAGGACCCCTCGGCTGCCGCTATGCTCACGCTCATATCACCACCGCTCAGGCGGTACGCGGGCATCAGGGAATGACCAGTCCGATCGAAACGAGCTCGAAGAATGTTCGACAAAAGGAGTTCTGAACTCACGGTCTGACACGAGGACACTGTACACTATGCAAATAGACAATTTGGGGAGCTCAGGAATTATGGGCCAATACAACTTAAGCGCTAGAGGCGTTCACCACGCAAAACTGGACGCCAGGCGTGCAACGACGCACACTCTTTGGAGGGAGCAGAGTGACAGCCAAGGGTGCGCTGTCCTCATGAGCCAGGCGAACAGTTCTGCGCGAGGTACGCCTGCCTGTGCGCCTCGATTTACAATAGCTAAGCATTAAGCCCGGGGGAGGGGGGGGGGAAATCACTCGAAAAATCATTGAACGACCCCAACAAAAATATAATTTTAAAGATTTAAAAACAAATTAAGAGTTAGAAAAAAAAGGAAATAGACTGATGAAGAAAAATCCGAAAAGTCCAGAACAAATGAACAATTTAAAAAAAAACTAAATAAGTCAGATATAGGAGGAAAAAGATCAAAATTTTTTTTAAAAAATGACAGAAATTTTCCTCGAAAAAACAAAAAAAAATTCAAAACAAAAAGTCAAAAATATTTTTGTAAAGGTAAAAACAATCATTGTACACATTTTTTTAGGAGTGATCTCCCCTGGTGGCATCGCGAGCGGGCCTTGCAAAACGCTCTCACGATGACAGACGAGACAAACGACAACAGACAACCCCAACCGCGGGACGGAAACTCACCGACAACGGAATCGCAGGGCTCCGTCTTCAAGTCCTTGACGTCCGCGTACGGCGTCGCCATGTCGTCCTCGCAGAGCTGCAGCACACGACGCCGATGAGGAGGGGACGCAACAACCTCCGTCGTCACACCCTGGCGCACTACTCGTCCAGGACTGTTGTTCACGTTCACGCCGTCGGCGGCGACGGAGGCGGGCGGCGAGTCGCGGCGGCGGTGTCACTTGGCACACTTGGACGTCGAGCGCGTCGAGTCTCGGTGGAGAGTGAGCGCGGCGCGGCGAGGCGCGCTCCGGCCGACGGGGCAGGCGGGAGGAGAGCGACTGGTGGGGGTGGCGGGGCGGGGCGGGGCGGGGCGGGGTGGGGTGGGGTGGGGCGGCGCGGGGCAGTGGGGAGGGAGGGGTGGTGGAGGACTGTGCTGTCGCCGCCGCCCCGAGCAGAGCCTACCCCGCCTGCAGGGTCATTCTCCGCTCCGAAGATCGCTCTCTCGCACCTCCCCGTCCCCGTCGCACCTTGGGCGGTGCGCTATGTTGGGATGAGCGGGGCCCGGGGCCCCGTGATGAGTGCGACAAGGACGAGGCGCGAGAGCGCGAGCTTCGGAGTGACACTACTGGGCTGGGGCTACAGTCTGATTCCGAAGATCGCTCTTGTATCTCCGTCCTCGTCGCACCTATGGAGGTGCCCTATGTGGGGGGGTGGTAGTGCCCCATGAGTGCGACAAGGACAGAGGCGCGAGAGCGATCTTCGGAATCAGCCTGCTGGCCTGCCGCCGCCGTGCCGGCGCCGCCACTGCCACGCCTCCCCTGACGTCGTCTGCTTGCTTGCGTCTGGCGGGTCAGTGGTCAGGTCGGGTCAGATGTCAAACTCACTCACAATTGATAATAAAAGGCAGATATTGCGAGAGATAAGTAGGTGCCGCACTGCTGAGGCGCGGATGAAGGTTCGACTGGAAGGTTGTCCCACCCCAGGTTGCCTCCATGCAGGGGTTTTGGCACGCTATTTGCCTACTTTCTAGGCGTCTATCTAGTGACGGAAGAGGGATGGGGTGATCACCCCCCCCCCCCCCTTCCACTCTTAAAAGCTTACGGTGAATTTCACTGTAAACTTCGGTGAACTTGGCATCACCGTAACTTACAGTGGATTTCACCGTAAGCTACGGTGAATGAGGGGGTATGACCGTAATCTACGGTGACATTCACCGTAGCTTACGGTGAAAATTCACCGTAAGCTACGGTGATGCCAAGTTCACCTCACAGTGAAATTCACCGTAAGCATTAAAGAGTGCCCCTTTCATCCGCGCCTGGGACTGCTTTGGTTTGGTAGATATGCCGCATCATTCCTCTACTGGTGCTTACAGACAGGTGTTCTGCCCTATTCCGATTCCAGTCAGGCCTCCAGACCAGAGCAAATAATTGGAGGATCCAGCCGTTGCCCCTGTGTGAGTCATTTGAATCTCGTTCACGTTTTGTGCTTTCACTGGTAAACAAAGATAAAAACTCTGCGCACCGCGGGAAGGCATGCTAGGAATGAAACAGGAAATCTCGGCCCATCTCGGCATCACGGTCATACACAATTTGTTTTGTGACGTAATCGCCGCGTACTAAGTGTTTCTTCGAATGCGGAACACAGTTGAGTGTTATATGAAAGAAAAAAAATGGAGACATCAATTTGCTGAGAGAGAGAGAGAATTTGAATTTGAATTTGAATTTATTGATTAAGGATGTGAAAAAGAGCTTAAAGGTTCCAATGGCAATGTACATCCGCTCTCTTCAAATTAAAGAAAAAATATTTAACAATAAAGTACAGATCAATACCTACTAGTGGTTACCACAGTCACTATAAGGGTCAGAATTTATACAATAATAGCATAGAGTTAAAGCTTATACAGTCTACGGCGTATTGAGAGAGTATGTACGGTATGTACAGAGAGGCAGTGAGAGAGAGAGTGTGTGAGAGAGAGAGAGAGAGAAACACGGTGTACCCGCGGGGATTACTCGGGCATCGCCCAAATGATTATCTGGGTCAAGCGTACCGTCAACTGATTTAAATAGCAAAAATCTAGTGCGAGAAATTCATGTAGTGCAACCTGAATAATTAAATTTCACTCCCGACTATAAGACAGTTTGGAAATAGAGCAACGCTGATTGAGCTTCTGACAACGATAAGGTCCCGCGCGCGCCTCCCCATCGCTATCTTTGCCCTTCCAAACACAAACAATGCTGCTCGCGCGAGACTCATGGTTAAGTTCCATTTCTCCCCCAAACCTATAGTTTATTTGTGAAATTTGATTAGCCCGTCACACATCAGGTTATTATCGATACCAGGGTCGGCAGAAAAAAAAAAAAAACATTGCCACCATGGCGCTAGAAGATAATCTATCGGAAGTGTGTTGATAGCACACGTGAGGTGTGAGGCCAGCAATCAGGTGGGCGGGCGCAAGTGGACCTCGACCCCCTCACGCGAGACGCTGACGGGCCAACTCCTCTATCTGTCTTGGATTCCAAGTATTTCCCTGTTGACGATCAACCGTACCAGAATTTTGATTGCGACCCACGCGTTCGCAACTTTTTTATAGGAAGGACGACGAGAAATGAAAAATACCGGGAAAACTGCAGAAATTTGCAATAGTACTGAATAAATGAGGTGAGGGAACGACAGCTCACAAAAGTAATGAATAAAACCAGCAATAACGAGCACAGAAAAGATGGTTGTGATAAAAGTTGCTACAATTTTCACAGCACGTGTCATTGTTTTCTGGGTGTACACACGCGCAGTTGACATACTCTCACCCTAGGGTCACTAAACTTGCCCTGTTTGTTGGGGAAGCCCGCCTCAGGGTTACACCGAGCCGTGCAGTGCATCTCTCCTACCCGCTCAGACTGCGTGGCGCAAATATCGAGTGGCAAAACTTAAACATAGAGGAGAATGTCGGAGTACTTTGCTAGCCAAACTTGTCATCCGTGGAAATGTTGGTTGTTGGTTAACCCAAAGGCTGCTAACCTTCTAGGCGTTAAAGATGACTCAAAATGAAATAAAAGTGGTGTGTGGGTCATCGAGCGAGGGAGTTTTGTGTAGGTTAATTTTGCGACTTTTCAGGCTTCCTCCTGCAGTTTATAGTTCCATAAACAATCCCTGGTAACTATCTAGTGATGCAATTGACTGCTAAAGTTCAGGAATGATTGACTTATGGTTAAAAGAGCTAATCATTTGAGTCGATGGCAGTGTTGGCAGAAAGGTTAGACAAAAAAACCGCGTAATACACCTGTGCGTAACGGGACTGTCTCCGCCTGCCTACTAGGCAACTCCCCTGCACTCGTGCCAAGACGTTGCCTAGTAGGCCCGTTACGCACAGGTGTATTGCGCGTTTTTTTGCCAAACTTTCTGGCAACCACTGGTCGATGGTAGGGGCATGGATGCGCTATTTTCATCCTAACTGAACTCTTACACAATATTGCACTTTCTTTTCTGTTGATTAACTTCGCGTTTGCCACTGCGTCGGTTCCGGCACTTGTTCACTTGCTGCGGTGGTGGGTGGTGGGGTGCCAGGAGTCTCTCGAGGTGCCGGTCCGCCATGTCAGCGCGGCACGAGGCGGGGCAGGGCGGAGCGGGGCGGGGCGGGGCGGGGCGGGGCGGGGCGGGGCGGGGCGGAGCGGGGCGGGGCGGGGCGGGGCGGGGCGGGGCGGGGCGGGGCGGGGCGGGGCGGGGCGGGGCGGGCCGGGGCGGGGCGGAGCGGGGCGGGGCGGGGCGGGGCGGGGCGGGGCGGGGCGGGGCGGGGCGGGGCGGGGCAGGGCGGGGCGGGGCGGGGCGGGGCGGGGCGGGGCGGGGCGGGGCGGGGCGGAGCGGGGCGGGGCGGGGCAGGGCGGCGGTGCCAGTACCTGCGGGGTGGCATGGCGCCTGGCGCCGCCCTCAACCACGCAGTAGCTCGCCTCTGAGGGTCCGCTACGGGGGCGGGGCGGTCCTGAACGCACAAACTTGCGGGCCACAGAGTACTCTTGGCGGGTCTTTGCGACTGGTGTGTGGTCTGTCAAATCAAAAGACTTCTGTGTGTGTGGGTGTGCGCTCGCGTGCTTTTTACAAAACAGAAAGGAATTTATTTTTATTCTTAACAGCACCGATGCCATGGCCTGGCTCAAGCAATAATAAGGCTGCTGAACCCGGGATTTAACCGGGGACATTTACATCTTCAACAAGCCGCCCACGCAGACGCCACGCAGCCAATGGTTAGGTCCTGGGTTCGATCCCCACATAAGCCATATTCATTTTTCAGTCCAGCCATTCATGCGCTCACTCGAACACAATGAAAACAAACCATGAGCGCACCCACAACAAGCGCCCACGCGCCAACCGCCAACCTATTACCTGATATGTCGCAGTGCGATGGCACTTCCACAGATGCCGACGACCCGCGACCAATGTTGCCAGTCACAGGCAAAACGCCTTCGATAGCTCAGCTTTCCAACTTTCCCCTGCGCTACAGGAACGAGGGGTACGAGTCTTTGGACGAGATTCGTCTGTCTGTCTGTCTGTCCGTCTGTCCTACGGTTTTCAATCATATTTGCCTCGCTGGTACTTACCATCCAAGAAAAAGGAAGAGCGAGGTAGAGGAAAAAAATGTCTGAGTAATGTGAAAGGTGCGGCGAACGCCGAACGCAAGGTGTGAAAGTTTTACAGTAAATAAGGCAATAGAGGAAGAAATGAAATATTTGCTTCCAGACAAATCGATTTATTTGAAGAAAATTTAATACAAAATTTCTGCAGAAGACTCAATTTGAGTGTGGATGAGGGTGAAAATCCCTCATTTCTATTGCGATTTCACAAAAAATAGTATTTTAAATTTGCATAATTTCCTGGTGTCAGGGATTTGTCTTATCAAACAAGTAAAGCGTATTCGCCAAAAAAAGAGAAAAAAAGAAAGAAAAAGAGCATATAATTCTCTGAGAACTTGATGCTGCAAATGGTTGCAGTGGGGATACAGAATATGAAGAAAAGGAAAAATAAAAAAAGAGGAAAGAAAAACAATTTGCAGAAACGCTAACAATGGACCTAGGTCAAAGGAAACTTCATCATTCTTTGGCGTTTTTTTTTTCGGGAAATTTGGAAAAATTGGAAAAATTGCTTATTCTGTGAAATCTGGGTTCGTGATGACAAAAATGATTCGAAAATGCCTTAATACGCTCCAGAAGCCTCCAGTAGCCTTCGGCATGTAAAAGAAGTTGAAAACAAGGGCAGGAACAATAAAATTTCAATCTTTTATAACTACTGTTAAAAACATCGAAATTTGATGAAGAAAATCATCGAATTTTATAGTGAATTTCAATTATCTACACATTTTTCTCTTCGACAGTCGGCATTTGACTTCCTAAGGGACAGTAAACACGTGCCAAAACGGGCGTTTTAACAGAATTGAAGTTATTAATTTTTTCCAATTTTTCCGACCCCTAAGATTTATTTCCGAAAAAAAAAAAAGCAGATTTTTTTTCCAATTTTTCCGGAAAAATTTCCGGGCTGTCGAACCCTAAGTAGAATGTGAGTTGGCAAGCGCTATTGATGTCTCAATACTTTATTCCTCTCGAGCGAAGCACGAACTGTGGGCGCGCTACCCCCCACTCGTCACCCCCCCCCCCCACACAAATCCGCCCCAGCCCTCTCTCCCGCAAAGCACAGAGCTTCTTACATTTTCTATCTGCTCGTGCTTTACTCAAACAAGGGAAACAAACTTTTATTAACTGAATCACAGGGCTTTTAAGCAAAGTTAATGACAGTCCTAAATAAAAAGGGAAAAAAAAAATTATCATAAAAAATCACTGGGTGGTTTAAGTTATAACATCTCATAATACCAAATAAACGAATTTACACAAGAGATCTACTTACAGCGACCGCTTACAGCCTCTATTCTTTAGAGTATTTCGCTAAAAACACGCACAATACTTGTAACAACCACCGTACAGCACAAACTCGTGCGCAAAAGGGGAAAAGTATAGAAAAATAAATTTTAGGCTTTGAAGACAATACTCTTTACGCTTCATGACGATGCGCGAAAGAGGATTTCAGGTTAAAATGTTTTCTTAGAATAATCTTCAACAGCGCAAGTCGTTCAGTCGCCGAGAGTAAAACATCCCAGCCAAACACTTTCCCCCAAAATGATGTGAGCAGGGGACTCAAGAAAGCCACAGTTGTTGCTTTGTGACCAATAACTGTTCACAATACACTGTACGTTTGCAGAAGTGCGAGAGCTCGCATTTACAAACCAGCACGCTCTGCATGAGGCCTGGTAACGCGGCACGCGCTTGGAAGCGGAGGCTGTCATCTTAATGATCTCACTCTGAAAATTTGATCGTCGAAGAAATAGTTTTATTTCAGCTGCAATCGGTCAATGGAAATACTTGACTGAAAATTTGGCCATCAGCGTGACCTGACGCCTTGTCAAAGTCATTGGTTTCTATTTTTATTATTATTATTCCTAAATCAATATTCAGACTGAGACTTGCGTTGATGATATGCATTTTTAAGAGACTCGCGGTTAAAGGATAGGACACCGAAGGGAATGAATAGAATCAAATAGATAAACTATGAGAAGATAGAAAATACCAAAAGTAAGTTACGCACAGCCTTGGAAGAACTTCGATAAACTAACCTACGTTAGTTATGGTTTTACAGAATAAGGTAATACGACGGCTTACCATATTAACATGAGAAAATCAATCACCTTCATTTTTTAAGTTACTAGGATAAAGAACATGGAAAAATATCCTAGAACTAAATTGAGTTCTTTACAACTGCGTCGTATCGACACAAACCCTGTCCAAACCATGACTGACAAGACCTTCCCAAATCGAAGGACAAAGAAAATAAACTATCTTTGAAACTCTTCTCTACGGGATCTCTCAATTGAACCCTGTACAGCAAGAGACAACAACAAGAAGTAAAAAAAATGACCATAAAGTATTTAAGATATTTTGTATGGGTAGAACATCGCCCGCGATAACTACCATCAACAAACTTCACACAATCATTTCACACCCCTCTTTTCAAACACGATTATCAACAGAAACACGGCAGAGGGGTCGATACATCTTACGTATGTGAAGGCGAAAAGGTAACGTTTTCTCAAATACGAACAAAATAAATGTTACTTTGCATTGCAACTTCTCTGATGACAAACTTATACCTATTTAATGATTGCGGATCGCTACAGACAAAAGGTTGACCCGCCCTACATCCAACAAGGAACAAGTGAGCTATATGTACATAACTTCACTACAAGTAACAACTTTGTATCTCTTTTAACGACAGATGCTTACTCATGACTCCAACGCGACAAACGATACAACACAATTAGGTGACATCAGACTAAGTCTGGAGCAAATATATATACTCTTTGGGGTGATATGGGTGACGCACAATTGTGCTGCTACCAGCAAAATCCGCTGATAATAAACACATCTACAAAATTATACTTCTTGTAGTAACAAAAGGATTAGCACCGTTTACCGTACTATTGTAGCTAACTATTCAGTGGGTATGTGCGTATGGCTTCACGAAAAGTGCGAGATGCATCTAAATAGATGAAGTTAGCTATTGTAAGCCAACCGCATTAAGTTCTTTCACGACAGTAGTCGCCCCTCTGAGTACATACGTGCACCCCGTAGGCGCCACCAAATTTTGCTTCAAACCAAAACATTTACGAAAACTTCAATTCCTCATCCGATTTTCGCTAACAAAGTACAAGCGTCACAATAATAGAGCCTACTATCACTTTTTATTGACCACTATAAGATTGTCTCAACTAGCTGGCACCCGAGTAAGGTGCGGCAAATAAAACCACACCATCATCATGAACACAGCCTCGACAATCATACAAATGATTGTCGGAAGGTGTCAGTGATGGGTGAAAACAGAAACATCAAACTCCCGTAGAAAGACGAGGCTTTTCCGGGTCGGACCGAGGGAGGGAAGCACGTTCACCGCTTCACCTGTCGCGATCATGTGACCCCGAGGGGAACAGCCTATTGTGGCTGGTAGTCACACTCACGATGGCTGCCGTGTTGGCCGCGCTCAGACGGGACGCCCGCGGTTCTATCTCCAGAGAGAGGCGGTACATCTCCTCCTCATCCAGGATCAGCGCCAAGTCCTGCAGGTAGTTGGTCACTTTGGGCATGTGCTCGATCTTGTACGGCACTTGCTGGAAATTGCGCACCTCCCGGATCACATGCGCGATCTGAAATACGGTTCCGGAATTGAACAAAACAGTACAACACGCGACGCCCATGGGCACTGATTATTGGACTCACCATTCGCATCTTAGAGAAATTAAGAAGCTTGTCATGTGAGAAGTTGGGGGTGCTTTCCTCGATGAACGAGAGGTCCGTGAGGTACATGCCCAGGTACGGTATGCAGGGCGGGTCACAGCGGTGCAGCGCTTCGCGAAGGTTTCGGAAGCGGCCGTCCGAGGACACGATCGCGTGCAGCTTGTCAATAGTCTGCTTTGTCTAAAACAAAAAAACAATGAGGCCGGTAAAAATTGACTTTATTCCTACAATGAAATTAATGAATTTACACAATTAGTTGACGTACCGTTTTGGACACTTTTTCCCACGTCTTCTTCAGCCGGAAGACGACGTTGTTGTTGAAAGCGGCGCAAATTTGCAGCACGCCGTTGAAGTTGTGAAGACAGCGTGCGATGTCCGCCACTGCCGCCCACTTCTCGATCACAGCGACGCGCGCCGTGATGTTAGGCCGACGGATTATCTCGCTCACCACCAGTGAGGACATCTAAGCAGCGGCACAAAAATGGAGCAAATATTTCCTTTACTCTGGGTCATCGAAGACGGCCTCGACATTGCCGAAAACGCAACACTCAGAGAAAATTAATGTATTGGTGCATTGATAACTTACCTGGTTGAAACGCTTTGTCATCGCCTCGATACGCGGCGCTTTTACGTTCTTATCTTCCTTGATCCACGCCTGGCCGAGGAACTCTCTGATGATAAAAAGGAACAGCACAAAATTAAATACATTCGCATAAACATTGTCGACAGGTTTACTAAAGATTTGACTTACTCGCTACAAATGGACACGAAAATTTGGTGGTCTAAGTAGGTCATCTGCTCGGCGATCTCGAGCGCCGATAGGGTTTCAATGTTTTCTTTGCTCGGCGACTGAACATGACAAAGAAAAGCACATGAAGTCTAAAAAGAGAGAAAAGTGAGAAGAGCAGTGGGACTATGCGGCGATGCGGATGCTTACGGTCGGAGGTGCTAACAGCACGTTGAGGTCTACTTTGGAGTTCTCTGGCTCCTCCTTGGTGATGAGGCGCAGAAGCTGGCCTGCCGCCTTGTACTCGGCGGGGAGCAGGCTAGGACTACACTGAATGTCCTCCAGAAACTGAATGGTAAGGGACTTGAGCTTCTGGTCTTGGTCAAAGTCCTGCCAAACAAAAAACACTAGTAGTAACACAACAGTAAGGCAAAATGCCATTCCCAGCCAAAAATTTTGTGTCAACCTTCGTTTCGATATCGAAATTTTCACTCGATTCGACGGATATTTGTCCTCAAAATCGACGTCGAAACGATGTCGAATGGTCGAAACGATGTCGTATCGACTGTTCGACATCGTTTCGACGTCGATTTTGAGGACAAATATCCGTCGAATCGAGTAAAAATTTCGATATCGAAACGAAGGTTGACACAAATTTTTTGGCTGGGATTGCAGGGCTTTATTACGGCCCATTACAAGACGGGTTAAAAATATATTAATTTAAAAAGAAAAAGTCACATTGTGGAAATATTTTCCCGAAGTTAATCATAGCCACGCTGGATTTATTATGCGATGCGAGCCATTTCTCTCGGACGAGGACTTTTCTGCATCGTTTGGCGCTCGCTGTTCTCTTATCCAACGACGTCTCGCGCGAATGAATACGTTAAATATTCACAGGAAAGTTGCCTCGCTCTGCGCGTGGAGCGACGCTACCGGAGGCCCTCTCTTCCCTACCCGACGAGTTGCACCGCGCTTGGCCCTGACACTCGTGGGTCCCGCTGGTTCGCGGCTCCAGTAAAAGTGAAAGGTAAAAACAATTTCTGATATTTACTTTTAGAAAGAAGGGAAAACTGAAGGTTTTACACTCAGCGTTTTCGTCATGTCTGCCTATGTCCGTTTTGTATTTTTGGACAATTTTGTTGTCACTAAAGTTCCGAATGTTGTGTTGAAATGTACAACAGTACATGTTTTCTACTTTTTCCGACAAACTAAAAACGAAAATCGTCAAGCAGACATAGGCGGATAAAACGAAAATGTTGAGTGTAGTGTAAGGCCACAGGAATTTCCTGAATCTGATGAAAACTTCTCAGATTTTGGGGCTACTCAAGAAGCGAAGAAAACGCAACCATTGTAATTCAAAGCGAACTTTCCTAGTAAATACAAGGCACCGCTTCGTAATTACGACGCAATGCTTCGTAGACCTTAAACAGTATCTTCCCACACAACTGAGAGCAATTTCCTAAGTTTTGAAGCGGGGCTCCCTCAAAATCGGAGTAAGCTTTCCTCAAAAGAAGGCAGTTTCCTGAAGTTTCCCTTTCATATACTAAAGAAAAAAAAATCGATGTAGTTTTGAGCGACGGCCCAGAAACACGACGTGTTTTACCTGCGAGTGCTTCGACACCCAGTGGCGCAGCACGTTGAGGACCCGCATGGTGGCGGCGGTGGACAGCACCGACTCCTTGCGGCGGCGCTGCTCCTTGCAGGAGCCCGGGGCCGAGCCGCCGCCCGGCATGGACGACATGGGCATGCCCGAGGCGGACGAGCACGACGCGCGGCTCATGGCGCTCATGGCCGGGCTCAGGTCGCGCGGGTTGCTCGACGCCGAGGTGGCGATGGCGAAGGCCGCGGCCGCGGTGGACGTGCTGCTCCTGCGCAGGGCGGACGAGGTGTGAGACGGGCTGCATGGCACTTCCGTTGAAAGCGAGAGGGAAAACAGCTTTTTTTCTTTAAAAAAAAATAAATTCCCTTTATTTATCTTTTCTATTTTGTTTTCCTTTTTCAAAAATGACACAAACCGTAATTTTTATTTCACTGATTCTAATTTGTGTGGTGTCCAAAAAATATCAACAAAAAAATCGAAATTGTGAACCCCTTGGTTGACAGAAGAATGGTGGCGAAATACAACGATCTCAGACTGAGTGTGCTACCCGCAGCAAGTGAAAACTGTACTTCTTTTGTGAAGAATTTTTTCCCAACAATCCATGCTTTTGGTGCGTGAACGCCGCAACCGCCGCAACTACCGCCCACCATTACAGATTTCAGATTGCCTCAGCCTGCATTTACTAATGTCATCTAAGTTGTGCAGCAAAATATAATAATACTGTATATCGTCAGCACCCATAATTTTTCAGTATGTCCAACAAGGGGCACAAAATCATCTTAATATTAAGTAAAATTTAATTTATTGTGATAGGTGCTGAGTTCCATTCAAGTCCCAATAATTCGAGCATTGCTAACGCACGTGTAGAGTAAAAACAATGCCGAAGATTAGGTTTGACTTAACACACACGTTTCCAAAAAAAAATAAAAAAAAATACAGAGACATTATGTAAGCATGAAGGGAGTAACTCTTTGAAACAAAGATAGAAAAAATACGATTTCACGAAATCCTGGTAGGCACGAAGTTCATTAATATTTTGGTTTCATAAGAAATTTCGGTGGATGGTGCAGGTAGGAATTGAGTTAAAAAAATTTCTATCTTTTGGGTGATGTTATTGAATTTGTTTATCTCAGGGCTTGAGCAGCATCACTATCACCAGTACAGCGGGTCACATGCCAAATTTGAGATTTCTAGCTCAAACGATTTAGTAGCCTCTCAGTAAAAATTGTCCGATTAGCTTGATTTTTGAGCTATAGGTTCGTTGTGCTCTGAATATTCGAACACTGCATTGACATTTGAATTTGTAGCTTGTCGTTCCAAATTTTATTTTTTGAACTACTGTGCATGATTCGAATCAACGACAGGTCCTCCTCCGCTGCGCGCCGTGGTTCGAGCACCTGCAATAAAGCCGACTCGGCTCGGCTTTTCCGTGACAAGTCGAGTATTACCACAGAGATTTTAGATCGAAATTCCTCAAAATTGGCCTATAGCTTTGAAATGGCATTTCAGCAGTGAACTAAGCAGATTAAGTACTACCCCCTGCCAATTTTTATAAAAATCGTATAAAGTATGCCAAATTTCGCCAAATTTACATAAGGGGCCGTCGTGCCAATACAAATTGCAAAATCGATAAAACTACAAGGCTACACTTCGTGCCTTTAAAAAAAAGTTTTACCGGCTGGCCGCCTTATTGCTGGCCGCGTAACGGAAAAGCAAAGTCGGGTGGGGGAAATCCGAGCAGTAATGACCTAATCTCATCCCCATGTTATGCGGGTCAGCGAAGCTCACATACGGGAATAATTGATGTGATAGTGACCTTCTGGACCCAGAGATAAGCCAAACTCAGCACTGCTATGTCAGCTGCTTGCGGCAAGGCGACACGGCTCACGACGGGGGGGCTACACGAGCTTCGCAGAAGACATCGATACATGCTACATAGTTGTCACTGGTTTTTCAAATTCGTCACTTGAAATAGAAAATGATTGCTTGGTTTATTTTTTCTTAGATTAATACACTTCAAAACTTATTACCTAAAGTCTAGGTTGACTATTTAGTTTACACAAAAATATTTAACGAGTCCAAAAATACGTTATAAATAATTTTTCAAGATAGGTTACTAATAATGCAATCAATATGATTTGTATCTAAATTTCTACGTCAAGGATATATACCGTTCTTAAGCTGGTATTCGCTCGCCATTACATCTAAAGGGGAAAAGCAGAGCCACTGCAGTGACAGGGATACAGTTTAATGGCTTTTTCTAGAACATATAGCTACCGGGTAACTCATGAGGAAAGAGGGCACTAAACATGGAACTAGAACGTGCAGGGTTAGAATGTGCCGAATAAAATAATAATGTAAAAAAAGGTGAGAGATTTGTGTCTTTTTAGAGGAAGTTGCGCTTGTTTGTGCGGCCGTGCACTGGTGTAGAGAGGTACATCAAGATTCCTATTTAAAAACAAAAGCGCAACTTCAGTCGGTGGTTATGATTTCGCCTGTTCGACTCGAGCCTTCAAGTACTGGTGGTTAAAAACATCATCCGCAACAAGTTACAGATCACTCAACGCACACAGTATTTTCAGGAGGGGGAAAAAAAACGCTGCCAGGAAAATTCAAAACTCATCATCTTAAAAATCAATAAAATATGATGTAGTTCAATGAAAAGGCAGCGTCATCTGCAAACGAAAGTGTGAATAGCGGTTACACTGAAGAATATCGGTACGAGATGTACAGACGGATGCGCCAGCACATTAACGGGTTGATTTATTTTCAAAATGAAAAAAATGACATTTAAAAAAAAGCATCTACTGGTGTTTTTCTATGGAAGATAAGGCGAGGCCGTGCGTCCGTGTGTACCAGAGGCACCATGCCGAGGTCCCATGCTATAAGAAAGGAAAGGAGAGTAGCACGGGGGAGTCTATGACGAGTCGCTCATGCCAGCAGAACACCCCCAAGGAAATTTTAGGCAAGTTGCGCACCCCAATGCCCACAGGATAAACCGTTTGCTTCTCAAGTGATCGGTCTGACTTAAGGGTGAGAAGAGCCTTTTGCTCCACCCGAATAATAATAAGAAATAAAAATAAAAACATAAATTTGATTCACGCTGGCTCGAGCGGCTCGTCTCCGCAGGAATCGTCTTTATCTCTAGAGGACCGCAAGCGCCGGTTTGAAGAGGGAAGCTGGTTACTCACCACAAGTCGGGTTCGATGCTGTCCCACCACAACCCACCACACAGACAATAGAGGATCACAACAGTCACACTCACGCACAGAGACAGGCCAGGCCCCCGCGCTGCGGCGCGCCATCGGGCTTGGCGCCCCGCTCCGACCGACTCGGGGTGCGGTCCACTAGCAGCATGCTCCGAACGCTCCAAGCGCTACACTCGCTACGCGCTCCCAGAGGTGGTCCACTCGCGCTACCGGCGCGCTTTATTTAAACTTTTTAACTTTTGAACCTCAATTCCATTTGGCGCCACGTTCCAACTGACCCCTCGATGGTCGGGGGGGTAGTTGGAGCGCGGCGGGAGCGCAAGAAATTACGAAGGCCAGCAGCGCTCCGGAGCGGCTAGCGGACCGTGGTCGTGGTGGAGCGCGCTCCAAGCGCACCGGAGCGCTTGGAGCGCGCTAGTGGACCGCACCCTCGACCACGTGATCGTCCGTCAGTTCCGGTCGGGGTTGGAGCGGGGCGAGCGGCGAGCCTACTGAGCGGGCAGCACGGGGACCGACACAACTAGAGAGATTTTACACAGAGCGCTGCAGAGAAAATGTCACAACGTCTAACACACGATAGAGCCCTGGGCGGACGGAAGACGGCGAGAGAAAAGAAATAATGACTTTATGTGGCGCGATCGCGGAAACACAGAGATTGAGAATGGCGAAAATTCAGTGCCACATTAAAGGACGAATGATGAATCATGTCGGTCCGTTCTCAATGACCATGTGATAAGCCAATTAAGATGAGCGTAATTGATCTAACGTTGAGATGAGTTACAGATGGTAGAGTAAAACAAAAAGACGAAATAGACAGACAGACGAAGACTTGATGTTAGCACACACAGCATGCAAATTTCATGAACACGGCAGGGCCTGGCAGTGCACTTATCTCACACTGCAGGAAGTGTGCGTTGACGCGTACTCAAATCCATATTAAGACAAGACCACAAAAAAGATATATTTATCAAGGACCGGCAGGGGTGGACGCCTGTGAGGTAGGCAGCCCATTCGACATGAGGGGGGAGTAGAGGGAAGAGCACAGGGAGAGACCAACCTGCGGTGCGACTGCCTGGAGGACGTGATGACCACCCCCGCCTTGCTGGACACCTGCGGCAGGTCGTGCTGGATGCTGGGCCGGCTCATCATGGAGATGGTGGAATCTTGGGTCAGGCGGCGGCCCCCGCTATAGTAGCTCTGCAATCAATTCCATGCGAAACCAGTTTCTATATTCTTGCGTCTGCGTAACACTTGAAGAGGGAGAAAAAAAAGGGGGAGGGGGGACATTTCAGGAAATCCTGGTAGGCACGAATTTCGTTAATGTTTTTGTATCACAGAATACTTCAGTGGATGGTTTATGTAGAAACTGACTTCACTGGTAAAACTTAACTGGTAAAAAAAAAATGTGAACACCAAAATTCAGAGTTGTTTCCCCCTTGACGCAACGCGTAAGTGCGGGGGCGTGCATGTCGTCGAGTAGCGCAGCAGCCAGCACTGGTGTGTATGTGTGTGCGTGTGAGTGATTGGGTATGGATGAGCACTTTTAGCGATTATCTACAGCTCTCATCATTTCTGTCTCTCCCGCACTCGCACTGATTGCCGGCGATGGCTGCCCAAGCTGTTCAGAATCGCATGAAGTCGTGGCCATGGCCATACCTCTGCATGAGGGGCAAAAGGAAGGCGCACGTACCAGCGCCGAGGAGGCTATGGAGGCCGAGCGCGCGCTCGACCGGGGCGTGTCCTGGCTGTCCTCCGCCGTCCAGGGGTCCGTCGTGATGCTGTCTCGCTTCCATGAGCCGTAGCCGCCTCCACCGCCGCCGCCACCACCGCAGTCTGAGCCCTTTCTCTTGGCCTGAAGTGGTACAAGAATAAGAAATATCCGATTTGAGTGGAGAGAGGTGTGAGGAAATTCTCTCCAATACTCAAAAGTGTGAATGTTACACACTTTCAGGAGTGCAAATTATCTGCTGCACACTTAAGCAAGAAGCAAGTAACGATTTGAATTTCCCCGAGAATTTCACTCACTCGTGGGAATATGGAAATTCACACACTTCCATGTGCGCGACATTCACACATTTGCACTTGCAGCGTACACTGTAGTCGAGAGGGGGATCACTTATAAAGAAAGTGTAAAATAATTTTTATTTTATTGTCTAGTTTTTTACTCGTTCTTTACCCCCTTTTGTATGTATTATGATGATGTCAAGTAAAAGAACGAGTATTGATCTAGGTTAGGTGTAATTTAGAAGTTCACCTTCCTGAGAGAACAGAGACCATTTAAACATGTGAAATGGTGGTAGTATCCAAATTCTCACCGTACATGACAAAAAATACGGCGGGTTTTCTTTTATTAGTCGATCATTTTAGAGATCACTAAACAAAAATCATGCCTGGTTTTTCTTCTAAGTCCGCGATCGCGGAATTCCCGAATGTATTTCCGTCCACACCGTCATTTATTGAAAAAGTGCTTTGCACAGAAATGACAATTGCCCTATGGATTTCTTCGTTTTACTCATGAAATTAAGTGTAACGCGTTTCTTTCAAAGATCACTTAATAGAAATTATGTCTGAATTTTTCTAAGTCCGTAGCTTTCGCGGGCTCTCTTATGGCGCGTGTGGCGCGATCTAGCAGGTCCTCCGTGAACTAGCCTTGACTCCTTGACGCCCCCCAGCGGCAAATTCAATTGTTTGTTCCCTAGGTGACAAGAAAAGTTGTGCTCTCGCATTTTCCTTTCAACTTTGCTTTGCACTAATCTTAAATGTATATCTTTCCTAGTTTCCAAACTAGTTTGAAGCTGCTTGCTCATTGTCCAATTTTATTTTCCCCAGGATGTAACATAGGTAACGAACTTGAAAATAACCATGTACTTCCAACCCTTTTCCGTTCAGGATGTAACGTAACGTAACGTGAAAATAACCATGAACTTCCAACCCTTTTCCTTTCAGGATGTAACGTAACGTGAAAATAACCATGAACCTCCAACCCTTTTCCTTTCAGGATGTAACGTAACGTGAAAATAACCATGAACTTCCAACCCTTTTCCTTTCAGGATGTAACGTAACGTAACGTGAAAATAACCCTGAACCTCCAACCCATTTTCCTTTCAGGACGTAACGTAACGTGTTTTAAGAGCATACCTAAATCATTAAAAATCAAATATAAAACGACAAAGAGCTTCAAACTTTTTTAAAAATCAGGCATCATTTCCAAAAAGTGATCTTAAAAAGCAATGTTTTCTCAGAAATTACAGAAATATCTATAGGTTTTCATTTCCGGAAATAACTTTGACAAGTCCATGAACTCAAATGTTAACCCAGTTCTTTCCAGTATATAATAAAATGTAACATATAGTGACATTGAAAACACACTTCAACCATTCACCATTCATATGTTCTCTGTTTTCTCCAATGAATGAGTTACTATTCTGCAGCAAACATGATACTTGCATTATTATACACATTCATTCAGTGTAAAGAACGAGTCAATTTTAATACTACAGAATGTTGTATTAATTGGCTACTTGTTTGTTTTGATTTATCTTTGGATTTTTCACGAGAACAAAGAAAATTTCTGTCACTCTGATAAATTTTGAATTTTTCTTGCCCATGCTTTCTGACTTTTCTTTCCAGTTTATCCTTTTTATTTTGGTTCATTTGTTTTCATTTTTTTTCGGATTTTTCTGTAATTTTTATCTTGACATTTTTATAAATGATTGTTTGGGGGCTGTATAATGGTCCCTCGGGCTTCTGCTCACCTGGTTTCGCGGCGAGCGGCGCTCGCTGGAGCGCTCGCTGGAAGACAGGCGGCGCTCGCAGGACGAGGGCCGGCGCTCGGCGGAGCTCGGCCGGCGCGAGGACGACGAGTTGTCGGCGCTCGGCCGGCGCTCGCGCTCGCTGTACGAGAGCCGGCGCTCCATGCGCCCGGCAGCGTTCGTCATGATGATGGAGGGCCGGCGCTCGCTCGCCGAGGGGCGTCGGTCCCCCAGGCGGCTGCTGCGGCAGCGGAGAGGGGGGACCCTAGGTCAGTAAGCAAGCGCAGACTACAGCAACCGCCTCGCCTCGGGCCTCACAAAGTAAGTCAAGCTCTTGAATGAATGCAAGAGGAAAGAGTGTCACAGGCAGAGTGTGATAAAGGCACATTCACGGGATCGGATGCTTAGGTTTGAGGGGGGGGGGGGGGGCTAATTCGAACTGCACGGACGGTGCGAAAGGGGAAGGGGGGGTTCTATAAGGCGAGGATATGGGTCCATTTGCAGCTAGCTCTAAGATCATCATGCAAAAGGTTTTTTTCTCATTGAAGTGAACAGGCGATCGGTTATGTAAAGTTTAAAGCGAATCGGACCAACGAATGTAGTTGCAGGAAGTAATGCTGGCATTAAATTACTGAGGGATCAAAGTAGGCAAAAAAAAAATTAGGGTGTCAGCAGGGTTGAACTTTACGTATATAATACGAGCGTATCCACAGTCACTTCCAGTGAGCGGCTGACAAATACTTAGCATAAAACCAAAATCTTTACATCCTTTCCCAGGAATACTCGCTTGCTAGTACTTGTCAGAGGCACACTACTAGTCATGACGGTGGTGGCAATATCTACTTTTGGCACCTTTCCGAGCAGGTGCGAATCTAAGTGCCGCGGGCTACTCGTGCAATTAATACTCGAACCTCTGACCACATCTTTCGTCAGCACTATAAACTTCGTAAAATGCATAGACTGTCCTTCGACAGAAATAAATAAACTATTAGTACCTGTCCTTCTCGCTCTCCTCGCCGTTTAGCTTTTCCTTGTCTTTGTCTCTGTCTTTTGCCTTGGCCTTCTTCTCCTGCTGACTGTTCTTGTTTTCCTGTGAGACAAATACAGTAAGGGGTAAGTGTGTAGGAATGACTTGACTTGAGAGAACCAGGCCAGTGAGAAAGAAAGTTTTACCAAAAATGAGAAAATTAAGCTTGAGTTTGAGAAAAATTATTGGAAAAAGAAAATTAAAAAAATTAGGAAAAACTCCCATAATTTGTACAGCAGAATTGAGTTTGTTCTCTGGGCACGCCCTGGCCCAGCCTCACCTTCCCCGCGTCCTCCTTGTCCCTCTCCTTCTCGTCCTTCTCCTTCTCCTCGGCGCGCCCCTTCTCCTTCTCGCTCTCCCTGTCGTCCTTGCCGGCCTCTTTCTCCTCGCCGCCCTTGTCGGCGGCCGCGTTGGAGTCCTGGACGGCCTCCCGGCTGCCGCCGTGCACGGAGGGCGTGGGGCTGGTGTTGGTGGAGGGCACGAGCGTCGTGCTGCTGCCCGAGGAGGTGGCCGACGCGGCCGTGTTGCCGACCAGCGTCTCGGAGCTGCTGGACGCGCTGCAGGTCGTGCTGGCGCCCGCGCCCGCACCGCCCGGGACCGTCAGGTGCGTCGTGTCCTCGGCGTCGTGCTCCACGCGGATCGACACGCGGCGCACGGGCGTCTGCGGCTGAGACTGTTGTTGTTGTTGACCGGACTGTTGTTGTTGTTGTTGTTGTTGTTGCTGCTGAGGTTGTTGTTGCTGCTGCTGCTGAAGAGCGCCGGCTACACCCTCTCTCAGTCGGTTCATGTGCTCCTCCTCGACTGCGAGAGGAGCAGAGATTTTTATTTAAAACAAGTTGCACGTCAGCATCATAGGGGATGCGCCGGCAAGGACCAAGAGCAAAAACTCACATTTCCTGACGTTAGCGCGCCAGCGATACCCCTGGGAGTCGTAGCTGTGGCTGCGGTCGCTCATCTCGGACCCGTAACCTGCAGCACATGAGTGGAACACCCGGGTCTGAAGCAAGCCTCGTCGACCTTCCTTGGGTGTAAGTAATCCGCAACCGCTTTAAGCAAAAAACTTCAGTAGACTATAAAATCAAATGCTCTCTTAGTGTCATCATCTTTCGGAGCAGAGATCGCAAGATTTGTCAATTTACCGGCGTATAAGACCGTTTTTCCGTGAAACTTGGGCCCAATATCTCCATTCCGGCTCCTGAATATTATGATATTCATACAAGAGTATGATTTTATGACCTTTCAAAGTTTCGTAAGGTGGTTGGTTGCGGATTACACTCAGCTTAATTTTTAAAATACAATGTATCGGCTTTTAAGACTGTTTTACCGGGGAATTCGGGCTAATGAGTCTCGCGTCCGCACGCCCACACACTCACTCACAGACTCACTCACAGACTCACTCACAGACTCACTCACAGACTCACTCACTCCACTCACTCCACTCACTCCACTCACTCCACTCACTCCACTCACTCCACTCACTCCACTCACTCACTCACAGACTCACAGACTCACTTACTCACAGACTCACTCACTCACTCACTCACTCACTCACTCACTCACTCACTCACTCACTCACTCACTCACTCACTCACTCACTCACTCACTCACTCACTCACTCCACTCACTCCACTCACTCCACTCACTCACTCACAGACTCACAGACTCACAGACTCACTTACTCACAGACTCACAGACTCACTCACTCACTCACTCACTCACTCACTCACTCACTCACTCACTCACTCACTCACTCACTCACTCACTCACTCACTCACTCACCCACTCACTCACCGGACACGGAGCTGGCGCCGCTGACGCGTCGCGGCGTGGTGATCGCGCTGCTCCGCCGCCGGTCGCCCTCGAACAGGCCCGTCATCTGGTCCTCCAGCAGGCTGCGGGCGAGAGGCACGGAGGTCGTCAGGGTGAGGCTCGGCCAGGGGGGAAGGCCGGGACGCCGGGAGGTAGGCAACCCATCCGGCACGCAGCAGCACGATGGGTTGCCTACCGCGTACGGCGGGCGACGAGTGGTGTCGTTCCCGTCCCATACGACACGAAGACCCGCGCGACCAGCGCGCGAACAGGTGTCGCCCGGGGAGGGTCCCAACGGAACGGTTACACAGGCAACTGGTTAGTTACACACTCACATGCTGATGCCGTCGTTGGACATCTCCGGCGGGTCGGCGTTGTAGAAGACCTTCTTGAGCGCCTCCAGCACCGTGACGCTGTCCGTGAAGACGCGGTACGTGAGCAGGAACGTGTTGAGGAAGTCGATGGACAGGAAGCGCAGGTCGGTGAGGCGCTCGAGCAGGCGCTCCGGCGTGGCGTACCGGATCTGGGGGACCTGCGGGCCGGGGACAAAGCCACAGGGCATGAGCGGGGGCGGGCCGGGGGCTGGTACCGGGGGCGGCACCGGGGGCGGCACCGGGGGCGGCGGGGGCGGGCAGCCGGCGGGAACAAGGGCGGCGGAGGGGAGGGCGGGCAGCCTGCGGGTACGTACGGGGGTGGCCAACGCCCCGCCCCGCCCCGCCTCCGAGAGTTGACCAAAAGCAGAGGGCAGGCAGGCCGGCCGGCCAGGACCAGACAAGACAGCAGAGCGATTCCGGTGCACGACTTCCTCGTTCTGTCTCTCTCTAGCACTCATGAGGTACGCCCTAAAGGTGAGAGAGAGACAGCGAGGAGGGCGTGCACGGGAGTCGCTCTGCAGGGCAAGACACCTGACCCGACGCTATGAGCGTGCGACTCGGCCTGGGCGGGCGGCACGGCAGTGCGGCTGCCTACCGAGCACGTCCTCAGCATGCGCCAAAGCGAGAAAAAGAGACGGAAATAGAGGGGAGTTACTCCCGTAATATTTATATTAAAAAGAGAAAAAAAATATTTTAAAAAATAATCAAAAACTGTGTATTGGGTATTTTGCAGACCCATGGGCAATTCGAGTCACTTGGGTTAAGAAAATGACATTTTCTTTGACAAAAAAGAAAAAAAAATATTGAAAAAAATTAATTATAGTCTCCAACACTGACGACCATGCAAGTCACTAGGGAGGAAACAAAAAACATTATTCGAAAAAAAAAAAAGCGAAGTAGCCGCTTGGAAATAGAGAACACTCCTCGGACACTGTTAGCAGATGATGAGCCGTATGGGGAAAGCACTCGACCGTTGGCGACTGTTAAAGTAAGTGGCAAAGGGACATTTATTTGCTCACCGCCGAAAAAAAATCCCTTTGTCACTTACGTTTTGTGGCATCGAGTAAATTAAACACAAGGAAACATACTGAATGCAGTGGACAATAAGAGTGACACTAGAGGAACATTGTGATGCACGCAGAGGGGACAAGGAGGAGGGGTGCAAAGCGCTATGCACGTGTAAAGGCGTGCCTGGCGTGCCTGGCGTGCCTGGCGTGCATTGCCTCACCTGGTGTCCCTCTACGAGCAGTCCGTGAACCTGGACAACAAAAACAATCGTTACGTAGACCAAAAATATGTAACTTCATCTACAAACAAATTAAGCTGGAAAAAAAATAACTGTAATAGCCTCCTGATCCAGTGCCAGCCATGCATGGAGATAAAACACAAAGTCGTGCCTGATGAAACACACGCACACCAACAATGATACGGCACACAGTACTGTGACTCATCGCATGCAACACACGGCTTCCTCAACTCACTTCTAGATCTAGGATCCGGCTCTAGCCTATCTTATTGAAAGCCTCACCTTGCAGGAGTTGACTTGCGTCCGGCTGAACCTTATGTCAACGTCGTCTTTGAAGAGCTTGGGGTCGTTCTTGATAGACTGAGGCATGGTGACCGAGGAAGTGTCCGAGATAGACATGTGGAGCAGGTCGTTGAAATGGACATTGTCCATACACTGCGAAATAAAAAATATACAGTCAACCCACATCAAATAGTATAGAAACCACAGTTTGCTAATGTCGCACACTTGCACGAGTGTGAATTTTCATTTGTGCATTTGTTGGTGTGTGAGTTTCAATAGACACCTTCATGAGGGAGAGACAAAATCATATGGAAATCTGCAACTGCGATGAGTGTCTATACACTGAGAGAAATGTTTCATTGCAGCCATAAAAAATTGTTCGATCGATTCCGTTTGGTCATGGGCATCAATTTTTAGTCACAGCAACTAAACCTTTGGTTAGAGCAACCAAAATTTCGGTTACAGCAACTAAAATTTTGATGACTATTACTAACCGGGACCGACCGAACAAAATTTGATTATGGGTATCAAAATTTTGATGGCTGCAACGAAACATTTCTCTCAGTGTACTCACTGGAAAAACAAAGGTGTGACTTAACACCTTTACAGGGGTGTTAAAGGTTTATTGCCTCTGGAAAGTCATTAAAATGTCGTAAAGGTATTGATGCATTTGGGCGGTTTAAACCTTTAACACCCCTGTAAAGGTGTTAAGTCATACCTTTGTTTTTCCAGTGCTGCTGCGCAGTTTTATCCACACAATGAGTCCACCGCTCAAGCCTACCTGTGTGATGTCTGAGATCCACGCCGCCTTTTCCTGCATGGTGGGGGCCAGCAGGTGAACCGATATCTGGCCGGTGGACGAACTGGAGCCGGAGCCCGTCTTGACGGAGTCCACGACGATCTTGAAGTCCTTGTTGTGCCACTGGGAGGGCGTGCCCCGGCTGGACGCCTCGCTCACTCCGGACGACTGCGACGACATGGAGCAGATGGACGACTCTGCGGAACCGGAGAGAAGAATTTGCTTAGGGTTGTAGGGCTCTCACGTGTCGAAACTACGTCGCACATTTGAAGGCGTGTGAATTATTCTGATTCGCACACTTGAACAAGTATGGCAAAAAAATAAAAAAAAATAAAAAAGAAATAATTCGCAAACTTGCATTGATAAGTGACGGAAATGAGGAAAAACTACTCAGAAAATATTTGAACACCTCGACTTCAAAAAATTATTAAAAAAATAAAAATGGAAAATTCACACAAAAAAAATACAAAAAAAAGAAGAAAACGTAAAGCAAAAATTTCAAATGAATAAATAAATAAATAGATACAATAAAAAATTCATAAGAGTTCGCAACAATTGTACACCAAAATTAAGAGTCATTTGTCCCTCGGTTCCGAATGGAAATTCACTCCGACCCATGCCTACAAGAAATCCACATCCATACACGTAGGTTTTAGTGGAGCTTCCTCACCGTCATCATCCGTGGTCCCGGGGTCGCTGGGGTCCTCGATGAGCATGGCGTCGGCCAGCGGGATCTTGCCCACGTTCGGCACGAGGTGCAGCCGGCCGTTGGAAGCCCTGCGCAAAGCACACGCGTTGCAGGGCCCCGCTCAAGTCCAACAAGTAGTGCATGACACACAAAACACACACAACATAGTAAAAGCTGAAAAATATTCACACTGAAACGTCAATGTTTACGGCGAATAAACTGATTCGCTCAAACGGAATGACAAGATAAGAAGACACGATTCTCTCGTAACGCAATGTAAACGGAGAAAAAAGGATGAGAAGTGAAAAGTATGTTGTTGTGCGGTGGTATTTGATGAAATCAAACCTGCACACCAAGCGACACCAACCAACCAAACACATGCAGGCAGAGCGGAGGGAGGGGGGATAGAAAATAAATCACGTGCGGGGGGAGCAGCACGAAACTGGCAAAAAAAAAAAAAATATATCAGAGGAGAGGGTAGAATAACGATAGTACAGAAAATGGAATAAGAACGAAACAATAGGAAATATTCAATCGACTCCGGAAAGTCAAGCAAAAAGTGGATGCATCGCACAATCATAACGACAGTATAGTAACAATATAATAATAATGATGATAGTAATAGAGGAAAAGGTGGGCGGTAAATATACATGCTTTTTATATCAACATATTCACAATATAACACGGAGCGAATCATCGCAGCTAGCCATCATCCACACATGGCATTCCTGCACGTGACATGATAGAGACATTTATGAGGGGCAGGTTTAAAAGACAAGACTGCAATCACCTGCTGCAAGTGACAAGGTGGCGGTGCTTAGTGGTGCAGGGGGGCACGCACCTGGTGGCGATGATGAGGTGGTTGGAGAAGAGGAAGCACTGGCGCACAGGCTCCTTCTCGCTCTTGAAGCTGGCGAGGCGAGAGCGGTTAGTGCGCTTGTCGTTCGGCAGCTGGATCAGAGTCCCTGCGCGCCACCCGCCAAACAAAGTGGTTTCAGTCAGCGTTAGCACGAAAAAAAAAAAGCTCTTTTGTGAACGACACACACTTTTACTTGTCGCACAGTGTTGCTGTTCACAGTCTTGAATGTGTCTAAACGTCACGCAATTTGGAAGCTAGTGCATCACACACTCACCAAAAAAAAAAAACATAAAAAAAAAGAATGTAACACATGCACACTTGAATCTGTGCTAATTTCTATTTGCATTAGAGAACAGGAGGAATTTCTCCACACTTGAAGTGGTACACGAGTAATATTCGATGACACTCTCTCTCTCACACACACACACACACACACACACACACGCATACACGCACACCGGCATAGATGTGCGGCAGTCACACAATTTTGGGTTTACAGTACTGCAACACGCTAAGAAGTGTCGATCCAATCGTTTAAGCACTTTTATATCTCTACAGGCCGCTCCAATCGTCTCAGCCGTGCCTGCCCCGCTCCACAGCGCCACGCCACGCCCCACAATGGGCCCAAGAACTGCGTTCTCTTCGCTCGCCAACGAGACGTATAAAGCCGCTAATCTCAGTCTGACTCCGAGGAAGCACGCGGAGGGGCGCGAGATCCCAGCGGCGGCGGGGCCCATCAGACCGCCCACCAGGGAGGGAGAGGGAGGGAGGGAGGGAGGGAGGGAGGGAGGGAGGGAGGGAGGGAGGGAGGGAGGGAGGGAGGGTGGGAGGGAGGGAGGGTGGGAGGGAGGGAGGGAGGGTGGGAGGGAGGGAGGGAGGGAGGGAGGGAGGGAGGGAGGGAGGGAGGGACGGAGAGAGAGAGAGAGAGAGCACTGTTTTTCAAAAGGCAACGTGTCGCTTCATTGACAACACAGTGGCAATGTTCATTGCCTTTTAACGGCGATGAATGGCAAAAAGGTCATGACAGTATCGTTAAAATATTTGGCAATGCCTTTCATCGCCAAATGTTTAGGAACAGACCTTCATCGCCAAATTTCGGCAATGCTTCATTCATTTCTACTTTCTCGGAATGAAAGTATATGGCTAAAAACTTGGACGGTAATTTCACTTTCAAAACCAACTCATTGCCGCTGGAGAGACAATGAACAATGAACCGACTCATTGCCGCTGGAGAGGTAACGAACTGATTCATTGCTGCTGGGGAGGGAAATGAAAGTGGCTTTTCGCCAAAGCCCTTTATTGCCTCAAAAGTTCATACTTGCATTGCCTTTTGAAAACCAGTGAAGGCAAGGAAGATAGCGAAAGAGAGCGCACAGAGAGAGAAAGAGAGAGAGAGAAAGAGGGTGAGAGGGAGAGTAGGCGGGAATGGTCCACCCCGCGATGATCATGAGCGAGGGGAAAGAGCCCTGAGCCCTGTATACGGGACGAGGGGCGCGGGCGGGGGCGGGGCGGTCAAGGCGCTCGAGGAGCGGGGAGAAAGACTTCCTTAGTACACATTCCAAAAGGGAGCAAATATTTGGGCTGCTCATCAGCGAGGCTGCGAAACGGCTTAGTAGGGTCAAGGCGAGGAGAGGGGACGGGACGGGGGTCGGATAGCAACAAGTTTGAGCGTCAAGAAGTTTTCTACAATCCGAGAAGATCTCTCCGCACCGCACAACGAGACAAGACTGGAGAGAGGCGGGCGGAGGACGAGGAGAGACGGACAGTCCGACGGCGAGAGGGGGCGTGGGGGAGGGGAAGGGGGGGGGGAGACACGGATTGACAGAGACGAATAGCCTCGGCGAGGATAGAGAGGCGCGTGCTCCACTGCGATTTCCACCGCCGCCGCCACGAGACGTCAGAGGCCTGCAAGCCGATGCGGCTCGACTTGCGAGACTGCCGTTTCGCTGGCGTATATTCCCACCCACTGAATTTATATAGGAGCAAGATTTTTTTTTTAGGCACGAAGTAGCCTTCCTTAAGACAGTAAACTATGAACAGTGTGCGGAGTATTAAACTCTGTAATTACGGAAAAATGTTAATAAGGTACAAAAAAGACGTTTTTTCTGAAAGAAATTTCACGCAAGTTGTGTGTGATGCTGTTAGAAGCTATGTGAATGCTGCGAGCCCGTCCGGAAGGCACTGCGGCGCTGTGAGACTAGCTCACCTTGTCTGACGAAGACCTGGTTGACGTCCAGCAGGATGTCGCAGCCCTCAACGATCATCCGCTCCACGGCCAGGTTCTTCCGGAGGTTTTCTGTCTCGCTCACCTGGTTTGAACAAAGTAAGATCCGTCTCAACTTTAAACAAAACATTCCAACTTAATTTTCACGTTTTCGTGGTGAAAAAGGTTTGTGCCAAGTAAAAAATTAATTCCGCGTAAAGAGCACACAGGATTCCACGAGGGGTAAATAACTCCGAATTTTGATGTACACCACTAATTCAAAATTCACACTAATTCAGACTAATTCACGCGAATTCAAAACTAATTCACGCGAATTCAAAACGAATTCAGAACAAATTCAAGCGAATTTAAGGAATGACCTCAGAAAATACACGCACATCTGATCCAAATTATTCTCTCAATTACATGATTAAATAGGATTTTTAGTAAATTATTGTGAATGATATCTATTTATTCCAAATTATTGGAAATTAACTTGCAACTGCGCAAAATAATCACAATTATTTCAATTATTTTTTTAAACTTTTCAGAAACAAATTTTGCTCTGCAATTGAAAGGGTGGCGTGAAAACATGGAAAATTTTTGCGGCAGTAAACCTCCCGAAGGAGGTTGCGGTTCCCGCCAGGCACAGGGCTTTTACCCCCTGTGGCAGCCAACTGCTTCGGTGTTCCATGGGAACCGGCGCTTTGCTGACTGCGATCCTATCGCGCAATTCGACAGATTTGATCCCCGTACCACCATTGGCCTACCCCTAGAGGTACGAGCGGTGTCAAGGGCGTTAGACTTCCTGATCCCAGTTTCAGAGGCCTTACCTCAGAGGGGTACGCGGGATTCGAACCCACAACCCCGAGTGCCGACACGTAGCCAGAACAGGAAGCGACCCAACGCCCAGAGCCACCGAGCCAACGGCGGTGAGACGTGTTTAATTTCTACTTGACCTGCCCTGGAGCAGCTGCCAAAGGAAATCCCAAGCGCGAAAAACACTTTCCTGAGTGGGAGTCGAACTTCGGACCACTCGGTTCGGTGATGCGCGCTCTACCAACTGAGCCACGACGCCACGATGACTGTACAGTGCGACGGGTTCGAGCCGTATTTGCCGCGTATCTTGCAGCCTCCAGCCAGGAGGACAGGGCAAATACAACTCGAACCCGTCGCACTGTACAGACATCGTGGCGTCGTGGCTCAGTTGGTAGAGCGCGCAACACCGAACCGAGTGGTCCGAAGTTCGACTCCCACTCAGGAAAGTGTTTTTCGCGCTTGACATTCCCTTTGGCCGCAGCTGGATGGCAGGTCAAATAGAAGTTAAACACGTCTCACCTCCGTTGGCTCGGTGGCTCTGGGCGTTGGGTCGCTTCCTGTTCTGGCTACGTGTCGGCACTCGGGGTTGTGGGTTCGAATCCCGCGTACCCCTCTGAGGTAAGGCCTCTGAAACTGGGATCAGGAAGTCTAACGCTCTTGACACCGCTCGTACCTCTAGGGGTAGGCCAATGGTGGTACGGGGATCAAATCTGTCGAATTGCGCGATAGGATCGCAGTCAGCAAAGCGCCGGTTCCCATGGAACACCGAAGCAGTTGGCTGCCACAGGGGGTAAAAGCCCTGTGCCTGGCGGGAACCGCAACCTCCTTCGGGAGGTTTACTGCCGCAAAAATTTTCCATGTTTTCACGCCACCCTTTCAATTGCAGAGCAAAATTTGTTTCTGAAAAGTTTAAAAAAATAATTGAAATAATTGTGATTATTTTGCGCAGTTGCAAGTTAATTTCCAATAATTTGGAATAAATAGATATCATTCACAATAATTTACTAAAAATCCTATTTAATCATGTAATTGAGAGAATAATTTGGATCAGATGTGCGTGTATTTTCTGGGGCATCCCCGAATTTAAAACGAATTCAAGTAAATTCACAAAAAGATCACAATGATTTCAAAACTTTGCAATAAATTCAAAAAATTCAAAGCTAATTCAAAACGAATTCAATTCAATTTAGACAAATTCAATTCAAATTCACGCAATTTGTACACCGAATTCAGAGTTGTTTACCCCTCGGGATTCCAAAAGTATTTGTGCCTCACAATGATTACACCCGATTATATTTAAACCACGACCTTCTGACGATTTTTGGTGGCAGAAAACGGGCCGTATGTCACTCGTCCCACCACCTGATATTCTCCCCACCTAAAGTGTTTAAATTATTTTTTCATTAATTTTTATTGTTGTTGTTGTTGTTGCTGCTGTTTTCTTCCCACCTCGCCTTCGTTTCGTTCCACCTCGTTGCACGATCTGGCGTCTGATGCTGTCCTGCGGCGTGAAGCAGCGCCCCTAGCCCGCTCGTTCTCATGGGAGGCACCCGGGCTCGGTTGCAGCGGGTGCATCCTCAGAGGACGCGCGGGACAGGGGCAGGCCCGGGCAGGCCGGGGTCGCTGTCCTCGATGTGGATGTGCCTCCGTCACCACAGTTGCCGAGTCGTTGCGGATAAGTTTTATCATCTCTAATTCGTTAGCCCAAGTTCGGGAATGACGCGCACACCTGTCGGTGTGTCCGTTTCCATTCGTTAATTATTTTGAACAAGTCGGCTGTGTGAGCTATCGCTTACATTATTTCACACACCGAAAGGTGCAAGTGTATGAACGCTGTTATCGATACTCTTACAAGCGAACGACATTCACTTCACACACTTGGGGCGAGGGGCTGCCAACTCGAGTTTTTCTGTGTACACTTCCTTTGAATTTCTCGTATTTCTAATTTTTTTTTGTACATTATTTTTTTTTTTTTTTTTTGATAAGCCTTTTTCTGAATTACTTAGCATTCTCATGTATTTCCTTGTATTTTTCGCGTAGTTCTTGTATTTTCTTAGGAATACACGTGTATTTATATGTGTGCATGATTTTTTTTTTTCGAGCTGGCCGCCCCTCGACGTGGGGTAATGAAGCATATATACCACCATAGCTCTGTTTTTTTTCGGATTTTACTTAATTTGTTGATTATATCTTGATTTTTTCTAAATTTTAGGTGATTTTATTTTATACAGATTGTGGACCGCTCGCTGCTGCACTCACCTCGTCGTGCATCTGGCGGGACAGGTCCTCCAGCTGGTGCTGCGCGTTCATCAGGCTCTTGCGCTCCACGTGGTCGTGCGGCGTGTGCGCCAGCAGGTCCGTCAGCGTCGTCACGTAGCGAGGCACCTGTCACCAGGCCAGACCCGGCCAGACCAGAGCCCCGGGTGAAAAGGAGGGAAACAAGTAGAAAACTAGTAGCAACAAGTCGCGTGGCAGCAGCAGCAGCCGCAGCTGCTACGCAGCGCGCTGCGGCCCGTGAAATCTTATCTCCAGCGCGGATCACCCTGCTCGGCTCGGCTCGGCTCGGCGAGCCCATTCTGTCGCTCTGATCAGCTCCGCCGCCGCCACCGCACCACTTTCCCTCCCTTTGGCGACGGTCTTCTTTAGCTCAACGTACGTCATTGTCAACCCGGATTCGATCCGAGCGAGCTGAGCCGGGCGCTGCTGCCGGGCCGGGCCGGGCCGGGCCCAAAGGGACTCCGGAACCCTTTTAGGTCGCGCTGCTACAGTAGCGCCCTTATACCCTTTACCGCGGCGGCGCGGCGCGGCCCAGCAGAGCCGGAGCCGGAAACCGACGAGGGGAAGTCCCAGTTGGTCACGTGGTCCACCGCGCCGTCACGGGGACTGTGGCAGCTCCAAGAGAGACTTGTCGCGGTGCAGAAAGGGAAAGGGGAGAAAGTTTAACGGCAGCGGCTGTCCACCACAGCACTGCTGGCTGGTGTGACATTGCCAGATGCCAGTTTACTCGGTTCAAAGTGCGACTGAATAAGGAATACTTTTTGTTTGGGTGCGCGGAGCTCGGACCGACATATACAAGCAAAGGGGTGGTGGACGACTCGAAGTCTCGGTGTACTCAGGAGTACAGAGTACGCGGCGTACGCCACGTGAGAGTACGCGGAGTACAGCCTGAGTACAGCAGAAGTACGTGGAGTACTTAGGTCCAGAACAGCCGGAGTACCCGCGGAGTACGTTCCGGCCTGAACACAGGAGCCGTCCAGTCCACCCCTCGCACACAAGTACTCGAATCAACTTCCAACATGGACTGGATGATGATAGAAAGGCCATTGAGGGAGGGGAGGGAGTACTCCCACCGAATGGGAGCCTCGGGCAGGCTCGCACGGGTCAGGTCGGGTCAGTTGTGCCACCAGATATCTCTCACCTTTCGAGGTAACGACGGATGACAAGGTTCTCTTATGGACATTTTCCTCCCCTGACTAGCGTAGCCCGTGCGTGGAGGAGCCCCGACGGAGGGAAGACAGTGAGTGTTCTCCGCCCTCCCCCCACTTTCACCCTTCTTGCTTCTCGCTGCTGCCGGTCCTTATCCTGTAAAGCTTTTCTCGTGGCCTTTTCTCCGCAACATGCGCTTTAACTTCTCCTCGAAGAAGCCGAGGACCCATTCGCGTCTCACCAAAAGCCTCAGTCCGCCTCGCTCCACCCCACCAAGCCCCGCCCAGCCCCGTCCCCCGCCGTACCCACCCCGCTTCGCCTCGCCCTAAATCGTGAAGCCCGAAGGACGAGAAAGTACTCCTGCGACTGTTTTGTCTCGAATATTTTGCACTTACTTGACATCCAAAGTTTCTCTTTGAAAAAATAAATAATTAAAGATCTTTTCAAAACTTCTCACAAAAAAAGGGTCCTTGAATCTATAGAAACAATTCGAATTGTTGTTGAAAAGAAAAATCTAAAAGACCTCGTAAACCCCCACGATACATGATGTAGGGTGGCTCACTTACCCCGCTCTGTGCGTAAGTGTGCCACTCACTCTAATTCAGCGGAGCGAGGACAGGAGGTGAGGAGGGGAGCGTGAGGGGCCGCACCCCTCCTCACTTCTTGCCGCGCTCAGCTGAAGAATGGGTTTAATGGGTTGCGTACTTACGCACAGAGCGTAGTAAGTGAGACACCCTGTAGATGAGTTAAGGTGAAATACCATTAGAGAACGCCACTGGGAACAAAAAAAAAAAACAGGAAAAAGACGGGGAAAAAACGATTTTTGAAGCTGCAATGAGCATAAAGAGCAAAATATTACAAAATAAAAAACTTGTTATTTGTGTTTCGACATACCTGCCTGGCCATGCAGTTCGCCGTGTTCTCCGACTGTTCCCCGCGTGTTCCCTTCTCCTGTGTACACCAAAACTTCGGGTCGTCCACCCCACCCCTCGGTTGAATCTCATTCTCCACACAGATGAATCAATATAACCCAGAGCGAAAAGTGCGGGGGCGGACGAGAAGCTTTTGACGTGAGACTGCCTGGGGGGCGCACCCCACCCCCATCCCTCCCCTCCCCACCCCGCCCCACCCTTCAGCCGAATGACTATAGTCAAGCCGACGCAAACAGCAATGTGGAATGGCAGCGCGCTTCATCCCACCCGGCCGAGAGGCCACTAAGGTCTGGGATCCGACCCCCGCCCGGCCCCTGGCCCCCGGCCTGCACTGGTGTTCTTGCGCGCGCAATTACTTTTACCCCCAGGAGCGTGTATGATGTATGACTGGTGGAAACGCCACGTGGCCTCGCCCCTCCCCGCTCCCTTTTGCAACGTTAATAACGCAAAACTGCAATGGGCAAACTTTTGTCGGCTGGAAACACATTACTGCGCCCTCTTTTCGCTAGGCTACCTCCCTTCCGTCTGCAGCGAGCGACACACACGTTCTAAAAAGCTTACACCGCGAATTTCACTGTTGGCCAAACAGTCAACCCTAATGTACTCTGTCTAGCGGTGTCTTTTTTTCCTTCTTCTTTGTTTTACTGTAATCTTCTGCGAATATATCATCGCGCACAAGGTTTTCGCAGCGGGCAGCAGAGCCTACCTGGTGCATGGGGTAGGTGAGGAAGGTGGCGAGCGAGCGGCCCTGGCAGGTGGGCTTCTCCTCGAGGCGGTGGACCAGCGCGGCGAACGGCGGGCTCTTCATGCACTCGGTGAGCACCTGCACGCTGTAGTGGTGGTTGCGCACGTACTCCTGGTAGATGCTCAGCATGGGCAGCAGCATGTCGAACAGATCGCCTGCAGGACAACCGGAGGTATAGCTAGCATTACACCAAGTAGAATCGCGGAGGCGGCATGGCAGCCGTCCTCAGCATCCCATGGGAACTCGCGGACCTTCCCCTGGAAACTCAAGTGTAGGAAGGATGCCGCACACTTCGATTTTGCGGAAGTAGGACGGCTATAGTTTCTGAGGCACGATGCACGATCCCTCCTCTCATTCCTCCTGTCTCAGTTTTACAGAGTTTGCGGGCACGGCCGGCCGCTAGTCGCTTTCGCGGGCGAGGCGCCAAGCCCCGTCGAGGGCCACTGACCATGCATTTTAAGCTGATACCCTCCTCCCTCCACTCCGACCGGCTATAGCCCCATTCCACTCCCACTCGCGCAACCCTTCAGGGCGATTCGCTCTCCCAGCCCAACCCAATCCAAAGTCCTCATCCTACGCAAGCACCGGGCCAGTGAGCTTACCTCTTCGATTCAGTGCGAGCCTTTTGAGGCCGCGCGCGCACCCGCGCCCCCCACCTCCCCCCTACACCTGGACCCCACTGGCCTCTACGCGGCTCATGGTTTCTTTAGCGAGAGCAGAGGCATTACGCGCAACGCCGAAACAAAAAGCACTCCCCTTTTGTCTGAGATAAAGAGGCCCCATGTTTCGTCCAAGACGGTGGCGCCGCAGTCTACCAGCCACGCGCTACATTCTAGTCGCAAGGAAAACAACTTGGAGGTGCCGTGAATTTTTTTCTTTCTTTCCCCCCCTTACTTTTTTCCTTTTTCAAAAATTTTAGAGACATTTTTGATAATCAAGCCTTTAATTTCCTAATTTTTTTAGAACATCTCCGAATAATTCAGTATAACGAGGAACACAAAACTTTCAGATATGTTTCTCCCTCAATTCTTGTGTTCTTTAAAAAAAAATAAAAATAAAACCGCAACGAGGAGAATAAATTTAAAAAGCGTTACGTCTCAGCCACATGCCTCATTCCAAACTGCACACCAGAATTCCTAAGTGTCGACGACAGCTCGCCATTTCGCAGCAGAGCGCAGCAAGGGGGAATGCACTCGCGTAATAGTTGGGTCACTCTATTCGTAATAAAGGCGTAATAGTTTGCGCAATACAAGTATAATAGAAGCATAATATCCAACATTCTCCATATTTCAATCAATTTTTGGGTCACTTAGCGATGTTTTTTTTTCTGTTTTGGGCAAAATCTATACAATTTCGGAGCCCATAATACAGCGTAATGGACGTAAAAGTCGGGTCACACATTTTAAGAGTAAAGTCCCCCTCGGTGCGCGGGCGATAGCAGAAGCAGGAGGAAGACGTGATGCTGCGAGCGCGGCCAGATCAATTTAAACGTTCCCACCACATTTCATGCTCTCTCGCTCTCTCTCTCTCTCTCTCTCACTCGACTGACGTCACGTAGGCACTAAATGCGGAGGCAAGGTCCCAATATTTTTTCCCCCCCCTTGAAGGACACACGCCCTTTATGAGCGACCCCTAAGCGGATTATGCTCAGTGCGGAGCCAGCCAGCCTCGGCCGCACCGCGCCACGCCACGTCCCGCCAAGCCACGTCACGCCACGTCAGGCCTCGCCGCGCCTCGCACCAACCCGCACAAAGGGAGCAGCAGCGAACAGGCTGGAGGCCGGGGGCGGGGCCGGGGGCGGGGCTGGGGGCGGCGAGGCGGGGCTGCGGCCGGGGCCGGGGGGGTGGCCCTCGTGCCGCCAAGGACACACCCCATCCCGGCGCGTCCTTGACACAGACAGACAGCGCCCGCGCCCCTGCTCCCCCCCCCCCTCCCCCCTCCGCCCCACGAGAGCGCCCGCTTCCGCCTCGTCCCTATCGCTACACCCATAAAGGACCTCGTCCAAATCAATCTCCCTCTCACTCTCTCACACACACTCTTTCTTCCGCTCCATCCTCTGCCCCCCCCCCTCTCTCTCTCTCTCTCTCTCTCTCTCTCTCTCTCTCTCTCTCTCTCTCTCTCTCTCTCTCTCTCTCTCTCTCTGACGTACATACTACAGTCTATTTACTCTCCAGATGGTTCCTTTCCTTCCCTCTTCTCTCGTATAACGTCGGAAATACAAAGTTGTTGCTCTCCCTGTAGCCCTGGCCACCACGTGGGGGGGCCACGTCTCGCGCGGTATATAGAGCGGGGCTCACCCCCGACCCCCTAAAACATATCTCTCTCCCTCTCCCTGTATACCTCTCCGCCGCTCCAACTGCTCGCCCGTTTGCATGGATACACCCCGCCGAAATAACTTTCTATGGGTCATCCCTCGCCTAGGAGGTTCAATCAGTAGAAGTTTGTTTTTGCTCTGCTCCCCGCAGCCCGTTGCGCGGGGCGAGCGCCTGTGAGACCGGGGCTAGGCAACGCGCTCCACCGCCGCGCCGTGCGCCGCCCGCGTTGCCGACCCACGGGTCGTTAGGCGCTAAGTTGCCGTTACAAAAGCACAGATTATTCTCCCGGGCGCAACCGAAACTAGAGCAACGATGGTGCACGCTCCCGTGGGGGGAGTCAATTAGAAAAATCATTGGCCCCCCAAAAATTCACACAAAAAATTAAAAAAAGTATTCTTAAAATAATACTTGAAATAAAAAGTTGATTGTTGGAATAAAGATCAGCAGTTCGAGTTTAGAATAGTAAAAGTATCATGACTGTGTAGGTATTGTGAGATCTGAGATGTTACTCTCGACTCAGAACAAAACCCGTTCTATTCACCACTCAGGATACACTCAAAATAAACAGCAAAATAAAAAATATTTTTTAAAAAATCAAAAGTAAACAAAAATCACTGCGTACACATTTTGTTTGCGTGATCCCCCACTTGGGGTCAACCGCAGCGAGAACTCACCGAGGACGAGGGTCGGCCACGACTCCATACGCGACGTGAGGCCCTTCAAGAAGATCTGGTGCAGGAAGAGGACCGTCTCCGAGTTGAGAAAGATGGAGTTGACGTCCTCGTGCGAGCACGGCGGCTTCTTGGAGGAGGCGGCCATCTTGAACGGGCGGAGAAAGCACGACACGAGCACCTCCATCTGCTCCATGTACTCCTCCTCCGCCTCCACCATGCGGAACACCAGGCTGCCAAAGGGAAAAGCAGTGCCCTCGCTGAGACATCAAAGGAGCGCGGAAGTTTTCCGCAGTGTAATTTCTTTAATGCGCTCTAAGCGCATTCGCTACAAGACATACGCTGAGAAACTGACCGCCCAGCACACATTTCGTCAAAAAGACATGTACATTATTGTATACTTCAAATACCAAATGCGTGAAGTGTTGTAAATATACACAGGCCCATATATTTGGTATATGTCATAAACACCTGAACACTTTACATGGGTGTGTGTCTATTTATTGAAATTTTCATGGTATTGTTTTTATTTATTTAAGAGTTCATGACATAAAAGTGTACAATTTGGAATGTGCGAATTTGTTGACGGAGTTATGTTTCGTTTGAATTTTGCGGCACATGGCTTTTCCATTGAGCGCGACCTTGACGTGTCGGTCGGATCCTCTGACTCGTCAGAGCGTTCTCTTCAATTTGAGCAAACGAGACACACCCGGCCAGATATGATGAAATTTTAATTACATGTCAAGACAATAATGTCGAGTGTGTCTAGATCACCCGTTCCGCATGCGGTCACGTTATGGTAGCAAAAAACATAAAAATTATAAAATACTTCGGTTTTAAAAGGAAATATATAAATTGGTCGGCGGCGCCCCAATAATGGCTCGGTTACCAGTGGCCCGTTTGAACCGAAACGACAGCGAAATGTCTACTGCTGCTTGAGTCATGGTATTTCCGGGTGACCGGAAGCGCTGGTCTCCTACCTGTTCCGCTTCCTCATGCTCTCGGCGTGCGGGGACTTGATGTACTGCTCCACGATCTGTTTCCAGCGCCGGCGGCAGAGCCAGCCGCGGAAGAAGCTCTGGACCTTCTTGATCTTGCGCAGCTCGATGGTCTCCCCGGTGTCCGCGGGGAGGTCACCGCCGTCCACCGAGGTGGTGGGCTGCGCGGCGGGCGCGCCGCACGCCTCGGGCCGCAGCTCCTTCTTCAGGGCACACAACTGAGAGAAAGAAAAACAAGTTGATTGTAAGCGCATCAAACACGTTTGATACAAAAAGAAAAACCTCGTTCTTTACCTCTTTACCCTTAACTTTAATAATGTTAGCTTTCAACCAGAAATGGTAAGTCAACAGCAGGATAGTGAGTCCATAACACACGACACTTTGTTGTCAGTCACGGCTTTCCACTTTCCACGTTCAAACCTTTCGCGGCATTTGTTTTCTTTTTGAGACAAACTTTAAATGATTACAGAATATCTCAATAGAAGGCGTTGCTCTACTCGCGCATGCGCACAACCCATATCGGTTGTGTTGATATTGATACTCTCAATGTTGATAAACACAAATGAATGTAATGTTTACTTTTTAATTAGAAACTGCAGAATGTTGAAAATTGTTGATACGTTTCGTGATAACTTTATTTGGCAAATAGTGTAGTTTGGTTGTATGTTCGTCCGTAATTAAGTCGTAATTCGTACGGGATAAAAGTGGTCTCGCGGCGAGCAGTCGAACGTCTCTGTTCGAAATTTAGATTCTTAATTTCTTAAAATTTTGCTTAGTAACTCGAAAAAAACCTCTATTATTGACTCATTACTGGGTAAAAAGCTACAATTTGCTTACACAGACATAACCGTAAGTATTACCATTTCTTCGCTGAAAATGGGGTCTAACTTACACCGCACTGAGCACAATACTCGTTCTTTCACCTCTATGTTAAGGGAGATGTGGAAAAGGTAAAGAACGAGTAAAAAAGGGGAAAAAAAGAACAAAAAAAAACTTGGTTTTACTCTGGAAATTAAAGTTTGAACGATTGCAAGCTTTCCTTAACAGAAACAGACGACAAACAGGCATTCGCTCCCCTGCGAAAGTAAGAATAATTTATCGACCACCCACAAGTCTCCCAACAAGCTAAACTCAGCATCGAGCGAGAGGGGAGGGGGAAACAGGTCTGAATTTCCGTGTACACATTTTGTAAATTTTTGTAAATTTTCGTGATTTCTTTTGAGTTTTCCGGAAATTTTGTAAATTTTTACTGACTTTTCGTGAATTCTAACTTGAATTTTACCTAAACTTTTGAGAATTTTTCCTAGATTTTCGTGAATTTTACGTTTTTTTTCTTTAGAGTTTTCACAAATTACGAGGTGTACACAAATTTCAGAGTTGTTTCCCCCTCGGCGAGAGGTCACAGCATGGCTACTTCGATACCTACAACGCAAACACACGTTGTTTTAACAGCTCTCGGGGAGACTAACGTAATTCTTCAAACCGCTTCTAAGCACACGTACTTCTGAAACCCTCGGCAAGACTCAAGTACTTTATGGTTAAAAATATAGGAACTATTTTGAGTCTTGCTGAGGGCCTCCAAACTACCTGTGTCTTCAATTGGGGTTTTGAACTACGTTAGTCATCCCGAAGGCTGCTGAATTGCGTGTCTTTGCGTTGTAGATATCGACTTGCAATTTGCTGATAGCGCGGGTTTGGTGCGGGAGGGCGCGGCAATTTGGTTGGCTGGACCAGCGTTTGGGGGATCTTGAGCTCTGACAGATCACGGTAAAGACATCCGTGCGGCTTCGTGAGGGAGGAGGAGGGGGCCACAGGCCGGTCACTGCTGGTCAGCGATGCTATCTGCCGCGCTGTCTCGGTTCCGGTCCGGTCCGGTCCCGGCCGCAGCAAAACACGCGTGGAATGAACAGGATGATGTATCACCAGGCTCTGGGCTCCGGGCTGCGGGCAGGGCTCCGGCCAAAGGGAAAGGGCTGGGCAGGGCAGGGTGGGGTGGGGCGGGGTGGGGCGGGGTGGGGCGGGGTGGGGCGGGGTGAGGCGGGGTGGGGCCGGAGGGACGAGCGGAACACCGTGAGAAATGGTTCGAGTGTGACACGGTGTGTCACGGTCGACTTCGCTCAGACCCAAAAGAGGCGTGCCATCGCGTGCCCCCCTCCCCCCACCCCCTCAGCTCAGCCCACTGATACCCTGGTAGGTGGGATTTAAATGCTTCGTAGATTGCGAATTGCGAAGCAGGTTCCAGGTGCCGCCCAGCGATTGCGACGCGTTGCTTTGAAGCTCACGACGAAGCAAACGCTTTGTGATTGGCGAAGTTGTGACAGCTGTACAGATTGTAATTGTATAAACCATGTACTTCTCAATCTGCAAAGCTTTCAATTTTTTTGCAAATTTAAGAAGCGTTCGCTCTGTAAGAATTTGATAGTGGCTCTAATGACCCACAGGTTACTTAACTTTCTAAATTAATTAAATTAAATAAAGTCGATATTACACATGGCCGGAAATTTATTTACTGTATTGACGGAGCGAGTGCCTCGCCACTGCAAAGGCCAAAGGTAAAGCAGTGACATGTGAGCGCCTGATCGCAGAAGGAAAGGTAAGGGAGAGAAATAGATACCAGTCCGGCGTGGCCCGGCCCGACCCGGCACTGGGATGGATGTTACACGTCAGCTTGTCGGCTGGGTTTGACGTAGTGTCAAGGGCACACTCGCTTTCCGCCCCGACGAAGAAAATCTCGTGGAATTTGACCAAACAGCACAACACCCCACCGTTCGTTGTAAGAGCATTTTTATTGTTATTTTGTGGGAAGTAATTACAACCACGTATAACTATTTTCTTACTTTGAGTGAGTTTAGAAATATTGACCGCTGTCCGTGTTGATGAAAAGCTGTCTTAGACGGAGAAAACGACGTCTTCGTTTCCAAGCAGTTTTGTATTTGGAAATATCAAGTATCTCTTATGGAGAAAAAACACAAAAAGTTTCCGGGGCTGCTTAAATCAGGACGACTTTTTTTTCCCCCCCGAGGAGCAGTTGTTTGAGAGAACCAGAGTGGTAGCAGAGTTGCGGGTCTGCCTGCCTACCCCAGGGGCCGCGGCAGTGGTGCCTTGCGGCCGGAGCGGGCAGGCAAACTAGCACACTGTTCCCAGCGTTTGACGTACCCACCCATCACTTACTGGCGGCAGCGGAAGTGAGCAAAGCACGACGGCAGGCGGCGGGCGGGGCACAGAAAACATTTATCCGAGAAGTTCCCGGTTGTGGAATATAACGGAGAAGCACTCTTCGATCAGCTATTTTTAGTCATTGCTCATGTTAGAAATTGTACTGCACAGTATTATAGTTTCTCGACGTATTTCAATATCCACTCTTGGATGCCATTCGCGTTCTCCAGAAGATCCAAGAACTTTCTTGAAAAACAAGAAACAAATTTTACCGTGTGGGCATAAAAGAAAATTGAACCATAAAATGTACAATTACAAGACAAGATTGTCAATTTGAAAGCACTGCGAATCGGAATCGGACATGTCCGACATATTCGGTATGTGGTAAAATACAAAATAAAACGTACGATCCGCAAACACATTTTTCACACTGTAAACACAAGCGTCGAATTTCGACGCCTGGTAGGTTCGTTTTTGTTCAAAAGCTGATTTTTAAACATCATTTTTAATAGGAATTCGATTGATCTGAATTTTGACCTTGGTGAACCTGTATCCTATGGGCACCCCTCAAACCGAAAACGTTGACTACGCTTCGTTTGCTTGTGTTTTTAAAGGAGATGGTGAACAAAATCGAACCCTTCAAGCGTCGAAAAACGACGCTCGTGATTACAGTGCATAGCTTCTGTTCACGTTATTATGTTTGCAAATTGATGGCAATGTTACTTCCCCGATTCAGCCGAGAACTTCCCGGAAAAAATATCTGCTATGGGGGGCCGCGTGGGCGGGGAGGGAGGGAGGAGTGGGTGACGCGCGCGCGAGGGCCCAACCCACCCAGGATGTGTCTGTCAGCGCCGCGCAGTGAGGCAGCGAGCTCCTCACGAGTCAGACAATTTCCCCCCCCCCTCCCTCCTTTCCTATCCGCAAGCACAGCAAAGGCATTTGCATTGAAACCAATCGTCGCGTGCACGCCTCAGCTAGCTCATCATACCGAGACCGAGGGTGAAACAACCCTGCATTTTGGTGTACAAATTTTGAGTTTTTGTAAATTGTTTTCTCTTTGGAAATTTTTCTTCAATATTTGCTTTAAGTTCTCATGAATTTTCCTAAATTTTCCCGAATTTAACCCTTTTTTTTGGTCATTTTTAGCCATTTCTCTGCATTACGAATAAGTGAACACAAAACTATCCGGGTCCAGCGCGGCGCGGCGCGATTCCCCAATAATTCAAGGTAACCATTTTCTGGGTGTGCGTTGGTGCTCTCCTATAGCAACAAATTCACCGGACAAAAAAGAAAAGCGGGGGGTCAAAGAGAAATATAATCCCGGCACATCCGCAGCAGCCCCTGACTGGCTCGCTGCTGCAATGCGGCGCGGCGCGGGGCGCGCCAGGGATCAGGCGCGTCGCACCGTATCGGTTATCCTGGGCCCGCGTTCGGGTTGCGCGCTCGAAAATATATAAATTATTTGCCACGTAATTTATGATAAGCTGGGTGTGGTGTGCGGGTCGCCCCCTCCTCCCCCCCTCCCCCAGGGGAGAGGGCGAAATAATGAAGAGAGCAGCGAAAAGGGCGGAGCGCGCGGCGCGTAGCTTCTCGGAGGTGCATAATTTTGCATTAAATTTCCTGCGGGGCGCCGCACCACCGCGGAGCTGTCAATGTGCATTAGGGAGGCAGGCGGTGAGGTCACGTTTCAGCCCTGTAAGTCGACCGCGTATCGCGTATCGCCATTTTATTAAATAATAAAAAAAAAGCGAGTTTATATGAATTATGCTGTCGCCGCCCGCGCAACTCGATAAAAATTGCGCGCGCTCCCCGCGCGTGTTGACACGCGAGAAACAGCAATTTTGAACTTTAATTTATTTTGGAAATGAGATTCTTTCTTTTTATTAATCGTGCGTGCAAGAGCTGGCAGCCGAACGTAACAGGTTCCCTCCCGCGACAAGCAATCTCGTTCGAGTCTTAATTTGAGTACGGCACATATTTCATGAAAATTTTACTACCGCTCTCTTCATCTGATGCAAATTGGCAAAACTGAAAAAAAAGATCTTAATTTGTGTAAGAATTATTTCTATAAAGTTCTATAGTCATACATGAAGTATGCAGCATTTTCTGGGAACAAGAACAGGAATTAACGATGTGCAGAGAAGGAGGAAGTCAAAGTTTGATCAGGTTCCCGCGCCGCGCCCTGGGGTTCCCCTTCCTCGCTCCCCGCTGCGGTATTCAACGAGCCGCTGCTACCTTCCATCTTCTTATTCCAATATGGAAAAACGTTCGCCCTCGCACGCTCGAAAGGGACTACCCTTTTCTTTCCGGTCTGGGCTGGGTGGGGATAGGAGGGTGGCTGGCTGGGTCGGACGGCCCGGCCCTACCCTGCGCCCTGCCCTGCCCTGCACCCTGCTAGGGCCACGCCAAGCATTGGTGTGGAAATGAAGTATAGCCGCTCCGCGGGCCACGCCCGCCCCGGTGGAGTGGCGCCCAAGCGCGTGGCGTTGAATTCCACACCCGCCCCGCCCCGCCCCGCCCCGCCCCGCCCCGCCCCGCCCCGCCCCGCCCCGCCCCGCCCCACCCCGAAGGGTCAGGCCCGTCCCAATATGATAATGCGCACTACAAGCATGTGGGTCAGAGAGCGCCGCGCCCCGCCCCGCCCCACCCCGGCAGCTGCCCCAAGGCCGAAAAATAATTCCATAACCCTTTCATTCTGTATCAACAGGCTGCGCTAGACGTCACACAGCACACACTCTCACTGCAGGGTTGCTTTTTTATTTCCCCCTCATCCCCTGTAATTTCACACGCGCTTGCGTCTGTGGCCCCGTCGCGCTACAGTCGCGTCCGTCCGCACACACTCACCTCGGCGCGAAGCTTCTTGATCTCCGTGTCCAGCTCCTCGCAGCGCTGGGTGTACTGCCACTTGGCCGTCTTCTCGCTCTCCACGATCTGCAGCAGGTGCAGGTGCTTCTGCTCCAGCTCCTCCTTCTGCATCAGCAGCTTGTTGAAGCTGAAACCGAACGCGAATAACGCGGCGTGTACAGTCAGGCGGACCAAGACACTCTCTCTCTCTCTCTCTCTCTCTCTCTCTCTCTCTCTCTCTCTGAATGCTCCAGATGGGCCTCTGAGACCGGGCTGGAGGCCCAGCAGGCCAGGCAGGCAGGGCCAGAGCCCCGGACTATTGCATAATGCCGCTTAGACGCTCCGGTCCGCTCCGGACGCGGGCGGGAGAGGGGTGAGGGCCGGCCCGGCCCGGCAGGGCACTCCTGCTATTTACTCTAGATCCCCGCCACTACTCCAGCCCCGCCCCCCCGTTACCAGGCATTGCCGTGGCGACATCCGATTTAGCGCCTCGTCCTCGAGGGTCGGCCCGGAGCCCGGAGGCCCCGGAGGAGCCAAATTGATGGAGAGCTCAGCAGGCAGGCAGGCCGCCTTGCCCGCCCCGGAGCAAGTTGTACTGGAGGAAAAGGGGGGGGGGAGGGGCTCCAAAGGGAACGGCCGAAAAAAAATAAAAATATATAGGACTCGACGTCGTGGTGGCGAAGCAGCTGGAGCCACCTGGACAGGCAAGGCTGCCCTCCCCAATCCCCACGCTCTCGGTCCCCCCACCTCTTACTTCCCTTCAGTCTCTCTCCTGGGAGAAAAACGGAACACTGTAGACTCGGAAGACAAATGTATCCATGCGGAATATCAATCGATTCCGCAGGCCCACGTGTGCAGCGGATGATATTATTTTTTATTTCCCTAGAAACCCATATAGGTATGTAAATTTTTCATTCTTGCATGAGTGCTGAATCCCTTTAAAAATTTATACGTTGATTGGTTCATTAGGAGAAAACAACTCCTACAATAAGTTATTCACACCGGTGTGCGGGTCCAGGATGGTGAGCGCAGAGCACAGGGAAGAAAAGTGCCCCACAAAAATGTATTTTATCCAAATTTCCCCAACCTCTTAACGATTTACTTTTGATTTTAAAACAAACTCCAAAAACTAAGAAGGAGTATGGATCTGCATTTTTCAGGTTTAAGAATGAGGAAAATTAATCCTTTATACGCCATTTTTTCATGTCTATACACATCTTGGAGATAACTTTAAACGCGAGGTGACTCTTTTAAAACTAAAAGTTTCACTCTTAAAGTTACGTCAAATTTTGATGAAAAATACGCACGTGTAACATTTTTGTAAGGTGTTACTCAATGCCAGCAATAAACTTTCATGGATATTGTTTAAGCCCTTAATTTTAGTTTCGTAAAATATATCGATTGTCTCTCGTTAGTAACCTAACCATCAATGACAATAAGTAGGTAAATTAAAAATTATTAGCAGCCTCGCCCCATCAATTTTGTATCATGTGATTGATTAAAGGAGTAACGATTCACCTCCACAACTGGCTCGCCAATCTTTGCTTGCAAAAACGCTCTAGTGCCATGTTGGCCACCCTCTGGGAGAGACCATTTTCACGCCTCGCTGCGGCCCGTGGGGAGAGTGATTGGCTTCTCACTTTAAAACTTTATTGCGATTCAGAAAATGTTGTGGTCGAAGCCACGCAAACCACCGCACACCACAACACTCAATTGAAAACGACGCTGTGGCGCGCGTAGGCTCCGGCCGAGGGGTCGTCAAAACCGGAGAAATATATTGCAAATATCGAAATAATACTGTAATATCGGTAATATTTCTATAATATTGACAAAAACATGAGTAATATCGATGTCATTTTTATCGGTAATATCGAAGTAATATTGGTGTAATATCAGTCCCGTGTACGAAGGAATATCAGAGTAATTGACGACCCCTCGGCTGCGGCCCCCGTCGGGTCACCAGTCACCGCTCGCGGCTCCTCCAAGGAGATGAAGCCGCGGTCATGGATCTGTAGGGTCCTACGACCACTATACGACCGGAGGTGACAGTAAAGCCCGACCCGGTGGCGTGGCGTGGCGTGGCCAAGGGGGGTCAGGGAAACTCAGAAAAAAAAAATCAAGGAAATTTAGAAAAATTTAGAAAAATTCCCGAAAACTTAGGAAACATTCAAATAAAAATTCAGGAAAATCCAATAAAAAATGCACAAAAATTCCCGAAAATTTAAAAAAAAATTTAAAAAAATGTGCCCAACAAAATTCCGAGTTGTCTTCCTCTCGGGCGTGGCGCAAGTTTAATCGAATTGCTGAGGCTGGCGCGGCTATCGCTGTTGGCTAAGGTCGGTGGTACGGCGCCGTACAGGACCTCGAGGGTCTGCGGCGGAGGGTGTTTTGTGATGCAAAGAGACGCGTGACGACCGCTAGCTCACCCAATATCGGGTGGGAGCTAATTGGGCGCCATTGGGGTAGTGATTAAAGTCAATTACGTAATCCCGCACCGCCGCTCGTCGGCGTCCCCCCCACCCCTCCCACCCGGAGAGAAAGATATACTGAAGGTATGTACGCGACCGATCAGTCGGGATCTGCACAGCGCTTCTGCAAACTTTCTTAACTTTCTTTCTTAATGTTCCTGTTACCCACCAGCAGAGTTATAACGAGAGATGAAACAGAAAAGCCAAAGTGGAGCGCGGAGCGGGCGGCGGACTTACCTCGCCTCCCGGATCGCCTCGATCCACATCTTGCAGTCCGTCTCCGAGGTGGCCCTCAGCTCGTACTGCCGAATGTTGTCCCGCCGGTAAGATATGGCGAAGCAGTAGTGCTGGAATCAGATAGAGGAAAAAGCAACATAAAGAAAGTGTTTTTTTTAATTCATTTTTTAGCTTTAAGTATTTATTTTGTTTTACATCGGCGTGCACTTTCCCTGAAAAGCCCAAGCAGAGTAAAGGTTCCTTACTTCAGGTGTGAGAAGCGTCGTTCGTACACCTGCCCGTCCTTTAGTGTGTGTGAAATCCCTGTGCAAACTCACAGCTTTGCTAGGTCAAGTGGACGAATGGTTATGCACACACTTACAGGTGGCCGACTTTCATTTCGAAGTATGCATACACTCGCGATGCTTCCCAGCAGGGCTGGGTGTGTGCGATCAGAAATATACACCGCGAGTCAAATAAGAGAGCGGAGTGGCACGGCTAGCTGTCTGGGCGCTGTCGAATGGGGCTGTCAAGTAGTGCGCTGTGCGAGGGTAGGTTGGGGTTGGGGTGAAGTGGGGTGGGGTGGTTGAGCTGGGATGAGGTGGGGCGGGGTGGGGTGGTTGAGCTGGGGTGAGGAGACACGAGCACACACCTCATGGGTGGTGCTGCCTATCACAAATCAACTGCGGACGTATTAGTTTCTTACGTTGGTATTAATTGTACGCTGTCCTTTCGCTCGTAGACATGGTTTGGCTGAGTTGGTCGTCAAAGAAAAACACGGAAAACAAATAAAGAAAAAGCGAGGAAGCTACAACAACCGAGTCGAGCAGGCTCCGGTCCTAAACTAATATGAGGCCTGTACTTTAGGAGTAATACACATTTGAAAAAGAAAAGAGAAGAAAAGGTGACAGGAAAAGTTATAATAAAGAAAAGAGAGTTTAACTTAAAATTTGGTTTCGTGTCAAAACAAACTTTTGATGCACTTTTTGGATTATAGGAAAACCAACGATCTGGAAGAAAAAGTGACTATGCTACTACTCATAGTTTTCTGTGTGCCATTAATGTGTATCATGAATCAGAATAAATCTTTGTTCTATGACAACACGGCTGATATTCCCAGAGTATCCACTGCTATTGACCGCAGACAGCAGAGAATGTTGCTGAGCGCGGCCGCATGCTGTTCTGCTCCTTCATTAATGCCGTCGCCCCGCCCCACCACACCCCACCCCGCCCCGACGTCGTTTAATTTGCTTCTTCACTCCACTTCTGCCCGCGGCGCCACCAGCACCAGCAGCAGCAGCGCAGGGTATCTCTCTGCCCCGTGTCAGGCGCGCCATCGGCGCGGGATGCCACCACGCCGCCCCGCCTCGCCCCGCCTCGCCCCGCCCCGCCCCGCCCCGCCCCGCCCCGCCCCGCCCCGCCCCGGCCGGCCCATTCAGGACGCGTTGAGCTCGTGGGGCTTTCTGATTGATTGCGCGCGGCGCTCGACACACCGGGCCGCGACGGAACGGGACGAGGGGCGGGGCGGGGTGGGGCGGGGTGGGGCGGGGTGGGGGAGGGCGCCGCCGCAAGGTACGCCAGTGGAAATGATAGCATCGTCACTGCTGGGATTTTCAGCCACAGCAGCCACCACCACTACCCCTCCGCCAGCGGGAACGATTGAAAGATCACCATAAATTTAGAGAGGAATCGCACACTTTTACCGCGAACAAAATAAAGACGTAGGTATGCATTATCCATATCAAATAAACATAAAGATTTCTTTAGATTATTTTTTTAGAGTGGAGGATCATTTGAGTTGTTGGCACTCGCGAGTGTCAAGTCATGATGAATTTGTGTGCACAACTGCCCACTGTGAAAAATATCTTTGAAGATTTACTATTTTTTTTTTTTGTATGTATTGTTTTAAATTTACAACGACACATTGTTGATTCTAACTGAATTTCATGTCGTTCATAAGTGATAAAATTTCTACGATTCGTGATTGTAGTATTGCAACTCCTTTTCGTGTACAATATTCCTGTAAGCCTGCATCTATTTCTCACAGGCCGCGCTGTGCCGCCCCTAGTCTCGCTGACATTGCAACGGGCATCTCGGGCCCTTAGCTATATGGAGGCCAGTGGACCTCACGTGAACGATCACTCCGCGAAATGGATAGATATCCCGTATACACCTATAACCGGCCTATAACCGCTGAGCCACCCTGCTGTATAATTCACTGTTACTTCGACACAGAGTTGTAAATTTACGAGCGCAGTCGTAAATTTACGACAATAAATTCTTACCCGTGAAAGAAAACTAAGTCGACACGTGGTGAAAAAAAATATCGTAACATCACAACTGGCAGTTGTAACTTTACGACATTTATCATGGCGAAATTTTCCCGCAACCCCGATGAATATTTTTCACAGTGATTGAACCTGTACCCGAGCCTCAGGCCGGATCTGGAATAGAGAGTTCTACTGAACCACTCATACCGACTGCAGACATGTTTTATTCCCTTTTCCTCCAGTATCTATGACAGTGCAGACACAAGACCACCGTAACTCTATCCGCCCAGTTAGCGCTGGCGTCGACAGAGCCACCCTTAGCAGCATAGCTCGGGTATTCATTCGTTGTTTACCCCCGAGGTGCCTGTCGGGGGCAGCGGGGGCGCCACGGGAGACCCCGTGAGGTCCCCCCGACAAGCGAGCCCCTTTGTTCAGCGCCCTCTCTCTGTGTTGCCAAGTTGCCAACCGCGTTTCCGACACCAGCTGTGTATGTGTGCGCTCGCGTGTGTGTAAGAGAGAGAGAGAGAGAGAGAGAGAGAGAGAGAGAGAGAGAGAGAGAGAGAGAGAGAGAGAGAGAGAGAGAGAGAGAGAGAGAGAGTAAGGAGCCCCTGTATAATCTGTGGATGGTTGTGACTGGAAGGGAGGGCGACGCGGTTCGTAGTTCGTGAGGATGAATCATTAAAGCTGTATGCTGAGCTGTGCCGGGCTGCTATAGGCGTGCAGCGTGGCCCCGCGCGGCCTGGCGTGGCGCTGCGGGAATCAGCGGGAAGGGCAAATAGCGTTATTCACCGAACGATCTCAGGTGGCAGCCGCGGAGGGGAAGGGGGTACATTTACATAGCCAGAAAGTGAATTAAGTGAAAGTCGTACTCTCAAGTCAAGAGGGCTACAGAAGGGAACGGGAGTCGCGAGATCTCTCTCGAAAGACCGAGCGAGCGAGAGAGCGAGAGAGCGAGAGAGCGAGAGAGCGAGAGAGAGAGAGAGAGAGAGAGAGAGAGAGAGAGAGAGAGAGAGAGAGAGAGAGAGAGAGAGAGAGAGATAGAAGCTCTAAGGCGGGGCGGGGCAGAGCGGGAATCATTGCCCTTGCCGGCGTCCAGCGACTTTCGACGTCTCCTTCTTCGGTCGCCGCGTCCGCGCTGATCTCCTCTTGTGTTTCTCTTGCGGAATTAACGAGCTCATCGCGCACTGTTTTATGCACTAGAAAGAGCAAAGGTGTGACTTAACAACTTTCAGGGGTGCTAAAAATTTTAAAGGTGTGATGCCCTTGCGAAGGCGATAAAAGTTCCCTCAGGCTGTTAACGCCCTTGACAAGTTTTAGTGTCCTGCTTGCAAAGACATTAGATAAGGCCTTTAACACCTCTGAGGGTTTATTAAGTAATACCCTTGCTTTTCCGAAGCGCGGAGTTTGTAATCCAATAAACGTTGGCCTATTAAAGTCAGTGCAATAATAGCGTATTTTTTTCCCCGGGACATACCTTCCTCATTTCCTCCCGATACTCTCTTCATCCCTTCCACCCTCCCCCCTCTCAAACCCTGCTCTCTCTCTCTCTCTCTCTCTCTCTCTCTCTCTCTCTCTCTCTCTCTCTCTCTCTCTCTCTCTCTCTCTCTCTCTCCCGTTTAGCTGGCAGCAGGGGCCCCCAGCGTCACCCCGTGAGGCCGCCCTGCAACGACCAGGCCACCCCACCACCCCCACACCTCACCCCACCCCACCACCCTACCTCACCCCACCCTCACCACAGCTGACCTATGTATGTGCTCAGCCTCTCCTTGCGATGCAGGCCACGCGCTGCATAAGGACTCTCTACCATCATGCCGAGGCGTTGTTGGCTATGAAATGGCGAGGCGTTGAGCGGAGCAGCGCTGCGGGAGAGGAAGACACGCTGCGGAAATCTGACTGTGAGAATGCCGCTCACTTGAAGATGAATGAGTTTGTGAAAACTATTCGCTCGCTCGCAGGATATACCCCTGTGAAAAATAGTCGCAGGCTGAGGGGAAAATTTTCCACAAAGTGCAGTTGTAAAATCTCAACTTCAAATCGAAAAATTACAAGAACTGCGTATTGACTAGAAATTCAATTACGCGAGCAGGTATGGGTTGTCGTAAACTTTCTACACATTTCGTGTATCGTAATTTACAAAATTTATCGTGAATCTACAAAGACCTTTCTCGCAGCCCGACGTAAAAAGATTTGTTCGCTTTTTGGCATGCTTTCGGGTTACTCTCGGTTCGCAGAAGGTCCCGTCTAGTGCAATAACGGGTCGCCGAGGTTCGTCAGGCTCCTGGGTGACTGTGCGCGAGGTTTGCTCGAGGTTCACGTCGGAGCGACCTGTGGCCGTCATCGAGTCGCTCCGAGGGCGAAAAGCGCGACTAGAGTAAACCGTCAGTTCGCTTTAGTCCAACTTTAGTAAATAGCGGATTCCAGTGAGCCGGCTCTCCTGCAAATCAGTCAATCGTTTCTTTTATTCGATATTCTCCATGTTAGAAGAAAATTTTTATTATTCGCACTTTTGTGCACTGAGATTTCCAATTCAATAAAGTCTGGGTGTCGGACGGCCCCACGCTAGTAGAGGAGCAAAGGCGAAGAACCGGCTCTCAGTCTCCGTCAGCCTGGACCTGTTGCCTGCCTTGAAGCCCCCGCCCCACCCCGCCCCGCCCCGCCCGCCCCGGCCCGGCCGAGCAGCCCAAGGCAAGGCCGCCGCAGGCGCCTCACAGAGACCCTGGAGCAGATGCCAAGTGTGCGGCGCCCAAGGCTCGAGTGATCCTGTGGATGGTGTTCGGAGAGCACCGAGAGGAAACCGACCACACCCGACCAGATTTACTTCTCGCGTCCCGCTCGTCTGCAGGCGGATTCAGGGTATCATTCTGTAGTGTCCTCTCTCTCGCTCCTTATTGGCCTGTTCCGTGAGTGCGACAAGGGCAGAGAGACGAAGTGGCCGAGCAGAATCGCCCTGCAGGTTCGAGAGCTGCTGAAATACACCGGCACTGCAAACTCTGCCAGCGCGCCAAGGCCCAGCGTGAGGCACCTTGCATACAGACAGAGGCCAACATTGGGAGCGGGCCGGGGGCGGGCCGGGGGCGGGCCGGGGGCGGGCCTGGGGCGGGCCTGGGGGCGGGCCGGGGGCGGGCCGGGGGCGGGCCGGGGGCGGGCCGGGGGCGGGCCAGGGGCGGGCCAGGGGCGGGCCGGGGGCGAGCTGGGGGCGGGCCAGGGGCGGGCCGGGGGCGGGCCGGGGGCGGGCCGGGGGCAGGCCGGGTCAGGGCGGGGGCGGGCCGGGGGCGGGCCGGGGGCGGGCCGGGGGCGGGCCGGGGGCGGGCCTGGGGCGGGCCGGGGGCGGGCCGGGGGCGGGCCGGGGGCGGGCCAGGGGCGGGCCGGGGGCGGGCCGGGGGCGGGCCGGGGGCGGGCCAGGGGCGGGACCGGGGGCGGGCCGGGGGCGGGCCGGGGGCGGGCCAGGGGCAGGCCGGGTCAGGGCGGGGGCGGGCCGGGGGCGGGCCGGGGGCGGGCCGGGGGCGGGCCGGGGGCGGGCCGAGGGGCGGGCCGGGGGCGGGCCGGGGGCGGGCCAGGGGCGGGCCGGGGGCAGGCCGGGTCAGGGCGGGGGCGGGCCGGGAACGGGTCCTGCTCCATGGAGGGACGCAGCGCTACGTTACGCCGCGCTACTACACTACGCTACGCCCTGCCGCTGTAGAGGGTTTATCAAGGACATCGAAAGAGAGGAGCGACTGGTAGTGGGGGCAGAGCCGGGCAGAGCAGGGCGGGGCGGGGCGGGGCAGGGCGGGGCAAAGCGGGGTGGGGATGAAAGCGGCCAGGTAACCGACTGACGTCAGTGGGCGTACGGGGAGGGGAGGATCCAGACTCACGCGGGCTCAGGGCGGTAGCAGGGGGCCGGATGGAGAGTGAGAGAGAGGAAAGGGGGTGGAAGGGGGGGGGAGAGGTAGAGCGCGGGAGAGGGATAGAGAGAGCCGGGATGAGGGAGGGAGGGAGATGGAGATGATGGAGGGGGAAGGGGTGTACTCGCGCCGCCCGCCCAGCTGAGATAGGTTGCCTGGGACCGTGCCCTGGCCCTGCCGGGACTCAGCGCGTCTCTCACTTCTCCCCCCCCCCTCTCTCTCTCTCTCTCTCTCTCTCTCTCTCTCTCTCTCTCTCTCTCTCTCTCTCCCTCCCTCTCTCCGACCCTCTGTCCACCCGCCCTTATTGTTCTCCTTTCAGCGGGGCGGCGCTCACTCGGGTTTCTTATCAACAAGTATCTGTCGAGCTGCCCTGATGCTCCTGGGCGCGCAGCTCGGCGCAGCTCAGCCCTGGTCGGGAGCGCTCGAGGGAGAAGGGATGGAAGGAAGGAGGGACCCACGAGAGGAAAAAAGGAAACAGCACGCGAAAATCCAGTAGGTAATTGGATAGAAAACAATAAGCAAACAATCTCGAAGCAACCGGTTAAATTAATTTCGACCCGCTCGTGCGGCTCTGGTCTGCTGCGTCCCGGCCTCTCCCGGTCCAAAGGACTCCGGTGATTACTCAGGTTGCGAACGAGTCGGGGCGAGGCGAGGCGAGGCGAGGCGGGCGGAGAGTCTCTCGGTCCAATAAGGCGCTCGCTCGGAGGCGAGTTCTGAGAGGAAAACTCGACCGTCCCACGGAAACAATCGATAAGGCGCGAGCAAAACGTCGAAAATTACCTGATTAATTCTAAAACGAGAGAGAGAAAGAGAGTGTGTGTGTGAGAGAGAGAGAGAGAGAGAGAGAGAGAGAGAGAGAGAGAGAGAGAGAGAGAGAGAGAGAGAAAGGCGAGAGTTGTACTCTGTAAATTTCAACTGTGTAGCGGGACAACTTGATAACTGCCAGAGCTAGAGGAGGCGAGGGAGGGAGGGAGAGGAGAGAGAGAGAGAGAGAGAGAGAGGAAAAGAGAGAGAGAGAGAGAGAGAGAGAGAGAAAGAAAGAGGGGAGCTGAGGACACGAAGTGCGTTGCGGTCTGCTCGATGGAAGAACGAACCTCAACTTTTGTGTCAGTCGCACACGGTAAAAACGATGTCTGATTTTTTGAGAAAAAAGGGAAAACTTTGAGGACCTTGTATACTTTGAGGAAAACTCCTTAGATTTTGAGGAAGTCTCTTCAAAATTTGAGGAGATTTCCCTTATTTTTTAAGGAGTCTTTCTTAAAATCTGAGGGGTTTCCCTCAAATTACGGAAGTTCCTCAAAGTTTTCTCTTTTTCCTCAAAAAATCAGACATCGTTTTTACCGTGCATTACTGCGACTTCCTAAATAATTTCCTCGAATATCATAGAGTTTCTTCTTTTTTTCTTCTCAGGGACATCTGTGGATTTTCTTAAAAATACCCCATGTGATCCGCATTTTATGCCCTCGGATAACCTCTCGGAAAACCTGAGGGGTCATCCGAGTTCCGTCGGCCAGATCGCCATGCTCGCGTTCACTTGGTGCTATGGATCCGCGTGAGGCGTGGGGCGTGGGGCCCGGGCCGAGCTCGGCCGGGGCCGTGGGACACGAGAGCTTGCACACCGACAACTTGTTGCTGAGAACAGCCTGCTGTTTGCAGCGCCGCTACAGGTATCCGCATCCGTATCCGCGGCTTCAAAAGAAAGCTCTCGCGTCGCCTTGTAATTAAAATTAACGAGGGAGATTTCTCCTCTGCAATACGCTGTGCACTGCACCCTTTTCAGGCCTTACAAGGCACTGCCCGTGATGTAATACCTAAAGACTACAGAATACGCTCTAAAACTCACGAATTTCGGGATACATTTCATCTTTTGACTGGATGTACCCAAACGGTCGACTGACACTGTAAAAAATATGTTCGTAGATTTACGATTTATTTTGTAAATTAATATTTACGAAAAATTGTTGTAAATTTACGACAGCCCATTCTTGCTTGTAATTGAATTTGAAGTCGATAGGTACTGCTTGTAATTTTACGATAAGTGATCGTAACTTTACAACTCTACTTCGTGGAAAATTTTCAAGTAAACCCACGACAATTTTTCACAGTGGATTGGACTGATTGACCTATTCGGTAAACGGACAGAATCGCAGTGGCCATTTCTTCTTCCTTATTTTTCCTTTTTTTTTCAGTAGACATTTCTTTGCGGAATCCTTGGGAAAGAACCGAAAAAGTCTACAGAAATGAAATGCGCCCGTGGCAGAAGGAAGTGGGGCGCTCGGCGGCCCAGGCCTCGGCCCAGGCCGTCTGTATGGAAGGCATGAACAAATGGCAGGCATTCATCACTGCGGAGCGCATGAGCCACTGCAGACCAAGTTCAGCCCGGGGAGGGAAGTGAGAAAGGTCGTGAGAGCGAGCGAGAGAGAGAGAGAGAGAGAGAGAGAGAGAGAGAGAGAGAGAGAGAGAGAGAGAGAGAGAGAGAGAGAGAGAGAACAGGAAAGAGCGGGGGCAGGAGGCTGGGGGGCCATGGGGTTGAGCCGGCGCAAGAAATAACAAGCGAGGGGGTAAGTTACTGCCAGCCATCTGGTATAGGTCTCCCGCCCCGCCCCGCCCCAAGCCTATCAGCGGCGCCAATATCCTGCCGTTCATCTCCCGTCTATTTCAATATCAAGCATAACAGTTAAACAGAAAGAGAATGAGAGAGAAAGAGAGAAATGTAACGGTCCGCAACTTTACGGAGAGTTCTGTGATGGTGACGATGCGGGCGGGGCCCCCCGCGTGTTGTGAGTGAATCAGTAATTTGTGTAGATATCAAATATTTGATCGGTGACGCGCCGCGGAAACACACGGCAAAATCTGCACACTGGATAGGCAGCGGGCTCGGCACGGGCACGCCTGTTGAGCGGGAGGCCTATCTACTAATTGTCGGGCGCTGAGCCGAGCACCCGAGCCGCGAGAGGCGCGAGAGTGGGGGGCACTCACTCCCGACCACTGAGAAAAATACACTGTTTAAACCTTGCGAACAATCGTTGCAAAGAAATTGGATGCTTCGCATTGCGAAGAAAAAGTTCGTATTACAAACAAAATAGTTCGCAAGCTTACAAACTTTTCATGCCTTACAAACTAAATAGTTTGTAAGTTGCGAAGAAATTCTTCGCAATTGCGAAGCAGCCAAATACTTCGCAGCTTACAAACTATTTTGTTTGTAATACGAACTTTTTCTTCGCAAGGTTTTAACAGTGTATTCGTCAGGGTGACGGGAAAATTATCCTTGATAAATAATCTTGTAAAGTTACAACATCCAGTTGTTTTGTTACGATTATTTTTTGAAACACCATGTGTCGACTTCGTTTTCTTCGACGAGCAAGAATTTGCTGTCGTAAATTCATGACGGCGCTCGTGAATTTACAGCTCTGTGTCGTAATGACAAGTTACGAAAAAAGTCGTAAATTTACGAATATTTTTTCCACAGTGGTCGCGATCCCGCACCCGCGCCCTCGCCAGAGCTTCAGCCCGCACCTCTCCTTTATACAGCCAGTTCGTTATATAAAACATTAAACACCCTAACTTTTCCTCTTTCGCCTGTTTTTATTGTTTTCTTTTTTCGGCCCCGCGACTTTAATTCATTTATGAATGAGGCGCGTGTCGCGGGGCAAGAGCAGGGGGAGCAGGGGTCACCCGCCAGCTCCATCAGGACTATGTGGTTGCGGTCCGGTGTGCGTGAGCGCGGTGAAATACTACTACTTATTGCTGCAGTTTTATGGAATTAATGGGAGACCGGCTTGCGGATTTCCAGATAAATTGTGCTTGTTTTTCTTGGATTCGTGAGCGTAAATCTAGTGTCTTTCAGTGTGCTGGGTATTTTTAATGTTTTTCGCGCATTTCGTCATCGATCTGAAAAAAACGTCTCCTACGCGTTGGAAACGAAACGAATACTGGAAACCTGAATGTGTGAACGTCCGTGATCACTTGAGGAGGGTGTGTGCATTTCCAGTGGTTTACTACAGAGAAATTCCCAGGAAAAACTCACCCCTTTCTCTTCATCCGTGAAATGCGACATGACCTCACCTACAAGTGTGTGTGCTATATTCACGCGTTTGGACGGATTCGAAAGGCACTGTGTGCCAACGCGGTGTCACCTGCCAGCACGTGACCTTAGCACGGCAACAAGCGAACAACACACGTAGGGTTTCCACTTTCATCGAGTTTCTCATTCACGTGATGAGGTCTAGCCACACCGCGTGGTCGCAGCGTGGTCACAGCGTGGTCACAGCGTCGTGCCACGCCACGCACCTCGGTGTGTAACGCGCGCCGTCTTGACCTTGCCAACGACACCCGTATTGTAGCGCAGCGGAGGTCAATCTCCTGGCGGGGCGGAGCAGGTTGGGGCGTGGCGGGGCGTGGGCGTGGCGTGGCGGGGCGGGGCGTGGCGGGGCGTGGCGGGGCGTGGCGGCCGGTGCTCAAAAGGGTCTGTGCCCGGCTGGCTGCGCCCGCCGCGTAATCTGTATTTGTGAGGTAGCAGGGGTTGGGTTGCGGGGGGAGGCGATGCAGTATAAAAGGAAAAAATAAAAAAAAAGGGGAAAAAAAAGGAAAAAATACACAAACTATGTGCGTGTGTATTAAGGTAGAGCGAAAGGACAGCTTTTTCGAAATCGAAGTTCATGCTACTAGTGGAGGATATTAATCTTGCAAAATCAAAAATTCCTGCAATTTGATCTTCAGCCCCCAATAACGCGTTAAAAATTCGTAAAAACAACAAAAACAGTCAAACATAGGCAACCCGCAATACGTCGGCTGAGGTCTCGCCGTGGGGTCGAAGTCGCACTAAAGGTAAGTTGAAACACCACCACCAGACAAGCCCCACAAGGTCACTATTTCCTATTTACTTTTGTAACATATCTTCGTATGACAAATCATCTGCAATCACTGATGTTTGATTTATTTTTCCTTGAAAAGGAATGGACGTTTGTACTACTTTCCTCAACATCAAAATGCAAACATAAATCAGGTGCCAGTTCAAGCACTGTATAGCTCGCGAGTCCTGCAGGACAATTCCCGCCGCGCGACGGATTCTAGTGTGCGTCGCTTACAGCACAGCCGTTGTGGGCTAGCTGCTGCTGCCTGCTGCTGCCGCTCAACTTGTTGGACGCGGCGGCGAGCACTGTCGAAAACTTTGGCCCTTTAGAGTTATGGCCAGTAGATTGTTATATACACTCGACTTGAGCACGACACGCGCCTGCGGCACGAGCGAGGTGCGTGGGGGAGAGAGGGGGGGGGGTGCGTCAATGACCGCGAGAGCTGGGGGGAAAGAGAGGAGAATAAGGGGAAGAGGGTGAGAGAGAGAAAGAGAGAGAGAGAGAGAGAGAGAGAGGGGCAGAAGAGAGGCACGAGCAGCGGCGGGGCGCGCGTGCAATGCAGCGTCTGCGACCCGAATGACCCTAGGAGAAAACAACCCTGAAATTTTTGTACACCTCGTAAATCAGGAAAATTCAGAAAATTTGTAAAATTTCGGAAAATTTGAGGAAAAAAAACAGAAAAGTCCTGAAAAATTCGGGATACTAAACAGAAAATGAAGTAACATTCGGGTAAAAAAATCACAAAAATTCTATTTAAAAAAAGTTACAAAAATTCGTTAAAATTCCGCCAAATTTTACGAAATGTGTGCACCTTCCCCTTGACCCCTGGCTTGGGCTTGAACCCGCCGTGCCGGGACTGTGCCGTGCCGCGTCCCCCGTGCTTGGGGTCCCCTCCCCTCCTGGCGCCCGGCCCGGCTCCCCCCGGGGGGCCCCTCACTTTGCTGTGAGCTCCCGCGGGCCACACCCCGCGCAGCAGCTGCCACCCAGTCCCCTCAGAGTCAAGCTGCCTGGCATTAACTCACGTGTTTAACTTGACAAAGTGAGCCGTGTGTGAGGGAAGAGCGCGAGGAAGAGAGAGAGAGAGAGAGAGAGAGAGAGAGAGAGAGAGAGAGAGAGAGAGAGAGAGAGAGAGAGAGAGAGAGAGAGAGAGAGAGAGAGAGAGTTCAGGGGAAAGAGCTAGGTATACGGGCGAGGAGAGAGATGGGAGGGGTAAGCGGCAGGTCGCGGGCCAGGCTGGGCCGAGCTCGGAGCAGCAGATTAATTATTTCGTGAAATGCGAGAATTGTTGAAAGTCAGCGGCGTTAACTTCAGCTGTAGCATCGCCAGGAGGAAATCCATGGCCTTCCCCAGGGCTAATATCCGGCGAGGATTCACGTGAGCAGCGTGCCGAACAAGGCAAGCGCGGCACTGCCACCGAAAAAATCCTGCTTGCGTCAACGGAAAAGTCCTTTACAACGTTGCGAAGAATTGATCACGACTAGAAAGCCTGCGAACTCTTGAAGCACTTGTTCGCAAGAGCGGAGTTGGTATGTTATCGACTATCGAAGAAGTAGTCACTTCAAAAAAATCATTGAAAGGTCTCAAAAAAAATCTTTTCAAAAATAAAAAGATACATAAAAAAAATAAAAATAAATCCGAAAAAGCGATAACAAATGAACAAAAATAACTGCAATAAATATTGAAAAGTCAGAAATAGGGGGAAATGATCAACATTAAATAGTGAAAGAAATTTGCCCTGAAAAATCAAAAGAGAAAGAAAAAAAATCAATAGTCAAAAAAATCATTGTACATACATTTTGAATGAGTGATCCCCCCTCGGTGCAAGCATAATTGCAAGCATTTTGATGTGTGGCGAGAGCGCGCACGGGGACCACGCTGCGAGCTGTTCGCGCCGTCCCCACGCGGTGGCGGGAGCGAAGTGGAACTCACTTTCTTTCTCCGGTTTCTCTCGCCTCAGGGGCAGACCTCCTTTCTTGCCAGAGAGCGCACGGAGGAAATCAACACCCCCAGACAGGCTGGAGTAGAAGAAGGAGCGCGCGGGTGCGGGACTGACTGCCTGCCTGCCTTGCACTCAACTAACGGACCCGGACTGAGAATGTGCGGAAAAAAAAAGGGGGTGAAAAAACCTTTCTGCGGAATTGCGTGCCGGGTCGGGTCGGGGTCGGGGTCGGCCTTTGCTTAGCTAGCCTCGCCTCGCCAGGCCTCCCGACTTATTCCGAAGAGCGCTCTCCTCGCTCTGTCTCTCTCGCAGCTATGCGGCAAAGCCCACGAGTGCGAGAGAGGCAGGGCGAGGAAAGCGCTCTTCGCACAGAGAGTCGGCTGGCCGTATGCCACCGCAAGCCGCCTCCCTCGCTCCTCGCCTCACGCAATCTGTGTGGTCCAACAGGCGAACGTCGAGCTCTGAAAGCAGTTCGCGGCCAATCCGAGCCGCCCCGCCCGGCTGACCTGCAGTAGGTGACCTGCTGCTGGCCCCTAGCGGGGCGCAGCGGGGCGGGCGGGGCGGGGCGGGGCGGGGCGGGGCGGGGCGGGGCGGGGCGGGGCGGGGCGGGGCGGGGCGGGGCGGGGCGGGGCGGGGCGGGGCTGGCTGCCCGCCCCATCCCAGGCAGACCCATGTCGGCAGAGAGGTTGCGTGCAGAAGGTGGGGAGGACGCTGGGGAAACCGCATCCCGGAGCCACACCAGCGAGGGGGGCAGGGTGGCGGGTACTGAGTGAGGACGGGTGAGGGAGGAGGTCGGGAACCGCAGAGGAAACCTCGGGGAAAACACTACCTGTCGCACTGAAGGGTCTTGGGGGTCCATAGATGAGAGCCCATACCAGCGCAGAGTAAGCTATGCGAAGTGTGAACTTCGTCTAACTACATTGTACGTGTAAGGTGCGTGCTTGCAAACACACGAGGACAGGTATGTGCTTCTCAAGTAGAATTTTCCTTTTTTTTTATTCTGAATTTTTCTGAATATTCCTGAATTTTTCCTATTTTAGAATTTCTCTGATTTTTACTTAATTACGAGGCATTGTACTTTTCCGTATGAAATATGACACTATATAAACATGCAGATTTATGTAAAAATTTGTGCTGAACTATGTAGAATATTGTACGTAAATCTGTTAAATTTTGTGTAGGGTTTTGAAGGAGGGTAAGTTACCGGAAAGTTACCCGGTAACTTTCGGAAATTTACCGGTCACATTGGTTTGAAAATTACCGGTAAATTACCATTATACCATTAAAACCTTACGAATTCGTCTATTTTAGCTTTAGCACCGAAAACGAATCATTTGAGCCGAAAATGTATCATTTAAACAAGAAACGTATGAAATTTTATTTTTTCTTTTTCTAATTTTCTCTTTAATATAAGCTGTTATGTTGTACTTGTAAAGTGTGTTTTATGGCAAGGAGCCAGAAGTCTCGACAAAAACTTAACGCGCCGGGTTAAAATGACAGCGGAGCAAACGAAAACTATTTTGAACAATAATTAATTATTACTATTAACATCTAAACGTGACAATTATTAACTTATTAAATGCTTGATAACTGGTGTCAAGCAAAAGGAGCGAGCCCCACCTGGGCTAGACTAGAGACGCCACAATAACAACAAACGCGCGTCGAGCAGACCGCGGGCCTCGGCTCGGTGGCCAGTTTCCGACGACAACCGGTAGGCACACTGGAAATCCAAGTGTACGAATGTCGCTCACCTGCAGATGAGCGAAATATATTCGCTCACCTGCAAGTGAGTGAAATAAATTCACACACCTGCAGGTGAGCGAATGACCATTCGTACACTTGCAGGTGAGCGAAAAGCCGTGATTTCCAAGTGTACGAATGGAGATTCGCTCACCTGCAAGTGTGCGAATAGTCATTCGCTCACCTGCAGGTGTGTGAATAATCATTCACTCACTTGCAGGTGAGCGAATATATTCGCTCATCTAGGTGAGCGACATTCGTACACTTGGATTTCCAGTGCAGCGACAGCAGACAGCGTCCCACATCAAACACCGCGGAAATTAAAGCGCATTTTGAAACTTACTTCTCTAACCGACAAATATATTTTAAGTAAACATTAGAGAACGACCCGAGACGATAAATAATAGTTCTTTTATCGAAATTAAACATATATTTTACATTCCAAATTCCAACAACATTTTTAACTGTTTGGAGAATTTAAAAAAAAATACCGGTAATTTACCGGTAAATTACCAATTTACCGGTAATTTTGGTAATTTACCACCCCCAACCTAAATGACCGGTAATTTTAAAACCCTAATTTTGTGCTTATTTTCTGCATGTAATAATTTATGCAGATCTATGTGCAATATTCTACATAATTTGGAACGATTTTGTTCATAAATCTGGGGATTACCGCAACACCAAAGTTGTGCTGCGCGGACAGACGAATCTTTCAGTCACGGATTGAGTTATGAGTTACGACGACGCGTATTATTCAGTGGTGTGTAGGAATTTTTATTTATTTAAATTTAGTTATTTTTTTTAAATGTTTTCTTGAGGTGGAGTAGCAGCAGGCAACGCGCGCCGAGAAAATTAATTTGGAAAAAGGAAAATATATCATCAGGGGGAAATAGAGCGGTGCGACAGTGAATTACTTCCGCGCGGCGTCCCTCCTACCTGGAGGTGCGGCTTCACGCGAACAGGGAAAAATGACGCGGAATGGCGCGTGACGCATTCGGGTACAGTCTTCAGGCGGGTGAATGCCATAGCCTCCGTTCGGGGAGAGAGAGAGAGAGAGAGATGAGAGAGAGAGAGAGAGAGAGAGAGAGAGAGAGAGAGAGAGAGAGAGAGAGAGAGAGAGAGAGAGAGAGAGAGAGCGGGGGCTGAGACGGGGAAGATGGAGTACAGAGAGGAAGCGGATCTTCAAATAATCCTTTCAGCCGCAGGCAGAATCGTTACGGAATAGAAAGAGAGCAGGTGTATTCTCCAGATTCCACGCCACCGTGAGAATGAAGACCTCGCATTGCAGACCCTCGGCTGCTGAGTCCGACACCGCGGCACTGAGATAATCCGAAAATATAAAACTAAAATTGAGAGGTGAAAAGCAAGGCGAAGACAACACCCTTAAGACCAGAAAAAGGCAAAAATTGAATTTGATTTCCGATTTTCGATTACTGTAATCGAAAACCGAAAATAACAATCATTTAAATCAATTTAAATTTAAAAAATGTATTTTTTTTATTTTACAAAAACCTCGTAAATCGATATTGATTTTTGATAATAGTTCCTAACAGAAATCGACTTGTCAAAAAAAAAAAAAAAAAACGTTGATTTTCAAAATAATCGCACAGGTCCCACACCGTGGCTTTTGGGTATTAGGCACAACCTCTTTGGGGTGCCCGGCCCAGCCCGGCACGTCCGGACGAGATCCGGCACAATTTCTCTCACTCCGCTCTCTGGACACGCGGCCCGGCCGCAGGTGTTGTCAGGCAATGTAGTTAGGATGGCAGCGTGAATGTCGGGGCGGAGCGAGGCGTTGCAGCGGCCAGGTGGAAAAGGAGGGGAGGGGAGGGACGAGGCGGAGGCGGAGGTGTTTTCCTTGGTCGGACCGCAAGCGATTGTTTATTCAGCAAGATACGGCCGCTGCCATCTCTCTCTCTCTCTCTCTCTCTCTCTCTCTCTCTCTCTCTCTCTCTCTCTCTCTCTCTCTCGCACACACTTTACTTCCCTCTTTCACTCACTTATTCTACCTCCAACTCATCCTCCTCCTCTCCGCCCCCTCGGGGACCGACATGGACGTCAGAGCCCAGCGATAGAAAGATATGAGAACAGTGCCTGTGAGGCATCATGATGACCTGCTTAGGGCCGGCGGGGTGTAAGATAAAGGTAGCGTCGGAGTAAAAGTGAGAGAGAGAGATAGAGAAAGAGACTTCTTGGCGGAACTCAAAGTGATCAGCACGCCGGCGGGTCTGGTCGGGTCGGTGACCTCCTCAGGGAGCCGAGCGGGACGCGGCCAAAGTTTGGCAGTAAGGAACGAGACCGGAGTACCGATAAAGAAATCAACCGGACAGGACGCTAGGTGGTAGTAGGGGACGGCTGGGGGAGGACAGGGAAGTAAGTACCCAGGAGCACAGCAGACATGCCGTAAGACTCTCCATCACGGCGGCGGGAGAGTGCCACTCTGGGCCGGAGAGAGAGAGAGAGAGAGAGAGAGAGAGAGAGAGAGAGAGAGAGAGAGAGAGAGAGAGAGAGAGAGAGAGAGAGAGGAGCTGAGCAGTGCAGGGCGATGAGTCCGGACCCAACTTACGTTTTCATGAGCAGCAGATCACAGCCGGTCCTGCAGCTGGGGGGAGAGGAGTGGGGAGAGCCGCTGCCAGGCGCGTGCAACTTTCACGAGGAGGGGCTGATGGAAGGAGAGGTGAGGCCCGGCCAGCAGCTTGGCGCACGTGATGGCTGTTTAATAGCATGGTGAAGGAAAGTTCCACAGAAGAGAGCAAGCAAGAAACAGAGAGAGGAGAGAGAGAGAGAGAGAGAGAGAGAGAGAGAGAGAGAGAGAGAGAGAGAGAGAGAGAGAGAGAGAGAGAGAGAGAGAAAGAGAGAGAAGGGGGGGCAGGAGCCAGAAGAGCGCAAGGTAGGGAAGAGGGAATAGGGCCGCCGGATGAATAGCAGGGCGCCGAGTATTGGAGGCCACAGCGCGCTCAGCGCGGGAACAATCCCCTACGAGATGTAAGCAAAAGAGCCTTCCCTGAGCACAATCCCTCCCCCTCCCATCCCCTCTCGCGAGAGCGCGTCCCTCCTCGCTGAGAGCAGCGCTCTCGAGCCAGCTCGGCGGCAGCGCTCCCCCCCCGCGGCGCTTTACCCTCTTCCTTTTTTCAGTTTTGTTTTCCTTCTTTTTTTCTCCACCTAAAAGCCCCCCTGCTACCCATTCGCCTTTTCACCGCTATCACATTTTCACCTCCACCGTGCTCTCTATCTCTCTCCCTCCCTCTCTCATTCCCCGGGGACCCTCTCTACATGCACGCTGCCTGAGGGGGACGGGGATCCCGTGGATCCGGCAGCACGCTAGGTAGGGGTCCTGGGGGTACGAGTCAGTAGGGGGGCCCGGGCCGCAGCCCACCCCCGCCCCGCCCCGCCACTGCGCCACGCGGGTTCGACGCCCGAGCATCAACCCCTGGAGGCAGGTCGGCGGCCTCGACCCGCCCCGCCCACGCACTACACGGCGCTCCCGCCCCGCCCCGCCGCGTGCCCGGGTACCGCCGAGAGCCGCCGCTGCGCCGGGTCCCGCGTAAGGAGACCTCGGGCAAAGGGGTTCCTGGTGGGGGGCGGGGGAGGGGGGGGGGAGGGGGACAGAGAACCGTGGACAACGCTGCAGCGCGACCAAAGCGTGCACACGACGGGGCCGGACGCCACACGCGGCGATACCGAGGGGTAAATAACTCCGAATTTTGATGTACACCACTAATTCAAGATTCACACTAATTCAAACTAATTCACGCGAATTCAAAACTAATTCACGAGAATTCAAAACTAATTCACGCGAATTCAAAACGAATTCAAAACAAATTCAAGCGAATTTAAGGAATGACCTCAGAAAATACACGCACATCTGATCCAAATTATTCTCTCAATTACATGATGAAATAGGATTTTTAGTAAATTATTGTGAATTATTTCGATTTATTCCAAATTATTGGTGATTAACTTGCAACTGCGCAAAATAATCATAATTATTTCAATTATTTTTTAAAACTTTTCAGAAACAAATTTTGCTCTGCAATTGAGAGGGTGGCGTGAAAACATGGAAAATTTTTGCGGCAGTAAACCTCCCGAAGGAGGTTGCGGTTCCCGCCAGGCACAGGGCTTTTACCCCCTGTGGCAGCCAACTGCTTCGGTGTTCCATGGGAACCGGCGCTTTGCTGACTGCGATCCTATCGCGCAATTCGACAGATTTGATCCCCGTACCACCATTGGCCTACCCCTAGAGGTACGAGCGGTGTCAAGAGCGTTAGACTTCCTGATCCCAGTTTCAGAGGCCTTACCTCAGAGGGGTACGCGGGATTCGAACCCACAACCCCGAGTGCCGACACGTAGCCAGAACAGGAAGCGACCCAACGCCCAGAGCCACCGAGCCAACGGCGGTGAGACGTGTTTAACTTCTATTTGACCTGCCATCCAGCTGCGGCCAAAGGGAATGTCAAGCGCGAAAAACACTTTCCCAAGTGGGAGTCGAACTTCGGACCACTCAGTTCGGTGTTAGGCGCTCTACCAACTGAGCCACGACGCCACGATGACTGTACAGTGCGACGGGTTCGAGTTGTATTTGCCGTATCCTGCAGCCTCCAGCCAGGAGGACAGGGCAAATACAACTCGAACCCGTCGCTCAGTATAGTCATCGTGGCGTCGTGGCTCAGTTGGTAGAGCGCGCAACACCGAACCGAGTGGTCCGAGGTTCGACTCCCACTTGGGAAAGTGTTTTTCGCGCTTGACATTCCCTTTGGCCGCAGCTGGATGGCAGGTCAAATAGAAGTTAAACACGTCTCACCGCCGTTGGCTCGGTGGCTCTGGGCGTTGGGTCGCTTCCTGTTCTGGCTACGTGTCGGCACTCGGGGTTGTGGGTTCGAATCCCGCGTACCCCTCTGAGGTAAGGCCTCTGAAACTGGGATCAGGAAGTCTAACGCTCTTGACACCGCTCGTACCTCTAGGGGTAGGCCAATGGTGGTACGGGGATCAAATCTGTCGAATTGCGCGATAGGATCGCAGTCAGCAAAGCGCCGGTTCCCATGGAACACCGAAGCAGTTGGCTGCCACAGGGGGTAAAAGCCCTGTGCCTGGCGGGAACCGCAACCTCCTTCGGGAGGTTTACTGCCGCAAAAATTTTCCATGTTTTCACGCCACCCTCTCAATTGCAGAGCAAAATTTGTTTCTGAAAAGTTTTAAAAAATAATTGAAATAATTATGATTATTTTGCGCAGTTGCAAGTTAATCACCAATAATTTGGAATAAATCGAAATCATTCACAATAATTTACTAAAAATCCTATTTCATCATGTAATTGAGAGAATAATTTGGATCAGATGTGCGTGTATTTTCTGGGGCATCCCCGAATTTAAAACGAATTCAAGTAAATTCACAAAAAGATCACAATAATTTCCAAAACAAAAAAAACAACTTTGCAATAAATTCAAAAAAAATCAAAGCTAATTCAAAACGAATTTAATTCAATTTAGACAAATTCAATTCAAATTCACGCAATTTGTACACCGAATTCAGAGTTGTTTACCCCTCGAGCGATACTCGGCGGGGGCGCGCTGTTAAAACCTGGCGAAGAAATGCTTCGCATTAGGAAGAAAAGCATTAGTAAGCTGCGAAGCATTTGGCTGCTTTGTATTGCGAAGTATTTTCTTCGTAGTGTGCGAAGAAATTTCTTCGCAAGGCGGGGCTTGCGAAGAAAATACTTCGTATTGCGAAGCCTTATGAAGCAGCCAAACTCTTCGCAACGCTGCGAAGAATTTTCTTCGTAAGAATTTTACAGCGCGCGCTGCCTCTGGCAATAGCAGGTTCGACACGGCTGGCGTTCTATTTTGGAGCGCTGTACACCTCCTCTCGGCAGAATGTCGAGGATGCATCAGGTCGGGTCGGGCGGGGGACAGGCTCGGAGGAGAGGAAAATCCGGGAAGATCAGTCTGGAAGGAGCGGCCGCGCCGGGGGCGGCCGCCAGGGAAAGCAACGCTGGCGCTACGCTATAGCAGGAGGACATCAAGGGGGGAGTGAGAAAGACTGAGAGAGCGAGAGAGAGCGAGAGAGAGAGATGGAGAGAGAGGGAGAGAGAGGGATAGAGAGGGAGAGAGAGAGAAGAGAGAGAGAGAAGAGAGAGAGAGAGAGAGAGAGAGAGAGAGAGAGACGAGATGCGGGGATTTTGTGGGCCGGGCTTGCAGCAGACTCGTCCCAGAGGGGCAGCGCGGCCGGACACAACAGGGCACGACGCCGGGGAGCGAAAGAAAATGACAATCTGGTTGCGCACGACCGGCGCGGCGGGAGCTGCTGCCGCTGACCCCGGGGCAAAGCGGGGGCGGGGCGAGGACAAGGGCGGGGGCAGAGCGGGTAGAGGGGGGCAGAGCGGGGGCAGAGTCGTGGGGGCGGGGCGGGGATAGAGCGGGGGCAGAGTCCTGGGGCCAGGGCGGGGGCAGAGCGGGGGCAGAGCGAGCGGGGGCAGAGTCCTGGGGCCAGGGCGGGGGCAGAGCGGGGGCAGAGCGAGCGGGGGCAGAGTCCTGGGGCCAGGGCGGGGGCAGAGCGGGGGCAGAGCGGGGGCAGAGCGGGGGCAGAGCGGGGGCACAGTCCTGGGGGCAGAGCGGGGGCAGAGTCCAGGAGCCAGGGTGGGGGGAGCAGAGTTGTGGGGGCAGGGCGCGGGCAGAGTGAGCGGGGGCAGAGTCCTGGGGCCAGGGCGGGAGCAGAGCGGGGGCAGAGTTCTGGGGCTAGGGCGGGGGCAGAGTCCTGTGGCCAGGGCGGGGGCAGCGCGGGGGCAGAGTCCTGGGGCCAGGGTGGGGGGGAGCAGAGTCGCGGGGGCGGGGCTGGGGCAGAGCGGGGGCAGAGTCGTGGGGCCAGGGTGGGGGGGAGCAGAGTCGTGGGGGCGGGGCTGGGGCAGAGCGGGGGCAGAGTCGTGGGTCGTGGGGGCGGGGCGGGAGCAGAGCTGCAGGGCAGGAGGCCTTCGACCTCTGCGGGTACGCCGGCGCCGTGCCGGGCAGCGCCGAGCAGCGCTGCGGCGCACAGACACAAAGGCGGGTGGGAACAACTGGGTTGGTAAAGGGGAGGGGGAGGGGAGGGGGAAGGGGGCAGAGAACAGCGCACCCGACGGGAAAACAACTCCAAAATTTTTGAGCACCTCGTAATGAAGCAAAAATTCAGAGAAATGCAGAAAAGTTCGGAATGATTCCGAAAAGTTTGGAAAAATTAGGAAATACTATTCACTAGAATTTTGGAAAAAAAAAATTCAAGCAAAAATTGCATAGAGTTCAAGAAAAATTTAGAAAAAAACTAACAAAAATTCACCAGAATTCCCAAAATCTGCACACCAAAATTCAGAGTTGTTTCCCGCTCGCGCCGCACCGCCACCACTTTAGTGGTGTAACTGGTATACCAGCTCCTGTGCGCAGGTCCACCGCAGCAAGTGCCAGCGCCGCCGAGCGAGAGCAAAGATGGGGGGGAGGTTGAAGATGAGGAGCAGGAGGAGGAGGAGGAAGAGGAGGAAATAGGAGGGGCAAGGGCGGGGTGCGGGCGTGTGAGCTGAGGGCGGCGGCGGCGTGTCGTCAAGCGGCTGGGCTAACAACTAACAGGTCCCCGGGGGCACACGGGCAGCACACCCCAACGCCCCGCGCAACCTCACCGCGCCGCGCCCCGCCGCACCCCGCCACACCCCGCCACGCCCCGCCCCTCCGCGCGCAGCTACCCGCGCTACCCACAGGAACGCCAATTACATGTTATGGCTTGGCGCGGCGCCAGTGGGGCCCCGCCTCCAGGCCCCGCCTCGCGCCAAGTGGTGGCAGTGTATGTGTACAAGCTCACCGCACGCCCTACGCCCTTCCATCCCCCTCACTCCCTTGCATCTCTCTCTCTCTCACACGCACACAGGGCGCACCTACAGTAGCGTGATTCGGCACACAGTGGTTTCGTCTCTTTGTCTCCGTCGCACTCATAGGGAGCGGCCATAACGAGCGAGAGAGAGAGAGAGCACGATACTAATCCCTGCTGCCCCCCGCACCCCACGGAAAAACACAAAAATGTCTCACCTTTGCTCACACAGTACATTCTAGTGCGTGAGGTTGTCCCCTCTGACAGGTAAAACTAAGGCGTAACCTCACGCCTCTTTTCAAGCGTGCACTGACATTACGCTCGAAATAAAGCATAATAGGTCTATCCGCTCCGATTTGTCCTATCTTAAGGAACGCGAGAATTTCAGCCTCTGTCCTACACAGTAAAAACAAGCCATGGGATTCCCAGGATAGCTGGAAACCATGAGATTATGAGATGCCCTGAAAAATTACTTCCAGGGCATCCCCTGGAAATCCGAGGGTGAGCCCTGGATTCCCCAAGGGATCACCTGGAAATCATTTGCAGGGGATCTCCTGGTTTCCAACCACCCTGAGAATCCCAGGCCTTGTTTTTACCGCAAGGGTATCCTATTCAAGCGTAACTGTAGGCCTTTCTCAAGAGTACATTTACGCCTTAGTTTTACCAGAGTGCTCTCACTAATTAGAGATGTGCGAAAGGTTCGGATTCGAATCGAATCGGTTCTGATTCGATTCGCTCACGGGAAATTTGTTTAAAATCTGAACTATTCGAAAATTTTGAATCGTCCGTCCCTTTCAACTTCCCGTTTGAATGGTGCGCTGCACACCCGCCGTTGGCGCCATATATGATTGTCATCAGAATTACAAACTACGTCCCCTGCGTAGAGAATTTCTCATATCCGCTCGTGCGTTACTATTATTGCTCTGCTCTCGAGGAGAACCGCCGCCGTCACCGCGCCAAGGCGCGTTCCAACTTCAATTTGCCACAGGAATCTAATAGTTCCGTCAGTACCTGAGCAAAACCTTTCTGCCCCATTCTGTTATGGAGAACAGAGAAAAGAAGCATGATCTCTTTTGTATTTCTTTTTTTAATATATCAGGTCCTTTGGCTCGTTATACTTTTTATTTTATTTAGAACGGTTACTGTTACCAAGACTATAATGTTTAAGTTTTATTTTATTTGACTGATAACCGAATTCTAATCATTTTTTGTGATCTTATACGAGTAAATAAAGAAATATGTATTTGTTTCATTTATATTTTTGTTTCATCGCAGTTTTTGAACCACCTAGTTTCCGTTTACTGATATTTTCTGATAACTTAAGAAATTCTTAATTTTATTTTTAGCTGAGATTCGAATTTGATTCGAAAAAAAAAAACGGGGTGAAAAATTCGATTCGATTAGGGGAATTTTTTCCCGTGATTCGATTCGAGGGGAAAAACATGATTCGCACATCTCTATCACTGATACCCACGTGCTTTCTCATTCCGCTCTGCACCCCGTCACGCCACGCGGTCTGCGCTCCAGCCTGCGGTCTGATTCCGAAGATCGCTCTCTTGCCTCTGTCCTTGTCGCACCTACGCGAGGGGCAAACAACTCAGAATTTTGCTGCACACGTTTCCTGATTTATTATAAGTTAATTTTCCTGATTTTGTTTTGTGAATTTTTTGTGAATTTATTTTAAATTTTACTTAAAGTTTACCTAATTTTTAAAAAAAAATTCCCGAATTTTCGGGAGTTTTCCTAAATATTCCTGAATTTTTGAATTTTTTTCTGATTTTCTCGGACCTATGGAGTGATGCCCTATGTGGGGGATGGCAGGGCCCCACCAGTGCGACAAGGACAGACAGGGGCGCAAGAGCGATCTAAGAAATGAGACGGCTGCTTCAGCCGTATAGCGCCTGCGAGGTGGGCCGCCTCGTACCGCTGCACGCGCGCGCGCCCGGCGGGCTGGCCTACCCTGGCATTCGCAGGCGCTCTGCGCCCCGCTCGCGCTGCCGCTGGCTGCCGCCCACTCCGTTAGTGCGAGAGAGACAGAGCACCCTCGCACGGTCGGCAGACTCCTTGAGGGCGAGAGAGACAGAGCGAGGAGTGCGCGCACCGGAATCGCTGCGCGCTGCTCCGCCGATGACTCGCGCGCGCTTCTCGCGCCCGTCATTTATACGCGAGAGTTAAAACGCCCTGAAGGGCCTCCCCTGCGAGTAGCCGTCCCATCGCAAGCCGTTGGCGATAAGGAACGGTCTTCAGGGACGGTAAGGATTCGATCCGCCTTCCCCTGACCCGCCCCCCCTCTCCCCCGCCCGCCACACTCTATCTCCGCTGACACGGGGGGTGCGCGCCGACGCCACGGCTAACCTCAATAAGATTGATGAGGCTAGAGAGAGAGCGTGAGAGAAAGGTAGAGAGAGAGTGAGAGAGAGAGAGAGAGAGAGAGAGAGAGAGAGAGAGAGAGAGAGAGAGAGAGAGAGAGAGGAGGGGGGGGAGGAGAAGGGGGAGCAACAGGAAGGGACAGCACAAAAAGGTGGAGGAGGAGCGGAGTAGGGGGTCGGAGGGAGGAGGGGACCCCTGGACGAGTAATACATTTAATTGGCGGAAGACGCCTATCCATCATCTTTGCGGCCGCTTTGCTCCGCTTTGCTCCGCTTTGCTCCGCTTTGCTCTCCGCGGCGGCGCCAGTACACCCTCGCCGTGGGTGGCAGAGCTTTTTGCTGCCACAAGCTATCCATTCATAACGGGAAACAAATGAGCACAATCAATTCGGGCAAGCAGCTTCCTGATCAAACACTGTCAGAAAACAAGCACGTTAAGGTACGATCATTTACTGGTCAAGTCCTTGCGTGCTCTGGTTGTACTTTGCTAGTACGGTCTTTGGAGGTACGAAGTACAGTAATCTTAAGATAAATCTGGTGTACTTCGTACCTCAAAAGACCGTACTAGCCAAGTACACTCAGAGCAGACAAGGACTTGACCAGAAAATTATCGTACCTTTTGTGTACTTTGGTACGATTTTTTCTGACAGTGAAATATGGTAAAGATAGGCCCGACCCAATGTGTGCCTTTTTCTTTGAAATAAACAGAGCGCAGAGCACACCGGAGGTCACAGTACGATATGCTGAGGCTCGGCCTGCATGTACCAGGTTAGGTCTCATAGTTGTCGGAGTGCAGGAAGCTCGGCATGTCGCTGTGGTTTCCTTCGCCAAAGACCCGACCTAGGTAGGGAGGGGGAGGGTCCTATACCAGCTAGTATATAAGACATCCTACCGAACTTACCCGGGCGCACCCGTTTGTGAAAACCGCTCGCAGGCCACCCACTACCAGGTCCTGCGCCCATATCGGCCCACGATGAGGTGAGACTTCGCCTCCCCACAGGTCTCCCCTCCCTCGGTCTCGCCCCGGCCCGGTCCGGCGGCCTCCACTGCCTTGCCCTTGCTATGGCTGGGCTGCGCGGGGCGGGGCCTTAGACTGGAACTAATTGGAGCAGATCAGGCTCTCCACCGGCATCAACAGGCTGACGGGGCGGCTCGGGCGGGGCGGTATGGGATGGGGTGGGGCGGGGGAGGGTCGGCCGGAGGCTAGCCGTCAGAGACGCGCGGCGAATGGAAAGGCATCTTTACAAGATGTGATGTGACAAGAGCGCCACAAAAAGGAAACCGAAGATTTATGGGCATGGGCATGAATGTCGTTGAGGAAATTCGTGTCTTTCACGTTGCTGTCGTTTTTCTTCTCTCTTTCGACCTGTCGTACACGTAAAGCAGCTTTGGCCTGTCTTTGTGGTAAATGAAGACGAAGAGGGTGCGGGCTGGTGATCGCGACATCCCCCCCTCCCCCCATTCCACCCCCGCCCCTCCCTCGCAACGCCGTGAGCCGAATTGTAAAAAGGATTTACGTCGAGGACAGTGCGCGTCCTTTTATTTTAACGCGCAGAGAGCAAAGTAGCTAGAACGCGCCTACTCTTAGAACATATGTGCCGACAAAAACGTATACGTCAGGTAATAAAAAGAAAAATAGTTATACGAAATTAAATTAAAAAGGCAATGCCTTTGTTTAAATAATGAACGACGGGTATGTTCCTGCCCTGGTCAGAGTGTCACAAAGCTGATATCAAAATCAGCTTTCTGATATCTGGAAATTTACTTACATCATTAACGTGACTTTGATATCGGTATAATGATTTTGATAATAGTTGAGTGATATTAGTTGCTTATATGATGTCAGATTGCTGATATACTTTTTGTCAATGCTGACATTAGGATGTCACATCAAGCACACAGATATCAGTTTGGTGATAGAGAGCCTCACTTGGCTGACATCAAAGTCACTGAAGAGCTAGAAAAGATCACGCTCCTGACATATTTGTCACTTTACTGATTTGAGTTAGGTGATATCACAATAAGCACATTCAAATTCAGCACGCTGCAAAATCCGCGGTTTTAGAGATTTTTTGCTCAAGTTTGGTTTATTGCACCCACTCCCAACTTCAGTAGGGCCATTTTAATATTTTTGAAATCGAAGACTTTTTTCATGCCAATTTGAAAACGGCTAAAGCTAGGGGAAAGCGGACAGCGGATTTGGCTCCGCCTCGATTTGGACACCCTTAATGCACCCTAAAAACGTTACATTGACTTGAATTCCTTAGTGTACATAGTTGAAAACATATATGACTTCTCTCACAAAATTAACTGACATTCGAAATATTGATGACTTTGGCTTTAATAAAAGCTGATATTCAGCATAAAGCACTACATAGAATAGACCAGTTTTTGTGATATCATTATGATATCACTTTACTGATTTGTCCCAATTATCAGAATGATATCAAAAACTGATATCAAATGCTGATATCAGCTTACTGATACTCTGACCAGGGTGACACGAGCTCCGCTATGGAGCGATATCAAACTATACCACACAATTTTATTTTATTTCTTTTTTGGAGCCATCAGGCAGGTGAACCCTGCGTAACAAAAATGCATTTATTACACGTGCATAAATTGCAAAGTATCAACAATTCTTTAAAATCGTATAGAGGTGCTGCGCTCGGATAGACTACGTTCCGAGAGCACAGGGTGGTGGTGACACAGATGGAGTGGGGGGTTGGTTGGGGTGGGGTAGGGTGGTGCAGGGTGGGGTGAGACGGGGCGGGGCGCGCCGGGGAGCGCAACAACCACAGAGCAGCATGCTACGTACCACAGGTGCGGGCGCGCCTCTGTGTATGTGTGTGTGCATAGGCGAGCAGGTTGATTGGGGCAGGCCGGTCCACAGGCTTACTTGCGTGAGGCCCCAATCTACCCCGCCCCGCCCCGCCCGTGCCGCACAGCACTGCTCTACCTGCGATCCATTCACTAATGACCTACAGGCGCACAGGCACACACAAGCCCAAGCATCGTCCTCAAACTGCACAATGCCAATCTTGTTCCGCGTCTGTATTTTTTTCTTCTTTTCATATTTTTTTCCACCGTGAGTTCCTGTTTGTTCGCAGTGGCACGCCGCCGCACCACGCGCTGACTGCGCTCCGCTGCCCAGGCCCACTAACTTACTATGGTGTGGAGCCTCAGAGTCGGCCTCGCGCTGCTGGAGGCATAACCTCCACACTAACTGGATTTGAAGCTTCCATTTGCACAAAGTTCAACCCACGCTTTATTTGCACAAATTTATGCACAAACTTACATCTTTTTATGCAAATGTATGCACAAAAAAGTACATTTTCTTTACACAAATTCTTGCGAATCGAATTGTAAGTTTAACTTTGTGCGAAGATCTGCACAAAAACCTTCGAATACAGTTATAGCGTGTCGGGGACGACGCTGGTTGGCACGGAGCGGAGCTGCAAGCGGTAAACCAGTTTGCCTCCAAACTTTGCAAAAGCCCCGAACGGCTATCGCCCTTTTGCTGTCGGTGCGGGCGACTGCTCCGCCCCGCCCCGCCCCACCCGGCGCTATCGTCAATTAGTAACGGCATTGCGGTCGCATGAGGAATGTTCATTATTGGATGACACGAGTGTCTGCGGGTGCGTTTTGTTTCTTTTTCTTGCACACATGGAAGGATATGTCTGCCGGCCTGGTAATAAGGAGCGGAAAGAAACATCCTTATAAAGGGTGGGAAACACGCACATGGGTTTCGATTCGATAAGCAGGCAAGGGGTGACACGGATCGGTGGGGCGGGATGGGGCGGGGTGGGGCGGGCCGGCGCGAGTGTGAATCGTGCGTGAAGGAGCAAACGCAAACCACCGTAGCGACAATCATATTCACAAGTTCGACCTCGGTCGACAACCTTCGCGGCTGTTTGTTTCCATGAACCAAAGTAAGTGGTTTGCTGAGTTTGTACCTGTACATTAAAATGGACGGAATGACACTGTGGAAATAAAGATTTACGATAAATTTTGTAGATCACGATTTACGTGATATGTTGAAGATTTACGAAGGACCATTTTCGCTCGTGAATAAATTTTAAGTCGATGCATAGTTCTTGTAACTTTTACAACTCGCAAATCTTTATTTTAAAACTCCAGTCGAGGAAAATTTTCCCGTAGATCTTCGACTAATTTTCACAATGGAATTGTGTCCACATTCGACATTCGAGCAGAATTTTACACTTACTTTTTTGAAATTTGTTCAGAAAAATGCTCCGGTACAGACAGGGTGGATTAGACAAGAAGCATATAACCGTCTATAAATTTATTGGTTTTGGTGATCCTGCTGTTCTAAAATTTTACAAGTAAAAGTCTGTAAATATTTTTCCGGGTAAAGTGAAGACATATTTTTTCATACATTTGCAGGATAAACTTTTACATGTTTCTGTAATTTTACAGACTATAGTAATTTTACGGGAAAAGTCTTGGCACTAACTATGCCAAGACTTTACCAGTAAAATCTCACCAAAATTTTTTAACAGTGTGTGGACACAAAACTTCGTTCATGAAAAAGCACTAAGTTCGTGCATACTATTCTGAACAAATTTGTTCATAATCTCACCACGAGATCATTCTGTTTATTTTTATGTACAAACGAGGCACATAAACATTTAGTGTGCAGTATGTTTAATGGGAGCAGTGCGGTAATGTCCCTGTTCCTATTTCTTTACGCGCACCTTCACTCCAATACGTCTCTCTCTTCCTCTCTCTCTCTCTCTCTCTCAAAGGCAATGAAACGCGGCTCAAGGGTGGTGTGCGTGGCAGTAATGTTTTTATGGGTCGTCAATGGTGGCGGGGCGATGGCGCAGGACGGGGGGCAGAGGGTAAAGGAAGGGCCACGCGGGACGCCCGCCCGAACCCAGTCGGCCGTGTTCGTACCGTCCCCTCACTAATTTCCGCGACAGTCCTTCCATCGAGCGCTGCGGGACCCGGCGGAGTAGAGCGGGGCGTTGCGGGGCGGGGCGGGGCGGGGCGGAGCGCGGGCGGGACCCTAACACCAACACCAATATAGCGGAGGCCCTCAGTATACGCGAAAGACGAGAGCGAACACGGCTCAAGGACCTGGAGAGTCGCACGGAGTGTACTCGGGGAGCAGCCTTTGAGGCGGCGCTCGCAGCTCGCACGTCCACGTCCAAGTAGCAGTGGAACACCATCCGTGGCGAAACTCCCGCGCGCGGGGCGACTGAAAGGAGTCACCGCGCGCCTCGAGAGAGTTACAGAATAACCTGCAGGAGGTCCTTCCTAGCCTGCTCCGCCAAACTCGCACGCTCGCTCACTCCAGGTCGGCGCTAAACTTTCGTGACATAACGGCCTGACAGAAACGACTCGTAAAAGCCGAAAGGTCGACAAGTTTTGAAGAGAGGCTCGAGAGGGACGTGACCGTCCTCCGACTGGAGAACAGAATCGACTGGCGGGAAAGTGGCACTCTGTAAATATATATATTTTTTTTTTTTAAAAAAAAAACATTCTTCATACATATAGAGGCTGCCGAAGACTGGGCTTTTACCTCATATCGCGGCGGAATCACAGCAAAAAAGGAGAATTTTGAAAATAACACTTTGTTATTATAAAAAGAACTTTAAAGTCATACAGTAATAAATAATCGTTTACCAACTTGAAAAATTCAGGATTCAAGTTCAAGGTGACAGGTGAAGAGTTTCGCCACACTACAAATACCGGAGCCAGGCTCTCGCCCTCAGGGGAGAGAGAAATGTTCTCTCACTCTTTGAGGGCGAGGTTTGGTTTCCTCGCTCGATCAGAGCAATAGACTAAAAAATGTCCCCTAGATGAGTGAGGATTGGGAAACCTCGCCCCTTTTGAGTGAGGTTTGATCTGAGTAATGTCATGGATTCTTTCTCAATAGGGGGTGACGTTCCCGAACTCTCACTCAAACGGGGCATAAGAGGACAAATCCTGCTCTTTTAAGATGAGACAGCTCACTCTCGTATTTGCAGTGCAACAAAACGATTGACTGCGACGACAGTCCATAACTCCTTCGCGCTGATGAGCCGCAGTCCCTGTGAAGTCCGCCCCGCACTGTGAAAGTCTTACAAACACGCCCTTCGTAACTTACAATGAATTCCGCACCCATGAATTACAAACACGGTTTTTTTTGTGATACAAACAAATCTGTTTGTATTAAAAATATCTGGGTTCGTATTACAAACAAATCTCGTGTTTGTAATTACAAACACAATTTTTTTTTCTTTGTAGTTCCAAACACGAGATTTGTTTGTAATATGAACACAGATTTGTTTGTGTTACAAACAAAACCGTGTTTGTAATACATGCGTGCGGAATTCTCTGTAAGTTACGAAGGGCGTATTTGTAAGACTTTTACAGAGCGGCGCCGGGCGACGCCAGGCGGGGCTCGCCGAGCAACAAGTCCCCGAGCCCGCCGCCGCGCCCCGCCGCCGCGCCCCGCCGTGCCGCCCGGAGAGTTGTGAGTTTGGAAATTGGATAGCAATCAACGCCCCATATACAGCGTCAACGGCATAGAGATTTGGTATGGATAAAAGAAAAAATAAGAGATATCTAAGCAAACACATCGAAATTCGATCGAAAAAAGGAAGGAGGGGGGATGGAGAGGGGGAGAAGGATGAAGGGAGGTTGGATGAAAATGAAACTTGCTTCTCTAATTAATGTGAACCTCCGATCTCGCGAGTGTGCGCAATACGTTTCTTTTTCTGTTTAATTCGACACGAGGCAGGGCAGGGCAGGGCAGGGCAGGGCAGGGCAGGGCAGGGCAGGGTCAGATTGAGAGGCCGTGGGGACATTTACGTTGTGCTGGATGTGAATGAGGTAGCAAACACGCACCGCGAAGCGTGTCGTGGCGGCTACAGAATGAGCGGGCGGGCGGGCCCCGCTGCACGGGACCCCTGGGACGCCCGGGGAAGATGGAAGTTCAACGACGGTGCCCCGCCAAGTTAATGATGGCGGCCGGGACCAGGGCCGTGGCCGTGGCCGGGGCCGGGGCCGGGGCCGGGGCCGGGCTACGGAGGAGATGAGAGGAAGAGAGGAGAAAGAGCGAGGGAGGGAGGGAGGGAGGGAGGGAGGGAGGGAGGGAGGGAGGGAGGGAGGGAGGGAGGGAGGAACCCCCGGGGTCCCATGGGACCAACCAATCCACTGCGGGGCTGCTCGGTGCTCGGTCCAGCCCGGCCCAACCAGCCCCGCAGCCCTTTACAGGCATTATTTGTTCAATTATTTGGTCGGCTCAGCCGCGGTAGAGACCTGCGTCCTCCAGGCAGGCACCGAGGCCCGGGGGGGTGGCGGGGGGGGGGAGGGGGGGCAGAGAACGCTCAGGCAACTCGAGCGTGGGAACAGCGCACGATTTTAGGCGTGTGAATGAACATTCGCATACACATGTCCCTTAAAAAGTATGTTAAATTCATGAGAAAATCCACACCTTCTGTTATTTTTCGAGTATGCGAAACAGTTCACGCACCTATTAGTGAGCAACGTTCGAAAATCTCGATTTCCGGTCATGTTGGAACTATCGAAGAATTTCGGCCGTTTCGAAACGAAGAATGGTTGATTAGTTTTTTAACCAAAGCACGTCATTTAAAAACAAAATGCGCTATTCTGCTACGACTATTATTAAAATGTGCAAAATTTACCAAAATAAGCTTAAGCTACAATATAATTGTATTCCGACTTTCATTGCATGTATTTCAGCTGATTCAAGCCCATGCTACGGCATCAAAAGATACAAATTTCAGTCAACTCCAAAATTTTTGTACACCTCGTTACTCAGAAAAATCACATCTTGCAAAAGAAAGAAAAAAAACTAATCAGCAAAATTCCGAAAAATTTAGGATGATTCGTAAAATTTTAGGGAAATTCACAAAACTTTACAGAAAATGAGTAAAAACTTCATGCAAAAGTTGCAAAAAATGTCCCAATTTTTTTTGAAGAAAGGAAAAGTTTTTTTAAAAAAGAAAGAAAACCAAGAAAAACTCACAAATTCTGTATATTAGAATTCTGAGTTGTTTCCCCCCTCGTGCAGTAAGGGACAGCAGGTCGGCAGGGTGTGGGGTGGGGCGAGGCGGGGAGCCTAACCACCGGGCCGGGAGCTGCAGATCCTCAGCTCTTCCCTATAATAGATGCCCCGACGCACAGCGCTGCACGCGCACCCCAGCCAGCGACCATTATTGGGATGTACCTGAGCCCGACCCGACCCGCGGCTGAGGTCACGGGAGGGTGGCGGTGGTGTAACGGGCCTCGCACGGCTTGGCGGCGCAGCGCTCCGCGCGCCGGGATACGGGATACGTAAGGATTATCCACACTCCGGTCGCACACCTCACGACTCAATTCTCGATAGAGTTTGTATAAAGCAATCGAGCCGAATCTGGCGCCATAAAGGCATTGCTTCCAATATAAAGCGGAGCGAACGAAGAAGAAGAAAATAACAAATCACAGTAAAAAATTGTTGTGAGAGTTACGGCAAAAAAAATTCCCATAGGAAATTTCGTGAATTTCCGACTTCGAGTTGTATTGCATAGTTCAGAGTATTTTTTTGGCATCACGTGTCGACTTCGTTTTCTTCAACGGTCAAGAATTCGCTCTCGTAAATTTACGACTGCGGTCGTAGATTTACGACTACGAGTCGTTATCTAAGTGTGGAAAAAAATCGCAAATTTACGAATACAATTTTTTCTTATCCAGTGATAGAATGAGTAAAAAGATTTTCCGGCCCATAGCGCCGCGCAGGCGCGCAGACGTCGAGACAAAGTTCTATGATGGGTTTCGGTGGGGCGCGGCCAGGACGCTGGCCAACACCACCTAACACAGAGAGAAAGACTTGGTAGACTGACCTGTCTGTCCAGGGAGTTGTCCTTCTTGGAGCCAGAAGTGATGAGGCGCTCGCAGTAGCATCCCTCCAACAGCACGACCCCCGACGGGCGCGTGCACGACTGAGAGTCGTAGTAGAACAGCAAGTTCTGAAACGAAAACATCACGTTGAGATGAAAGAGAATGAGAGAGAGAGAATGGGGGGAGAGAGAGAGAGACCATACGCTCGCATTCACAGGGGATCACAAGCTCGCTCGCAACAGATGAGCACACGTCTCAGAAGTGAAATAATAAAGTTACCCTCTCTTCCCCCCCCCCCCTTTCCTCCCTCGGTTACTCCCACCACACCCTATTCTTCAGCTCACGCGCCGCGCGTCGTCTGCGCTACCTGGAATTGCTGGAATCCACTGCCTGCTGCGCTTGATAAATGTACTGCTCCGGTCCGGGTTTAAGGGGGCGACGAGCGCAGTGCTGGGTATGAAGGGGGCCCTTTGAGTTAAACGAGGGGATGGGGGAGCAAGAGGGAGCAGGCGGGGAGCACACTGTTATTTTATCCGTAATTTTACGAACTTTTTTTTGCCTATGAATGATTGGTTATAACAGATAAGCAAATCATTCGTGATAATTTTCAAAAATTGTTCGTATTTTTGTAACGAATGATCCGTAATTTCAACGTAACAAATTAAACGTACCTTCACTAATGACTCGTGAGTACACGAATATAGTTCTTAATTTTGATAATAATCTGTACCTGCGATATTAGTTGAGAACCTTGTACAAGTATGTATTTTTGTTGTTGTTGTTGTTGTTGTTGTTGTTCTTTTCCGTATTATGAATACAGATCAATGAGGCTAGAAGGTTATATTTTTTGAAATAAATTCATAGTGATACATTGCAACGTAATTCATAAAATAACGAATCATCCATTAATGGAATCTAACGAGTCATTCGGAAAATTAGGAATAATTCGTTGCGGAAGTATGACGAATAATCCGAGAAAGAAATTTACCGGATCGGTCGTGGAAAAAAAAACGGTATTTTTGTTTTTTGCAGTGCAGGCAGGAAGCAGCCACGGAGCAGGGGGGGGCAGGCGGGTGGAAGATGAGGGGGGCCAGGCACGAGGCAGGGGGGGAGGCAAGAGGGGAGAAGGGGGAGCAGGCGGGCGAAAAAGGAGGAGGGGGAGTAGAGAGAGGGAGGGGAGAACAGGAGGGGGGGGGGGTAATTACGGGAGACGAGCAAGCGCGCGCAAACATAGAGGGATTATGTTTGCGTCCTTCTATAGTCACCTGAAAGCAGCAGTGGCACATTTTCTTTTTCGTTTTCGCAGCAGAGGGGAAAAGGGTGAAAGCAAGGCGTTGAGGCTGTCTGGTAAAAATGAAAAGACGCGATGAGACCTCTTCATGCCGCATCTATGGTATACTAACACAAGAAACACAAAATTCGTTGGAAGAACTGTGCTACGCAGGTATTTTCGATGTATTTTTTTTTAATATAAGAAAATTTATTTGGAATGAAAGCACTTTTCATCACACTTCGTCTTGGTTTTCAAGCAGTTTTGGAAAAACCAAGAAACTGCAATGATTCATCCATAAGCGAACCTCTGCTGCCTATTGAAAAGCAGGACGCAGTTTTTTCCCATATCTGAAAAAGAGTGGTGGGCGGATTAGCTCTTGTGTTTTGTGTGTGTGTGCGTGTGTGTGTGTGTGTGTGTGTGTGTGCGTGTGTGCGTGTGTGCGTGCGTGCGTGTGTGTGCGTGTGTAAGTGAGTGTGTGAGTGTGTGAGTGAGTGAGTGAGTGATGTGAGTGAGTGAGTGAGTGAGTGAGTGAGTGAGTGAGTGAGTGAGTGAGTGAGTGAGTGAGTGAGTGAGTGAGTGAGTGAGTGAGAAAACGAGAAAGTGAGAGCTAACGGGCCGCCCGGCTGCCCCCTGTGCTTCATTTACTCGCCTTGACCTCTGTGGGGCGCGGCGAAAGTGAAGAGGGGATTAGTATAGGGAGGGCGTTGCCGGTTGCCGCCAGTCGGGTCCGGCGCTGCGAGCAGGGTGTGGCCCGTGCAGGGGCGGGGCACAGTGGGGCGGGGCGGGGCGGGGCGGAGCGGGGCGGAGCGGGGCGGGGCGGGCGGGCCCCCAGAGCAGTACGGCATGGCGCGTATGGAGAAGACTGCGGTACTGGACTGCGTGAGGTGGGGTGGTGGAGAGGGGTGGGGTGGTGCCGCAGGGGCAAACAGCGCTACCCTGATTATTTCCAACCAGTCTGTGCGGGACCGGACGGGACCCGGCCGGACGCTCCCCTGGGACCTTGCCCCCTCCCCCCCCTCCCACTGGCTGTGCGGGGAGGGCGATCAGGTCATTTGGACGCGACACACTGAACGAGGGCAAGCTCATATATATATATATCTATATATATATCTACTATAAAACTATTGTTGTAATTATGAAAGATTTGAACAGTAGGGTACGAAGAATTTTGTGCTGTCATAATACGAACAGTGATATTAGTATATTACCGTGAAGTTTCTTCGTAGAAAGACTTGTCTCTAACATACGGATAAAAGGGGCATACAACAGATTGTCATTGTAAGGTACGAAGGCTTCATAGATTATTAAAGATATAAGACGTTTAATAGCGGACAACAGTCTTCAGCTCCCAGACTTTAATTAGAAATAAAAGATATGCATTTTAAAAACTCTAGTGTAAAAGTAAACTATAAAATAAAAGAAAACAGATCAGATAGCTGCCTAGCTCTCCAACCAGTACCGTTCACACATTTGTGGGAAAGATAGCCGGGAACTTTGATTGGTAAAAGGCAAGGATTATAGATAATGAATGAAGTGTTTGCAAAATGATTCCAACTCTGGGTGACAGCTATAACTTTCACTTACTTAGACAACAACAGTCCAGGTGATGAGGAGGATGCTGAGTCCCATCAGGAAAGGCAGTTGTGCATACATAACCTCTTAACCTCAACTGGAGATATATTGGATCAGTTCAAATCGTTGGGGCTTTGCTCCACAGTGCAATATTCGACAGAAAGAGAAGCACAACGTTAAAGGGATGGTAAAGTGAAAATATTGCCGACTGACACTGGACTGATTAAGATAAAAACTCATTGTGAGATTTACAATAACTGAAAGCGTTATTTAGCACTGGCGCCATGTTCTCGACTGCTTTGTTTACGGCGAGGGCGAGGGCGAGGGACGAGGCGGCGGGCGGCGGGGCGGGCGCGCTCTTGCGGGGCGATCTCGAACCTCGGCAGATTTGGTCATTCCCTCCTACGTCATGGGAGTGTCGAGCTCGCCCTCGCCACGTCGCCATGGAGTTCATGTGACTGGTGCCGTCCATCGAGCCGTCCCGGTGCACGGGCGACGCGCCCCCTCGCACCATCGCGACGCTGCCGTCTGGTCTTACTTAGTCTGGTCTGCATAGCGATTCTGGTGCACTGCACGCCCTCCTCGCTCTGTCTCTCTTGCACCTCCATGGCGTACCCCATGAGTGCGAGAAAGACAGAGCGAGGAGGGTTAACACCGGAATCGCTCTGCTCAGTGGCGGTCATCGCATTTTGAGCCGGGGTGGCAAGCTAGTCTACCTCTACCTACCTACCTCCTCGTCCGAGGGGCCCACAACTCCGAAAAATTTTGTACACCTGATTTCCGGATTTCAAAGATTTCACATGATGTCAGGTGATTTCAACGAATTTCAAAGATTTCAAGTGAATTCACTGATTTCGCGAGATTTCACACGATTTCAAGTGATTTCCATTGTTTTTACATTATTTCCATTGATTTCAGTTAAATGTCTACCGAATTCATATGATTTCCACTGATTTCGTGAGATTTCCAACGAATTCAAGTATTTTTGGGGCGACTCAATGTATTCAATGTATAAACTATTTCTTTTTGTTTACATTTTTGCCATTGGAGGTATAAATAGTAGTCCTACGCAAATCCACTTCCACAAATCTGGTTTGTGAGGGAATATTAATTTATTAACTGGAGCAATAAAACATAGTGAAAGTGCTAGATGACTAAGATTCTTTAAAATACCTCCTTGTTACGGCACAGTTCGAGCCGTATTTGCCGCGTATCCTGCAGCCTCCAGCCAGGAGGACAGGGCAAAACTCGAACCCGTCGCACTGTACAGTCATCGTGGCGTCGTGGCTCAGTTGGTAGAGCGCGCAACACTGAACCGAGTGGTCCGAGGTTCGACTCCCACTAGGGAAAGTGTTTTTCGCGCTTGACATTCCCTTTGGCCGCAGCTGGATGGCAGGTCAAATAGAAGTTAAACACGTCTCACCGCCGTTGGCTCGGTGGCTCTGGGCGTTGGGTCGCTTCCTGTTCTGGCTACGTGTCGGCACTCGGGGTTGTGGGTTCGAATCCCGCGTACCCCTCTGAGGTAAGGCCTCTGAAACTGGGATCAGGAAGTCTAACGCTCTTGACATCGCTCGTACCTCTAGGGGTAGGCCAATGGTGGTACGGGGATCAAATCTGTCGAATTGCGCGATAGGATCGCAGTCAGCAAAGCGCCGGTTCCCATGGAACACCGAAGCAGTTGGCTGCCACAGGGGGTAAAAGCCCTGTGCCTGGCGGGAACCGCAACCTCCTTCGGGAGGTTTACTGCCGCAAAAATTTTCCATGTTTTCACGCCACCCTTTCAATTGCAGAGCAAAATTTGCTTCTGAATTTTTTAAAAAAATAATTGAAATAATTGTGATTATTTTGCGCAGTTGCAAGTTAATTTCCAATAATTTGGAATAGATCGAAATAATTCACAATAATTTAGTAAAAGTCCTATTTAATCATGTAATTGAGAGAGTAATTTGGATCAGCTGTGCGTGTATTTTCTTGGGAATCCCCGTATTTTTTGCACGATTTTGAGAATTTCACTTCAACTGTGCCGTTACAAGGAGGTATTTTAAAGAATCTTGGTCGTCTAGCACTTTCACTATGTTTTATTGCTCCAGTTAATAAATTAATATTCCCTCCTAAACCAGATTTGTGGAAGTGGATTTGCGTAGGACTATTATTTATACCTCCAATGGCAAAAATGTAAACAAAAAGAAATTGTTTATACATTGAGTACTTTTATTGAAATGGCACTAAGCTTTAAGAATAAATAGGAATCTCAATCTGTTATGAAAGTATCTAAAAATCTTAAAATATCTCGAATTCGCCGAACAGCTGTTAGTGCACATCGCCCCCCTCCTCTCCCCACACCGATTTGAGTGAGTTTCCCGAGACGCTTTTTAAATGTGATTTATGTGAATTCAATGTGATTTCATGTGAATTTTAATTCAATGTGATTTCATGTGAATTCAAAGTGATTTCAACAGATTTCAAGCGATTTCAACGGAATTCGTGTGAATTCATGAGAATTCAACTGATTTCAAAGATTTCACTGATTTCAAAGATTTTACTGGTTTCAATGAGATTTCAATATGATTTCCAAAGATTTCGGTGGCCTTGTACACCTGAATTCCAGAGTTGTGGGCCCCTCGTCCTAGTCCAAAAACCTTCCTCCTTTTCTTAAACTTACCCCTTTCCCCTCTTTTCTTTTTCCTTACTCCTCTCTTTCTTTTCTCTTTCTCCTTTCTCTCTCTCTCTCTCTCTCTCTCTCTTTCCCTCCCTCTCTTCCCTTTCTTCTCCCTCCTCCTTTCTCTCACCTACCTCCTCGGACCCCAAACCTACTTCCTTTTTCCAAAAGCCGCGGTGGCAGCTGCCACCCCGGCTTCATGCGATGACCGCCACTGGCTCTGCTGATTCCGAAGATCGCTCCCGCGCCCCCTTCCTTGTCGTACTCATACTCATTGGGTCCTGCCATCCCCAACATAGGGCAGCGCCATAAGTGCAACAAGGACGGAGGTTCTTCTCCCAGTTCTTCGTAGGATTTTAAGAGTGTAAATACACGTACGTCTCGCGCTTTTCGGAATGGAAAGAACCATAAACGCTTTAGTCGTGCGTTCAATTTTTTTTTAAATCATTCGCCCATAAAAAAGGAAACATGTTTAGGTTCACAAGTTTTCTTAGTTATGCGTGATTTTGTCCATAAATCTGAGCGTACGTACACGTCTGCTCATGAGAGGAAAGGCCTCAATGACGAGGACGCGCGGCATCGGCGCACACGCACGCACACACACACACACACTCACTCAAAGACAAAAAACAAAAAAAAATGAATCGATTTGAAACGTCTCGTATAAAATGAAGGGCAGACTGGGCCGGGGGCTGAAAACCGAACGCGGGCGGCTGGAGAAAGAAAGTGCGAGCGTGTGCAGCGTGCCGATACCGGTGGGAACCGCTTGTCGATGTACGCCGTGTGCGCCCCGGGGCGGGGCGGGGCGGGGCGGGGCGGGGCGGGGCGGGGCGGGGCGGGGCGGGCCCTGGGCTGGGCCGGGGGCCGAGAGGCAGCCTGTTCGTTGAGCTGGATGGGCGTGCGTTCCGCAGGGTCAGCGTTATTACCCGCTCGGTACAAGACCGGCGGACGCGTGACCCACACTGTTTAAAATTTTGTTATAAACTAACCAGACGTAGTGTTCCTTATGATTTCATAGCAGCAAAATATGTTTTAGAATGAAGAAGCTGTCACAAAAATCTTTCAAGAGCAATTTTATTCTTCAAATTTTTTATCTATTCTTTTTTTTAAAATATTTTTCCCCTGAGTCGTGAAGAAATTGAACTATTGCAGTTACCTTGCATTCAAGCACGTGTTGCAATTAAAATTAAGAAAACTTCATTTTCGTAAAGTTACAATAATTATTTCAGTTGTAGGTCGTGCAACAGATTTTGTAAGGTTGTAACTGGAAACCACTTTCTGTTGTTGAAAAACAAGTTTCTTCACGGATAATGTCATCAGGCTAGAGTATCAGTGTCAGTACCCTGCTAGGTGTCATCAACTAGCAAGTAAGTGGATCAACAAATGTCAAAGTCGATAGCTAGCCGGGGTTCATCACCGTAAGCAGCAAGGGTCCAATTATCCGAGAACTTTTCTTCAGTAAACGACAGAAGTTTTCTGCGGGTCACACTTTATCGAACACAACTTTCTTTCGACTTGATTGCGACCTGGCAGTCAGAAGAGGAGAAAGGGTACAACGGAGAAGCCAAAAAAGAAAAAAAAAAATATCAATCAAGATTGGTATTGAAAGCAGATGATACCGCAAGAGAAATTGCTATGGGGTGCGCTTTGTGCGACAATTTGTTGTGAGAACGCAAACTATGTAAACGACGCCAGCAGCGCCGCGCCGCGCGCCTGTGCCGGCGGCGTGGCGGACCGAAGCGGTCGCTGGCAGGGAGGAGCTCAAGTGTTGTTACACTCTGCGCGCGGGGCGGAGGTGTCATTGTTCCGCGCAGACTGCGCGTCAGACATTCAGCCATAGACCCCCCCCTGGCAGCGCCACGCTATATTATTGTAAGGTTACGCGATTGGTTTCTGGACTCGAGAGTACAAGCTAGCTGACACCTTTGTGTCTTGTACTGTTCTGAAAGTAAAGAAGTAAAGGTATCATCTGCTAAAAAGAAAAACAGCGACTTTATTTGAAATGCGCCCTTGAATGTGGAACGTCGAACTGCCGCAAGCTGTTAAAAAGTTAGAAGTTGAGTCTGAGCTTGGTCGAAGAGCGGCCGGGGCAAGTCGGGCCAGGGCACGCGCGGCTGGTGCCCAGGGGTCAGCGCTCCTTGTGAACGGAGAGGAGAAGAATGTTGAGCCGAGAGCGTCAAAAGGGTAGAACGGGGAGGGGGGGGGGAATAGGGCGGGGCGAGAGGAGCTTGTGGTGTGTGTTAGTGGTGAGGCCGTGCCGTGTGGGGCAAGCAGGGTGGGCGGGCGGAAGGTCGATAGCCAATAATAGCCAATGGACTCGGCGTCCTGTCCCATTGCCAACGTGTGATTAATGGTGTACCCCGGGGAGGCTCGGCTCGGCTCAGCTCGGCTCGGCTCCACACACCGGGACAGGGGAGCGCCTGTCATGCAGAGGGTAGGCAACTCACCGCCTAGCTGTGCGCTGCGCTGCGCTGCGCGGCCTACCTCACAGGCGAGCGCCCATTATCGGTCGGGTTGAGAGATATCGCACCGCACCCGTGACGGCTCGACGTTAGAGTGAGAGAGAGAGAGCGCGCGTCTTCCATCTCTCTCACACTGCAGCGGGTAGCAGAACCAACCAGTCGGGTCGGGTTCGCTCCAATCAGGAACACTTTAGCGCGCCGCCCGCACCAGGCGACTCATTCTGAAGGGCGCTTTCCTCGCCCTGTCTTTCTCGCGGTCATGGACATGCCGAGGTGCGAAAGCAGGGTTAAGAATTTTCTTCCCTGACTTTTCCCTTAATTTTCAGGTGTGCCCTGATCTGTAACAACCCTGGATGGGAGAGAAACAGAGCGAGGAGGGCGCTCTTCGGAATAAGTCGGCAGGGCGCTGCTGGCCCCACTGAGCACCGCAGGACACACAGACAACACCACAATTTGCCGGTGGTGAGCTTTAGAGGGCCGCAGCGAGCTGTGGTTCTGCGTCTCCCATCTCTCTCTCTCTCTCTCACTGAATTTGTCATCGCGGACACCACCAGGCGCTTGCGATAGAGTTTAGGCGGGCCTCTCTGGTATGAGATATGGGCCCGATTAACCCTTGAAAGCCTGTTGTGCTGCTGCCGGAGCAGGCCCACTGCCGCTACCACCCCTACTAACCACCCTACCGCATGTTAGCCCCGGGCCACGCCACCACCAGCAGCCGGACACGTAAAACATACAGAGCCGTCCGCCCAGCCGCTACCCCTACGCCGCCCCCAGGGGTAGGGGGTGGCAGCGGGGGCTTTACAGCGGGGGGCAGGAGGGAGGATACAGAGTAATATCCCCGCTCCCCACCCCCACCCGCTCTCTTTACCTTCACCATCCAGCCTAATCCTTATCTCCCCACCCACATCCCTTGTTTCTCTTTCCATGGCAGACATGACCCCCAAAACTGCAACAAAGTGCGGGCACCGCATCCCGCCCCGCCCTGCCCCGCCCCGCCCCGCCCTGCCGCGCCCCGCCACTACATATAACATTATGGAGATGGCTGCGGCGTGTCGTCTCTATGCTAATGCACCGCTCTGCCGCCGCTGCCTGTTGCGCGGGAAAATCATTATTAATTTCCTATTTCCTCGTAGGATCCTGTTTTAATTAGCCGATGAGAAAGAGAGAGGGAGAGAGAGAGAGAAAGTGAAGGAGAGAGAGTTTAGAAGGGAGAGCAGGGTACACCGCCCTTGCCGCGCTTTCAATCAGTCGCCGCGCGGCGCGGCTCGCCCACAGAGCCAGTGTGGTGACTTACGTTATAGTGGCGGTGATGAATCGACCACCATTCATCAACCAATCACGCAGCACCCGGCAGCGCAGTTCGTGCGGAGGTGCCGCTGCCCTCTATCACTTTATTCACGCCTCATAAGCGCCGCCTGTGTGTGTGTGTGGATGGAAGTATGACGTAGCGCCGCGTTGCCGTGGTGCAAACGTTCACTGTTAAAACCTTGCGAAGAAAATTGTTCGTAAAAGCGTTCGTGAGTTGCGAAGAATTCGGCTGCTCTGTATAAGGAAGGGCTTGCGAAGAAAATGCTTTCATAAAACGAAGCAGTACGAAGCAGCCAAATGCTTTGCAATAACGGTGCGAAGAATTTACTTCGTAAGGATTTTACAGATAGTGTTGTAAACAGCGCTTTGTTGGACACACTGCTCCAGCTTTTATTTTATTTTTAGCAAGACTGGGTTTTCGTCAATTTACTTCATATTTCGAGGATCGAAGTTTACAAAATATATCGGAAGGTCAGAGGGACATTTCTCGCAGAGCTGGTTGGGAAACGGTACTCACTAATACCGTATGTCAAAGATCCCCCACTTCAAAAAGTGCAAAATTTTACACGTTTGAGAGGTGTAGAAACGTTGCGCAACAGTTGGCGTCGAGCGAGATTCGACCAAATGTGAAACAACTCTGAAAATTTTGTACACCTCGTATTCAGAAACATTCAGAAGAATTCAGAAAAAAAATTAGAAAAAATACAAAAATTCAGAAAACATTCAGAAAAATTCAGCAAGACGCAGAAAGATTCAGAAAGATTTAGGAAAATTCACAAAAATTCAGGTAAAGTTCAAGTAAAAATTCCGGAAAATTCACAAAAATTCTATAAAAATTCACAAAAATTAACGAAATTTAGTGTTGTTTGCTCCCCGGATTCGACTTTGACTCCACACGCCGCGAAGTAGTCTTTAAACTTTTGCATATTTCAACTTGCGGCACCAAATTGGTGGTCATCAGCTTTCTACATGTGTTTTACCAGCAGTGCCAGTGCCCCTCCGAATGCAAATAAACGCGAATAAACGTTGTCCGTCCGTCCTGTTAGTCCGCTGGGGCCGGGCCCTTCCCAGTGGCGGAGTGGCGGCGGACCCTCACCCTCCACGAGACTCGCACAGGCCGCCGCAGCAGGCCCAACGGGGACCCCGGGACCCCGCGCCCCGAGGTCCAAGGGCTGAGGGCCGGGCCGGGCCAGCGAGTGCCCTGCCCTGCCCTGCCCACTGCTCTCCCACTCCATGAGCTGATTTGCGGGTCCAATTAGTGGCGCAGATAGGCCCCGAAAGGGCAGTGCTGGGTACGCGTGGCAAGGGCGCAGCGGGGCTGCGCGTGGAGGGGGGAGGGGAGGGGGGGGGAGGCGGCGTGCTGAGACCAGACCAGATCACACCGTACGCGTACCCTCAGAGGGTCCGCCTCTCCCGCGGCCTCACCTTAGGTTCCTTCACTAAAATTACAAGCGTACACCGATTTTTCTAATTCTTCTATGTTGTTGTTGTTATTTTCCTCAATTTCTTTCCACTTTTTTCCCTAATTTTTCATGATTTTTTTTTTTCTGATTTTTTTTACAAATTTTGTTTCAGGGTGTTACACTGCCTTTTATGAGTGAATGACCCCTCGCCTCCCTCCAGTGTAGTAACTGACGCTTTGCTCAGCCAACATATTTTTAGTTGCTGGAACAAAAAAAAATATTGATTAGGCTATATCAACAAATTGTTTGTTGTGAGAACAAAATCCTTTTCTCCGTCTGTTGTCTGTGACACCAGTAGCTCCCCGCCCGGCACGGTGGACACGCCGCCCACGCCTTTTACGACTGAGTTGTGTTGACGGTCTGAGAGACAGGGCCGTTGGAGGGAGAAATGGGCGGAGGGGGGATCTGCACTGCGCATGGGGTTAAAGTCGTAAAAAGACTTGGAAACTATTGTTCCAGCAGGCAGGAAAAGTCTGAAAAAGTAGAAGTGGACTCACAAAGAGGAGGAGGAAGCTAACCACTAGCTAATCTTTTGAGAGACAAGAACGTGCGCTCTAAAGGTTCGCCTTTTCTCGTCAAATGACCCCGTTTGCAGCATCTCACGAACTAACAAGATCTTGCGATACGCTTTCGGTGCGCTTCGATGAGTCATCCGCAACCAGAAAACGACGCAAAAACCCCCCTCCCCTTTCTTTCCCCTCCTCCCTCGCCTCGCTGTAGATGAAAATCCCCCATCCCGTGGCGTCGTTTTACTCACTGTTTTAAAAATTTGTAGCCTCTCCACACAGGACTCATACGTGAAGTAGAATAGGTGAGCGGGCCGCGCCCTGGTCGCCCCTTCCCCCTCCCCCCCCTCCACGCCTCACACGCGCTGCGTATTTCCCCTGGGATTCTGGAGGGCTCCGCCTCTCAAACACATTTGCCCCGGGTTCAGCAGGTTTGGCCCAGCTGCGGACCGCCGCCGGCTCGCCCGCCTCCCTTGTATAGCGAAAAAAAAGACAAAACGAACAAAAGCGAGCGTATATGTCCGGTGTCAGATATACAGACAGATTACCATCGCACAAGATAAAATTGATAAAACACCCGTTTTCAGCCAATGTTTGTTATTAATCATGTTTTCCAGTTTTATTTTTATACTCGATTATTAAAGCAAACATTTGAACACACCCGTTCGGTCCTGTAAGCTATCTAGGCCCCGAAGCAGTCATCGAGTCAAACTCACACTTGTGACCGCGTTTTTTTCCTATACTCTCAAAAAAAAAACTAAAATCCTGCTAAAAAAGCAAAATAATTAAGCGGCGTCAAGCAGAGTTACGACTGAAAACAGTGCTTCACGTCCCGCACGCCATCGCGAGAAATTCTGCATCAAGTATATTAATATTCCATCGGGAAGCGTGCGTCACTTATTGTCAGAGCACCGAGGCGGGTTTCTTTGACAGAGTCCGGCCCGGCCGCCCCGGCTGCCCGCACCTGTAGCTCCCCCGGGGGTCAGAGCCCGGCTGGGGTGGGGTGGGGACGGGGCGGGGCGGGGCGGGGCGCGGACGGTCCTTGTGGCCGAGCCGAGCTGTTGACCTTCTCCGCCTCGCTGGGAGAGTAAAGGAATGCTAAGGAGAGGGAGAGGACAGGATAAGGATCGTACCCGTCTCCATGACCGTGAGGAGCAGGGGGTCCTCCAGCGGCGCACAACAGCCCTGGCCGTCTCGGGCACGTCCAGCGTCCAGCACCGCCACGCCAAGCCGCGCCGGGCTAACAGCCAGTCCATGTCGAGGGCCCAGACGCGCGGGTACCGTCCGGGGAGGAGGGGAGCGAGCCATAGGGAACCGCGTCGTGGTGGATATCGTCTTCCTTAAACGACCTCCTCAGGGCTTGGGATAATGGAAAAAGAGGTTTTGAAACGAGGCGAGAGGAAGGACGCCGCACGGGAGAATGTGTGGCGAAACAAGTTTGCACGGTGATGGAGCGACGACAGGGGAATCGTGTAAATACATATATAAATATTTATCAAGATAAATGTTATGAAATATATTTAAATACATATAGATATTCACAATTAAAATTTTGAAAATATTTCAATCAGAATTGGAACTGACAGCAGATTATATACTTTTCGTTAGTTTGTTTTACGTTTTTGTCATTATATGGAGATTCAGTTTCGTTAAATACAAAATGTTCAAGTTGCATAGGAGGTTGAAAATTTAAGTAGGTGCATTTTTCTTCCTTTTCAATCGAGTAAGATAAATACATCCAAGTAAAAATGCATTTCATATTTGATTCTGCACATACTGTAGATGGGAGTATAAAAGTTGATTAAGGGCATATTACACAGCACGACGCGCCAAACCAAATATTTTTTGTTTCAAATGAACGACCAACACGCACGCTTCGCCGGGGGAGGTGGAAGGCAGGCTGAGTGGCAGAGAGGGACTACGGCGCGGGGTGGGGCGCGGGGCGCAACAATGCTCAGCACGCGGAGGACGATGGAACGAGACGAGACGAAATAACAGTCGTTTCGTCCTAACAGACGGACATACCATATATATTTCCGAGCCTTCCTCCCCATCCCCAAAAAAATCCCTTCTGAGAGTACAAGCAAAACGAAACATTTGTAATAATTTCTATCTTTAAGATAAATGTAGAATAAACATATCATCTGCTAAATCAAATAATGAAAAACACATGGGCTCAAGCTCAAGTGAAACAATATTTCTGGGTATCGCATTTAGAACGTATGATTGCGATGCTCCAAAACCAATCAGTTCACTTTATGAAATTAATAGTAGTCAAACATGGCCAGTTTGGAGGGAAATTAGGTGCACAGACGGTGTAGGTCGAGCTGTACACACAGAGCAGAGGAATGCGGGGAAATGTTTAAGCGTGGCCAGGCGTGGCAGCTCGTTGCGAAGCGGACCCTGCCTATCTCCATTCGACCCCGCAGTACTGTTATAATTGAATTTGTGCAATAACTGGCAACAGCAGCAAAAGTAGGGTGAGGCGCTGAAGGGGAGAGGGTGAGAGTGACAAAGCTAGAGAGAACACGACAGATAGAGAAAGAGAGAGAGAGAGAGAGAGAGAGAGAGGGAGAGAGAGAGAGAGAGAGAGAGAGAGAGAGAGAGAGAGAGAGAGAGAGAGAGAGAGAGAGAGAGAGAGAGAGATGTATATTGTGAGATAACGTAAAGGCAGCCCCACGCCTCACCTCACCACTTCTTCACTGGAAATGTAACAGACACATTTCTTGCTTGCGAAGCATTTTTTTTTATCGCTCAGGATAAGTGACGTTCGCGAAAACGACTAAAATCGAGTCTTTTCTGGTATTTTGAAATCGCTCCAATAGAGTGACGTTTGATGATTTGACTCAATAAGTGTCATCAAAGTGACTCTAATAGAGCGATGTTAATCAATGTCGCTCTCCCAGGAGCATGAAAATTTGGTACAGAAAAGTCGCTCTCCCAAGAAGCGACAAAGGCGTCTCCTCCATTTTCAGTGCTCTCGTCGTGAAGATCAGGCTCAAGTTTTCACCTGACGCTTGGGTCCGGTCGGGGGCGGTCCGAAACCTCCCCATCCTGCTGTGAAAGCTGATTCAGACTCTATACTGTCACGCCTACTGCTCATCGTCCCGTCTCACCTCGCGTATCGCGTATCACATTGATACGCCGAAGCCGAATGAAATAAGAGAGACTAGCCTTCTTCCCCCCTCCCCCCTCCCCTCCCCCCAGGACAAAAGAGAGTGAGCTCTGCAGAGCGGCGAGCGGCGCGTGGCGGGGTATTACACTGCACACCGAAGTGTGTACTTAGTACACACATATTTGTGTGTACTTGCCATAGTACACACTTATTTGCCGTGTGCTTGCCATAGTACACACTTACAAACCCACAAATATATGTGTGTACCATGGCAAGCACACAGCAAATAAGTGTTTACTATGGCAAGTACACACCTACACATGTGTTCTTACAAGTACACCCCCGGACAAACCGTGTTCCGCTGGGCAGATCCGGGTAAACCCCTCACAGAAATTTACCGGGTCCCTCCGGGTAGTTAATCTGGCCCACCCCGAGGTCTCCTCGGTAGTTGTCCCCCCCCCCCCCCCCCCCCCCCCCTCCGGTCTGCCCCGGAAAACGGTTTGTCTGGGGAAACAAATGTGTGTACCAAGTACACAATTCGGTTTGCAGTGTACATGGTGAGTATGGCGGAGCCTCACAACAAGCAGGCACACTTCACCATCAGGCCACGCAGGGCACCCTTCACCTTCACCTTCACCTCTCCCGCGCATTTTCATATATTTATACCTATGACATGGTGTTCCGCATACTGCTGCTCCGCTGGCTAAACCGATCTATATTTAAAGGCCGCCGCCGCCGTACTGGGACCCCAGACCCTCCGCGCCGCAGCGCCTCCCGACGACAACCTTCTGGGCCGCTTGCAAAGAAAATTCACACGCTAGCTCGCGTGACGTAGTGTGCTTCAGCATGGTTGACTTGTAGAGAGGGAAATTCTCTAAAAAGCACAAAAACACTCAGGACAGATAACTTTGAGAGAGGGAAAGTTCAGAAAATGAGAGAGAGAGAGAGAGAGAGAGAGAGAGAGAGAGAGAGAGAGAGAGAGAGAGAGAGAGAGAGAGAGAGAGAGAGAGAGAGAGAGAGAGAAATTCAGGAAAATTCACTAAAAAAGATAGCAAAATGTGTAAATTCAGAGTTGTTTCCCTCTCGGGATCGACCCACAACACTTCGCTACGTGGTCGTCTAGGTACCATATCCGTCATTATGTAACCTGTCCTTTCCAGCCCCGCGCGTCGCGCCCCGCGCCCCGCCCCGTCACACCCGCCCAGCATCCTCTTTGACGAGACTTCAAAGCTAATCTAGCTAGTCCTCACTGCCGTATCTCCCCCCCCCCCCTCCCCCAACCTGCAGACCCGCGCAACCACAGCCTTCGGCTTCTCTTTCAAATGCGTGGATACGACTAATGTCCTTTTTGAACCGTCGCTAAAGCGCGCGGGAGCGTTCCTTTGGGGCCCGCCCCGCCCCGCCCCGCCCCGCCCCGCCCCGCCCCGCCCCGCCCCGCCCCGCCCCGCCCCGCCCCGCCCCGCCCCACCCAGATTTCTAGCCTCGCGGCGGGTCGGCGCGTCGCGTCACCGTGTTGCGCCTCTCGGGCCGCGGGCGCCGCGGCGCCACCTCAAAGGCGCCGGGCCGTGTCGGGCGAGGCGCGGCGTCATCAAACCAGCTTTGTGCCTCGCGCGCCGAGCAGCGGCTCTCACAGAGCAGGCTGGGCGGAGTGTATCTGCCGTTGTTCCTATGTGCTGCGGCGGGAGAGGTTTTGTGAAGGAATGGAATAGAGAGAGAGATGGGGGGGAGGGGGAGGGAGAAAGAGAGGGAGGGGAGGGGGGAGAAAGAGAGAAAAGAAGAGTGAGTGAGAGACGGGGAGAGAGTGCATATACAGAGTAAAATCGAGCGCGCCTTGCGCACCCCCAAGACTCGCGATTGAAAAAAATAGCTTCCGCGATGTCGATGAAGCGGCGAGGCTGTGACGTCGTGGAACTCATCGCTTTTTCCATATATTCGCGGAGTTCCTTCCGCTCTGCAAATTCATCGCGATATGATTGGCTGACCTGCTGACCTGACACGCTCGCCATTCCAACCTAACGTGCCTTGCCCCGCCCCTCCCCACCCCGCCACCAGGGGCGGTTTTAGGGGGGGAGTGGGGGCATTTGCCCCCCTCGTCGCGTCCTAAAGGCAGCCCTGAACACTGTTATTCAATTACTGTGACGTCACGTTCTTTTTCATGTGAAAAGTGTCACATTATTTAAAATGTAATGTCACATTCTTTTCAACGTGAATCGGCCAGAATTTTCGGGCTTAATTTTATTGTCACATTAAAAGAATATGACATTAATATTAAAAGGAATGTGACAGTTTTCACATGAAAAAGAATGTGACAGTTTTCACATGAAAAAGAATGTGACGTCACAGTAATTGAATAACAGTGAAATGTAGGCAATACGGGGAGCGAAACCCCTGTATGCAGGCAACACACAGCACATCGCCCCTCCCGTCATCTGGACTTAAAACCGCCCCTGCCCGCCACACCCCGCCCTTCGCCTGCCCCGCCTCATCCAAACCGTCCCGCCGGTGGACACTCTGCTCTGCAGGGGGAGCAGCTCCAGCGGGACCGGACCGGAGGCAACCGGAGGACAGGAGCCAGGGGCCTGCTGCTGGGCTGGGCTGGGCTGGCCGGCCGGCACTGCCAGCACCGAAGTGCCAAAGTGGCCCACGTCCCACGTCTTCTGACGGGGCGAGGCAAAACTGAACAAGGAAGGGAGGTACAGAGGGACCGGACCAGCTCTCGCCCCACGCACGTCACGGCTCTGGATGGGGGCGGGGCGGGGCGGGGCCTCGACTGGGGAGCACACGGTTCCCAGCTCTGCCCCGCCCCGCCCCGCCCCGCCCCCGCCGGTCACCTCCGGGACACAATATTGATGGTAAGCGGTTTGTGACAGCAAGCTGAGGGTCGGAAGGGCCTTCCTGCCCCGCCTCACCCCGCCGCCTGCCCTGTGCCCTGGGCACTTCCCTCACAGCGCAGCGCGGCGCGGCGAGGCCCGGTGGTGGGTCCCGGTGAGGCTCAAGCGCCCCCCTGAAGCACCCTCCCCTCTCCCCTTCACCATCACCACGTGCTCTCCTGTCTGGAGCCATTTCTCTCTCTCTCTCTCTCTCTCTCTCTCTCTCTCTCTCTCTCTCTCTCTCCTCCCCCCCTCTGTCTCTCTCTTTCTTTCTCTTTTTCTTCGTTCTTTCCGATTTTGTATTCTCTCTCGGCGCTCCGGCCAGATTCGATCTGATTGACGCTTTGTACTCACACGTTCACTTACACGCGCGGCACGACGCAGGCCGTTATATAGAATCGCCTTCAACAACACAAGCTCGACATGGGGTATTGATTCCGCACGACTATACAGCGCGGCGCGGCGGGCAACGTCCCCCGGGGGGACCAACGGGGACCAAGCGCTCGCCGTCACGCTTCGTCACGCTTCGTCACGCTTCGTCACGCTTCACGCGTCGCGTTCAACCGCCCCGCCCCGCCCCGCCCCGCCGCCTCCATACAATGCGCCGGTCCGGTCAGCACACAGTCTCGCACGCTTCACTCAAATATGGTGGGGAAGTGTGACAGCTACTTAAAAAGGAGTATATTAAAAGAAGAAAATATATTTCATTCGTAAGTGAATGAACGAAATGTCCAGTAAAAAAAAAAATCCCCGACACTGAGCCTTTCACCCTGACTTTCCTGACTTGTGGCCGCACCCTTAGGGTTTCGGGGTTGGAAATATTCCCCGGAAAAATTGGAAATATTTCGGGAATATTTCGGAAATATTTCCGAGGGGTCCGAAATATTGGAAATATTGGAAATATTGAAATTCCTCTGCAAAGGGCATTTGCATGAATATATAGCGTAACTTTGCATTAAAATCGTAATTTGCCGCGTTTGTCGGATGCCCATTGTTTGTGACGGGTCGATTCAAAAACCACTCGGGGGCCGGTGCGGTGAGGGCCGCCGCTGCCGCGGCGCGCCGCCTAACCTTACTTTCACATGTGCGAATATCCGATCCGACGGACGCTTCAAGATGAGAATTTGTTTGTACTTGTAAATTGCAATTAAACGATGTAATTCAGCATAAGTATACGTGTTGAAAGTTCTTCTACGTCATTTCCCCACCCTCTTCATAGAAAAAATTGCGGCTCTTTGCCAAAATACAATAAAAACTACTTTTTTTCAATATTTCCAATTTTTCCGAAATATTTCCGAAATATTCCCGAAATATTTCCAATTTTTATATTTCCGGAAAAATAGAAACCCTACGCACCCTGAACGATAATGAATATTAAGAAAGACGGAATTACATTACTCGAGCTAATTCGCAAAGGAAAATAAATGAAATTGATTAGAGGTCGACGTTAATGCTGCCTGAACGAGATCCGATCAGGCTCTCTTTCTTTATCTAATTGCAGGGGCGGCCGCTCCTCACAGCACCGCGCCTGGGGTTTGGGGGGGGGGGCGGAGCGCTCATTGATCCCCCTCTTTACTAAGACTTGCGGTTAAGACCCTCGCGTAATGAATTTCCAGCGCACCCCCTATCGCGCCCTTCCTCGCCATGCCACGTCATAAGACACTCGCAGAACCTTTGCCTCTTAATAACGCCACTGACAGAGAGATGAGAATAATATGAATTTAATTTACATGGAGTTCCCTGCAATTATCAGAATGTTATTTAAAGATGAATTTAGAGCACAAATTTCCTTATTCCTTTCGAGGTGATCTTTCCTTCCCATTTCCTTTCGGCTAATTGTTTTACTCTCCTTTTTATTCCCCACCATTCTCTTCCAGAAGAGGATGAGGAGGAGGAAGGAGGGAGTTGGAGAAGCAGTAAGGGAAGAGTAATAGCGCCGGGATGCGTTTGGACTGACAGAGCGCGGTATAATTCTGCGCGATATAACGGGCGGGGTGTAAAGGGTTGAGCGGGGCCGTAACAGCAGTTACAGTCTCACTCCACATCTTTTTCACGCCTCGAAGTCAGTGGTAGCCTCGCCCCGCAACAACAGGCCAACAGGCGCGCCTCTCTCGGCGTTATATCATTTGGAGTACCGCGAGCGGGCGGGGCGTGGCGGGGCTTGGCGGGGCGTGGTGGGGCGTGGCGGGGCGTGGTGGGGCGTGGTGGGGCGTGGTGGGGCGTGAGCGAGCCCACTGTGATATAAACTGTTCAACTGACACACAACGGCGTTGCGTAGAACATAGTGTTACACTCTTTTTATTTCCAAGTTGAAAAGCCTATGTATTTCATAAAGGGGAAATGAGTTCAACATTTTAGTGGGTCATATTCTGGTGGCAACAGTTATGGTATGAAATTTACATTCGGCTTTTGTACGAAGTGTCGTAAAGTGTGTCTGATACTTCTCAACGTGTATCAGTTGAACACTTTTGATTAAAGTGCGAGAGAGAAAGAGAGATATGGAGGGGGAGGGGGAGGAGAGAGAGAGAGAGAGAGAGAGAGAGAGAGAGAGAGAGAGAGAGAGAGAGAGAGAGAGAGAGAGAGAGAGAGAGAGAGAGAGAGAGAGAGAGAGAGAGAGAGAGAGAGACTTGCTTCCGGGAGCCTCGCGACGGAAGTTATATGAATTCTTTCCGCTATTTCGCGACCGTCGCCTAAGCCTCTGAAGAAAAGGGCAACAACAGTGCTCTGCGAAATGAAAAAGAGAGAAAACTCGTGGCTTGGCCAGCTGCTTTGGCGGCAGTCCTCGAACTCCTTCTTTGTGTCTGAGGGGGGAAATGAAAAGAACTCCCCGCGCCCTCACTGCTCCCCGGTAAAGGGAGAGCGGGAGGAAGGGTCGAGGAGAGAGAAAGGGAGAGAGAGAGATATAGGGGGAAAACGGGAGTGCTGGAGGGAGAGCCGCAGTGCGGAGAGAAAAGGGGAGGGGGAGAAACAAGCAGGACGGGCTGAGGCTGGGGTGGGGTAAGGGTACACAAATCCATACGGCCCAACTTTCCACCGTGATGCTCTCTGTTCTTCTCCGCCAAGAGTATTTGGAAATAAACCCCTTTGCTTGTTGGCAAGTTGCTGTTTGAGGGAAAAGGTTTCAGGGGGAACGTCGCGTCGGCAGCGGGGCCGGGCCAGCCCGGGCCAGCCTCGGGGCCAGCTGAGCGAGAGGCAACAGGCAGCCACCCACCCCCACCCGCTGTTTGTTCTTACTGTCCGCTCGTTCTCTCTCTCTCTCTTTCTCTCTCTCTCTCTCTCTCTCTCTCTCTCTCTCTCTCTCTCTCTCTCTCTCTCTCCTCTGTACCTGCGCGCCATTCAACGCCAAGGCGAGCCCATTAAACTGAGTGCTGCACGACACAGAGCCGTGCTGGTCCGGGTCTCTGGCTGCGCAGGTCAGCGCATGACAGTAGTAATTCCCTCTCGATAACGTGATAGGTAAACAAGGTAAACAAATTCATTAGCATTTTGCTTCTCGCGGAAGAAACATCTAGTGTCTCAACAGATAAAAAATTGTGTTTAAATGACACAAAATCAAAATTAACCTTGATTTTTTAAGAAGAGTGGGCTTTATTTGGTTTGATAGATAGGTGTAAAATACTCGGAAATTAATGATTCTTTTTGCTCCACCAGCCCGAGCGGCCAGCCGAGCAGCCAGCCGAGCAGCCAGCTGGCCACCACTCACTTCCATACGGGTGGGTTTGAGCCCCACTTCAGCCGGCCCTAGCGCCACGCGCTGCCACGCTACTGCCACCCCGCCCCGCCCCACTCGAGTCGGCGCTGGACAGCGCTATAGCACTTGGTAGCGGTGTGACAAGGGTGTGTGACAGGGCTGGCTATGAGAGAAACGGCGTGTGTGATGGAGCGGCACATTAGTGTGTGCAGCTGGGAAACGGTATGGAGATCTCTGACGCGGGAAAAAAAAATGACACAAGTCATTGTGGCCTGGAATAACCAGACCGTGAATGGAGAACACACTAAATTGTGATGGACATTTTTATTTGTAACTTATAATTTATTTATAGGATTGAAGCACCCTGCTTAGTTTCTGGAGAATGGGGAGCAAATGCTCAGATTTTTGCATTATTCAACGCAAGTTTGAACTAATTTTGGTTCATACTTCTTTATGTCAAAATGCATGACTATTATATGGAAAACAAATTAAAAGTAATTTTAGTGTAAAGGGGAAACTGAAATTTTTATGTAAACAAATCAACCCGTTTTTACACAATTTCTATGATACGCCTATGCCCACGAGCAATGCTATGGAAATGTCTTCACCCACCAGCAAGTCTCTGGCCCTTGAAAGCGCACAAGGGTCTTTCGGCCGTTTGGAATGTGCGAATGTTTTTACACCTTGACCTAAAGAGTATGAGTACACAAGCGCAATCAAACCAGCCCCGCTCCGCCCCGCCCCACCCTGCCCGCACTGACCGACATGACAGGGGAGAATCGACTGTCTGATGTGCCGGTTGGCTGGCGGCAAAAGTAATGGGGAGGTGAGGCGATGGCCTTCTATCCATGCGAACTGCCGAGCCGAGCAGGGCTGAACCGAGCCGAACCGAGCAGCATGTAAACGGGTCGATTCCCTATACGAGACTAACAGACCGTGTTAACACGTCACCGAGGCCAGGAACCAGACAAGACAAAATACTAGGGGAAGTCAAAACTTAAGGCTGAGCCAGAGTTCCCACTTTAGAGCTAATATTTAAAAAAAAAAAAATATTTTTGATTTACCTTTATACTCCCCATTTTAGAGCGCTGCAATTTTATTTTGTTGCTTTTTGTACATTGAAAATTTTTATTAAGTTTGTTTTCAACCATGTTATTAAGATTTCACTTTAAGATCGAGACACAGGTATTTGGCTCCTCAACAATGAAACCCCAACATGGTAGATACCGACACAGTAGATGGGCCTTTTGGAACCGCAGTGTTTTATGACCGAATGGCAAAGATTGAGAATAAGACCAAAATTTAGATTTCACTTTAAAGATCAATAATTGTCAGATGTTGTTACAGTTCTTTTAATTCCAATAACTAGGGATAAGAAGTGTTAAAATACTTGTGACGCCCCCGCGACTTTTTATCCTTTGCCTTTGACATTTTAATGTTACCAGTCCGTGTCCGCAAAGATTTACATTAAAATGTTGCATACCCTCCGGGCTGCAGATTCGGAGGTGGTGCAACTGGACTCGGACTACAGGGCTTCGTAGCTTGAGCTTTGAAGAAAAAGAATAAGGGGCTCAGCCAAAAACTGCTTTCATCCTCACATCACGTTGGACTTTAAACCGCAACTCGTAAACTGCTTCTTAATCGCGACGATAAGGTAAACCTCACGAACTTTATAACTATTTAAACTTAAAGAATTGCTAGCTCAACAGTGCGGAAAAAAGATTTTTCCTTTACAAAGAAAAAAAAAGTGTAAAGAAAATGTACTCTTTGCCTTCGAAAAGGCCATTAGGTTTTAACAGTAACCGGCGCAGGGTTGGGTGAAGGTGAAGTGGCACTTGCGGAGCGGGCCACGGAGCGGCGGGTGGGAAGTGGACGGGACGGGATACGGGCCGCTGCTCGTCTGCGTCGGCTCGGCTCAGCTGCTCGGCTTGGCTCAGCTCGGCTCGGCTCGGCTCGGCTCGGGTGTCCTGTCCCGCGGCGCAAGGGGTTACAGGCAACGAAGGGGTGATCTGAGGTGGGGTCTGGTCGGGTGGGGTCGGGCGTGGCGGGGTGGGGTCGGGCGGGGCGCGGCGGGGTGATAGCAGAGACAGTCCACGTTCGAGGAAGACCTATGCCGGTCAAATCGAAACCACTCGGCCGGTAGGATCCAGTGTTTCAAGCCCAAGAGGATTGAGGAGGGGTGGAGGGGGTCGTGGGGGTGAGAGCGAGGGAAGGACCCGGAGTGGCCCAATTATATCGCCGCGAACGAGGAAGATTGGGAAGATAGAAGAACAAGAAAGGAGGGAAAAGGTGGGGGCGGGTGGGGGCGGGTGGGGGCAGAAGTGAGCCGAATTTTCCTGTGCATCCGTATAAATCCTGTGGAGTACCATACCTGTAAATTCTCACTTCTTTTGTTTTTTTTTCTTTTAAATAATTAAAAAACATCTAGTGCTTTAAAGGTAGGACGTTTCACAAACATGATATCGAAATTTGTCTCACTAACTGATGCGACGAGAGTCACGTGGTTTTTCTTTTTCTTTTTTTTTCCCCCAGTGTACACCACTTTCAGCAGAGTTTTGGCGCTAAGCAGGGGGGATGGGAGCAGCGGGGGAGGCGAGAGGGGCGGGCAGAACCACGGCGAACCGCTGACGCGCTCAACAGCCTCCCTCACGCCCTCACGCGCCGGGCCGGGCCGGGCCGGGCCGGGGTCCACGTGGCGAACGAGGCGTTAGCGGTCGAGAGGGGGAGCCGGAAGCAGTTCTGTGCGTGTTTTATCGGCGTTGCAGGACGGGGCGGGGGGGGGGGGCGCCGCGTAGAGTAGTGTACTCTCTTGGGGAGGAGGGGTGTAGGTAGAGGACGCAGAAAGGGGCACTCAATCCTGCTCATGGCGGGTGTTTCATGCAAAGGACATGCTGGAAGGAGGGCAGGACGCTCTGGCCCGGGCCGGGGGGGGGGAGTCGCGTCTCTCACCCTCCCTGAGCGCGGCAAAGCGGCGCGGCACACAGTACTGCACAGGAGAAACCGGTGGAAGTGTGCGAATGTCGTACTCTTGCGAGTGAGTGAGTGAGTGAGTGAGTGAGTGAGTGAGTGAGTGAGTGAGTGAGTGAGTGAGTGAGTGAGTGAGTGAGTGAGTGAGTGAGTGAGTGTAGTCATTTCCATTCGCATCCACCACACTCACTTGGAGAGACAAGTTACATTTAGTGTGGACGCTGGTTTCCATTCATGCTGAACCATCCAGTAGAGACTAAAAGTGCAAATTTTTGATAAAATTGTGGAAAGTGGGGAGCAATGACTTTTTAACTTTTAATCGCCAAGTCCTACTGCGAGGCGCCAGTGCAGTCCGTATGGCATGGCACGATGCGGGGACTCCACGAGGCGTCTCACTGCGCGCATTCCAGTCCCGAGCCGAGTCCCCGCCGGAATGCCTTCAACACCCAACGTTTCTCCAGGGCGGGGCGGGGCGGGGCGGGGAGGGGTGAGGCTGGGCGACCGCACTTCCCGCTCTCGCTGAGAGATTGTCCCACCGCGCGTGTGAGCTGCACCGACTTTCTACAGAAATAATGTTTTTCGCTTTTCTTTTAAATTTTCCCTTTTCCTTTCTATTCAAAGTATGCTCTGCCTGAAAGAAAGTGAAAGAACAAAACGTTTCTCTGTTCTCTCTGGCGCAGTAGAATTTCAGAAATAAGGACCGCACCATCGCAAGTAGTTCTCCCCGCAACATAAACCTGCGCAATTCTACCGAGCACCGAGCACATTACTGTAACGCTTGAATTCCACGGCGATACCAAGGGGGAAACAACTTTAAATTTGCTGTGCATCACCTTTACAAAGCTAATATTTTAAAATTTATTCCGAAGAAAAGAGATGGAGTAATTTAAACCATTGCCCTAAAACACGGAATCTAGACACTTTGAAAAAAACAACAACATTGGAAATTCAACAAAAACTCTATACACCAATTCTGATATCTCTACATGACAAAACACACACAATTTTACAGGTTGCTGAGCCTTCTGCGTGAACTCTTTTAATACTACGAAAAGTTAAATACGCACTGAGAATCCGAAGTGTGATAATGTCACAATGTCGCAATCACTTCACACTGAATTTTAAAAAAAAGTTGAATATATTAAGACAAAACAAAGCACACTTGTAAAAAAAAACATTGAAATTAAAAGATGAAATTCTTTGACTGATGTAAATTTTATGAAAATCACTTAGGCCAGACAGGGGCAGTATAAAACACCTGACTAACGTTTCGTCTTCGTCTGATTTTAAAAGGCAAATGCCACAAATGCGTTGCCATAAAGAAAATTAAACGAATGCATGGAAAATTCACACATCTCGCAAGAGTGCGAGATCCCCTACGGGACACGAAAAAGAAAAACTTTCGTCCCGGTTTTCAAGGGTGTAGGGTTTCCGAATGGAAAAAAAGTCGTTGAAATGTCTTGGCTTTTCTAAAACTCATTCGAAACTTCGACGTAGGTTTTTTTTTCTTTCTTAAAAAAAAATAAAAAACTTTGGGCCGCGCAGTACTCACCTGGTATAGGATGAACCAGCGCTGCTGCCACTTGCCCGAGTCGCCGGCCCGCTTGTGCAGGTAGCCGGAGAGCGAGTTGTCGACCTGGGCGCGGTCGGACAGCATGACCAGCTGCGCGTCGTTGACGCGCACGCTGCGCTGCATCTTGGGGCTGAGCATGGCGGCGCGGGGGAGCTGGCGCGGCTGGCGCGGCTGGCGCGGCGCGGGGAGGTGCTGCTAGCGCGCCAGCGCGCCCCTGGCGGCGGCCGGCGGCGGGGGCAGGGGCGCGGCCTGCTCGGGGGCGGCCGGGGCGGCCGGGGCGGCGGCGGCTGGGGCTGAGGCGGCTGCTGCTGCTGCTGGGGCGGGGGCGGGGTACCGGCGGGCGGCCGCCTCGCGCGCGGCCTGCGACCACACGCACACGCAGTGCAGCCACGAGGGGCTCCTGCGCAAAGCAAATAAAGAAAACGGCTTCAAACCAACCGAAAACGTGTTCACCGTCAAAACTGGATCAGACAATTTTCTTTTTCATTTTTTCCCCCAAGTCGATTTGAGAAATAAGAAAAAAAAATACAAGAGTAAATCACGGCAAGAATAAGTGTTTTTCGGCTTGCGCATGAAATAAGGACTTTGCCACATTATTTAAGGTTGACATTTTGAGCTCAATAAATCTTTCTCCAAGTTTTTGCTGCTACCCTGCTCGCTCGAGGTTTCGGTTCTCAGTCCACAAGCAGTGGGACGGGAGGAGCTGTAAAGTATGAAGCTGCAAGCAGAAGCTGAAGGCTTTGGGGGAAAAAAGGGGGAAAAAAGGAGGCGGGACGAGGACGTGGCAAAGTTGGCTGACCAGTGCGCCTCGCCACTCCGTCTCCACTCCCTCTTAGCGAGTAGTTGAGGCTCATCAAGCAAAACCACCGCAGTTTATGAAGTTTCGCGTGATTCCCAACTCCAACAGAGGCAGGCGGGCGAGCGCGGACGCGCCGCGGCCCGGGGTGGGGCGGCGACAGGGGAAAGAGGAGGGATAGGATTTCAAGGGGGTGGCGCTCAACCCTCTTGACGTCACTGAGCGAGCACCAAAACATGAGGACCAGCGCACGGCTGGGCTGGGCTGGGCCGGATCCCCCCCCCCACTCCCCCCTCTCCCCCTCCCTCTATCTCTCTGTACCATATTTTCACGTCTGTTCGAGGCGCCCTCCCCCTTTATTATTTTACGTTAACTATTTTATTCATCCCGCCTGGCCGGGGGGCGCGTTGCGTGGCGTGGCGCGGCGGGGCGATGGAGGGGCACGTGGGGTGGGGTGGGGTGAGGTGGGGTGGGGTGGGCGGGGTGGGGTGGCCCCCCCGAGGCAAGGAGCTACCCTCTGCGCGATCCCGCGTTTGCTTATACGTCATGTTGAAATATCGCCTCGTTATCGCACCCGCTTCAGTCCGGTCCAGCCCGCGTGATCAACACACGCCGCGGGACAAGAAATGAGTCGTGGGGAAAAAAATAAAAGGTAAAAAGAAAAAAAGGAGAGAAAGTCCAGCTGGTTCGGAAAGGAAAGAAGACGTTACGAATGTGTTTTTTATTTCTGTTTGCGTAAATAGAGAGAGACGTCGGTGCCAGGATGGAATGCTATTTATTTTCTTGCCGTTAAACGGTAGACGTGGCCTTCAGATGAGGAGGGAGCGGCCTGGACCGTGTAAATAAAACGAGAGCTATGCTGGAGCGGCAGTTTTGATACGGTGCGAAGACAAACTGTCTTTCGGAGTCTCATATTGCCCGCAACACGAAAAGTTTTGAAAGGCTTCGCACAGTAACGAAATAACTTTTCATCATCAATTAGTTTCCCCTGTGCACTATTTCTATCAACGGGCGACTCTTCCCTTAACTGTGGTTCCGCGATCAACAGGTTCATGATCTTTTTTCAGTAAATTTTCACTTTTGTATTTTTCCAGTATTAAGCTAATTTGTTAACAGACGCGATGGGAAAACTGCCTGCACTTCTGTCGTTCTTTTAATATATCGGGTACACAAACCCACTTTTAGATCGCATGATACTGTGGGGGTTTGTCTCCTCCAGCTACCTTCCAACCTCCTCATTCCTCTGGACTATACGTATACATCTAGCGGTCGCTCGCTAAATATTGTTTCGTGGAGCACCTCCTGAACACTAAAATACGCTTGAACCCGGAGTTTTAGTAAATATAAATAGGAACAGTATTCGTGCGGGTTTGCTTACCCTCCCCTCGGGTAGGTCAGGTGGACTCACAATGGCGTTTCGTGTTTTCTGAAACGCTCCGGGTACACGAGGAATGGGAATAAGATTCATTGCGGAAAGCCGCACGGGTCCTCATCCTCCGCAGGCAGGCAGCTGTAGGCAGGCTTGCCCAGGCCAGGAGAGAGCGAGCCGCGAGGCAGAGCCAAGGGTCTACCAATTTTGAAAAATCGCGTACGAGGATCACAATCAGTCACGATTACGGTGATTATCAATGATTATTTGAGTTTATCTTTAACAGATTTACTGATTATTGGTCAATAATCACGCAACTTTTGGTCAAATTTGATAATATTTCACTTTGTCAATATTTTGAAATTTGACATGATTTCGGATTATAAAGAATCATATAGAGGGGTGTACGAGGATTATAGAAGTGGCAGACCCTTGGGCAGAGCCTCAGTGTCCTCCATGGTCTTCCCCGTGCGGCCCTGTAGGGTGATTCGGGACACTGGTTTCGTCGCTCCTTCCTTGTTGCACTCATTGGGTACGGCCTTAAGGAGAAAGAGAGAGGGAACTACAAAACGGTGTTCGGATTCGCCTTGCTACCCCACCCCACCCGCCCGCGCGGGAAGGCAGATTCCCATGTCTATGTCTCCTGCGACGAAGAGAAAGAGACCATCACCGACGATTCGTTGCCAAAAAAGGGCATGAAAATGATAGAGAAACGACCCCCCACCCCCCTCCGGTCCGGGTCATTTTACTTTCCCCTTGCTTGCCCCCTTTTCAGGCTGATTGCTATATCTGAAAGTTGCCGCTCGGCTCCGTCCCGCGGGAAAAAGACTGCTGCTTTCAGCAGAAGTTTTGCGGCTCGGCCTTCTCCCGATAAGGACTCGTCTAATTAAATTAATCCCTGAGAAAATTTTTCCCTTTGCTTATAAGTTAGTGTATCAATTTTACGGCATCGTGTCAGGCATTGCTGGGAGAGTATGGAATGGCATGACAATGACGACTGGACGGCGCGGCAGAGGCTCTGAGGGGAGGAATGAAAGTTGTGCTCGTTGCATAAGTAAAAAGAGGAAGAAGAGATGAAATGGCTAGTTACTGTAGAGAGAATCTGTCCAATGGTGTGCTTCAGGTGCGCAAGTGGAAATCAAAACGTATATATGAAGAGTGAAGGAAAAAGTTTGGATGAAATAGGCAGAAGAAAAGTAAGCATCCGGAATAGAACTTTAATAATTTTTTTTTCTTTCTCAACATCTACTGGAAGGAAAAAAGTATGAGTGATGCACATAACACACGAGGAGGCATGGCAAAGAAGAGCGTATAGCCGATAAGCACAAAATCAAACTCGGAAAGAAACGCGACTCGCCTCGCACGTCTGATCAAAATGGCGGGGCGTCATCTTAAAATTTTTAAATTTTGTCTCTACTGTTTTGAAACAAGTGTGCGAGCGATACGTCTATGATGACCGACTTGGTCCTCAAGGCGGCCTGCCGCAGCCGTCTGATTCAGATGATCACCGCTCTCGTGACTCCGTCTTTGTCGCTCTTGAGGGGCCTTGCCATCCTCCACCTAGTGCACCACCATAGATGTATGAAAAGGACGGAGGCTCGCAAGCGATCCTCTGAATCAGACGTACGGTAAAAACAATGTCTGAATTTTTTTATTTATTTTTTTAAAATATGGAGGAGAATCGGAAAACTTTGATGGACCATCTGATTTTGAGAAAAACTCCTCAGATTTTGAGTAAGTTTCAGCTTTTTTTTTAATTTACGGAAATTTCCTATTTTTTTTAGAGGACTTCCTCGAAATTTGAGGAGTTTTCCTCAAAATCACGGGGTGCCTCAAAGCTTTCCCCTTCCCCTCAAAATATCAGACATAATATCCCCGTGCTAGCAGAACGGCGGACGGGGCCGGGCCGCCTCGCCCTGGACCGGCGCGGCCCCAACTGTTGCGCTACTCACTGGAAGGACACGGCAGGGGCGTCCCTGTAGAAGCACATGTCGACAGGCGCGGGGCTGGCGGGCGAGCTACCGGGCCATGCCTGCGCTGTGTGGCGACCCTGCCCGCGGCAGGCGGCAGGCGCCCTGCTGCCGCAGCCCTGCTGGCCCTGCTGGCCCTGCTGGCCCTGCTGGCCCTGCTGGCCCTGCTGGCCCTGCTGGCCCGCGCGGCGGCCTGGGGCTGGGGCCCCTCCGCCTCTCCTCTCCTCTCTCCGCTGGGCTGAGACAACCACCTGCTACCAGCGCGCTGGCATGACTGAGAGAGAGTCGCGCCCCCCGGCCCGGCCCGGCCCGGTCCCGGCCAGCCAGCGAGCGCCAAGGCTGGCGCCCCCCACCACCGCTCACAGCGCTGGAGCGGGGAGGGGTGGCGGGCGGAGAGAGAGAGAGCGAGAGAGAGAGAGAGGGTTAGAGGGGAGGAAAAGCGAACATGCGATACAACCGCACAGCGCAGCTGCCGTGCCGCGTACCACACCGGGTAGATAGTGAGGGGGTGGCTAAGCTGACTGGGCCGGCCGCACCGAAGGGAGGATCACTTATATACAAAATGTCTGCAATAATTTTTTTTTGGACTTTTGAATTATTTTGATTTATTTGATTTTTTAAATATTATTCTTTTAATTTTTCTTTTAATTTTCCAAGGAAAATCTCTTTTAGATAAATCTTGATCTTCAGCCGCAATTTCTAAAGTTTTCGATTTTATTTCTTCTCAAAAATATTGTAAATTCAGTTGACCTACCCAATAAAAATATTGAATAGAAATACTGTACAATACCTCAAATTAATTTAAAAGAGTATTTTAAAACGGAAATTTTAAAAATAAGAAAAATTGGTAGGCCCCTACCTAACTCGCAGCCTGCGAGCCCTGCCTGCTTTAACTTCGGAGTTCTGATGGAATCCGGTGTGTTCCAGGCGACCGCCACCCTGCGGGCACGAGAAGTCCTCTCCGGAGAGAGTCCCCGCCCCCGCTTAAGGCTGGCGGCCTTAACAACTAGGCCGCTTTACCGGTCAGTGGGAATCAGAGGCAAGGCAGGACAACAGAGGGGGAGAAGAGCAGAACGAGAAGTTTTTGTGGAAGAGTAAGCGTACGGCTGGTTAGTCCTGTACTGACCCGCTCCCGCACAGGTCATGGAAAAGCTGTTTACTGAGGAGCCAGATTCATAGGCCTTATTTCCCCTCGAGGAACCACCCCCCGTGGCATGGGACGGAACTTCCTGACAACTCGCTTTCGCTAGCAGTGAAGAACCTACCTGGGTATTGAACCCAGGCCCCAAATGCCGAATCTTATGACGTCCCGCGGCTTTCGTGGTATTTAAAACACTAGACCGTCGGCGATTCCACGAGGGAGCTCCGTTGAGATGGGGGGTTTGAATTCCACTACAAGATGCTGTCCTCGGAAGAAATTCTATTCTATGGCAAGATTCGATCCCGGGTTTCGCAGCTCCCAGGAGAACGCTATGCCGCCGGTACGGCTACAACGCCACGGTACAATTACAAATAAGTGGCTGCCCACTACGGGTGACGCTACGAAGAGCCGTAGTCGCCGACGAACCTGTACCGATGGCGTCATCATTACGCCTGCTCTTCCTTGCGAGGACATAGCCCGGCCGCGTGGCGACATTGGTATTCGCATCGACACCGTTAATAGCACTGGGTGGACAGAGGTTCGAATACTGATCACAATATTCTTTTTTCTTCAATTAGTTTTGTCTCTCTTTGCAGTTGCCCGTGGCACAAGGATAGAGCATAAAAAGAAAAAGTACGTAAAAAAATTAAGTCAAAACAAATCCGCTCCGTAGCCAGCACAGTCAGCGCATCCCAGTGAGCGGAGGCTGGAGACGGTGAACCGTGAGCCTAGCGCTGTGTGTGTGTGTGTGTGTGTGTGTGTGTGTGTGTGCGCGCGCGTGCGTGCGCGGGGGTGTGCGTGGGCGGGGATGTTATTGTTATCGGAAATCTGGGGGAACTCTCTCGCGCGGCAGGAAGGAAGCGGGGAGGAGAGAGAGAAAACCAGGATAGAAAGGATTGGGGGAATGGCATTAGGACGGGGAAAAGGGTGAGGGAGGGGGCTGGTTGAGAGTGGAGGGTGGGAGTGATTCGTCCATTAGCGACCAGGGAGGATCAGTCTGCGTCAGTTCGAAACGGGGGAGAGACGAGAGGCGGAGGGGGGGGGGAGCGGGCGCACGGCAGGGCCGCCGAGGGATCCCGCCTCTCTTAAGAGTAATGGGGCGACTGATGCCACGGGAATATGAAACTGTCAGGAGGGAGGAGAGTGCGTATATAATCGAGATATCACGATGATTAAGAAACATACGAAATTAAAACGGAGAGCAGTGGGAATTGCGAACTCATCTCAAAGATAAGCAGCTGCGGGCCGGGGGCCACGACACGTTCGAGAGAGAAGGTGATTTCTCAGAGGCAAAAAGAGAAAGAAGTGGCGGGGCCGGGGCGAGGGGTGAAGGCGGGGGGGGGGGAAGGGGACGGGGGGACGGGGGAAACGGGGCTGACCACATCGCGCAGATGAGAAATGGAAGCTGAGCGGACAAGCTCAGGAGGGATAAAGAATAAGGAACAAGAGAGGGAACAATTGTGGGGGGGCGAAGAGGAAGAGGAGGTGGAGAGACCAGGAAACAGAAGGATGGGCACGAAGAGAATGGAAGAGCAGGAGGGAGAAGGTGGGAGAAAGGAGAGAGGGAGAGGAAGAGAGACGAGGATGATGAGCGCGACTTGAATGGCACTGGTGTGTACGAGGTTCTCCAGCTACTGGAGAAACCGAGTGGAAACAATCCGCTGCCCCTCACTCCTTATGGCTCTCTCGAATCCCACGGGGAGCACGACTGTTAGTTTCTGTTCTTTACCACCACACATTAGTCTGGGGTTGTGTCGAAGGTGCTCACTGCTCACCCCTACTTCGTCCTCAACCCGCCCTCTCTGTGGCAGGATGCCTACTCTCCCGCTCTGCCCGTCATGAACATGCGCGGATCCAGCGCCAGGCCTTTTGCATGACTCCTCGATAGCCGCCTGAAAGGTAGGCAAAAAGTACTACTTTGCCAAGGCTGGCTCTGGATCCGCCACTGGTCATGAACCTCCCCTCCTCTACGCCCCTCCGAACCCGCCCGGCCCGGAGCGCTGCTGGCGCGGGGTCGGCTCGGCTCGGAACGTGACAACGACGGCTAAATTGCCAACAAATTTTTATGAGTGCCGCGCACTGAAGGATATTACACCAGCAGTAGACTGTGTTACAAAAGTGGGGTGACCAGGAGCAGGGTGGTGTGAAACGCAAAGGCATATATGTCGATTCTTTCCGCTGGTGTGCAGGTCACTCACTGAGGACGATCGAAGTCACTGTTAAAAATTTATTGTGATTTCCCAGCACTTCCTCCACTGTGAAAAATACTCGTAAGGGTTGCGGGAAAATTTTCCATGATAAAAGTCGTAAAATTACAATTTGAAATTGTAAATTTACAAGCACTCCCTATCGACTTGGAATTGACTGACAAGCAAAAATGGGCTGTCGTAAATTTACGACATATTTTGTAAATCAAAATTACAAAAAAATGTCGTAAGTTTACGAGGATAATTTTCACAGTGTCGATACGGAAGGTTGTGAAATCCGAACGCTTCTCTGTAATCAGAAAAGGACCCCTTGCTGCCTCAAAGTGAAATATTTATTCGGCCAGTCGACCAAATTTTTGAAGCCAAATACAGAGGACAGTTGGAATTTCCTGAAGAGTTGTGATTAAAATACAGAGGACAGTTGTAATTTCCCGAAGAGTTCTGGTTGAAATACAGAGGACTGTTGTAATCTTAATTTAACGAAGAGTTCTGGCAACTTTTTTCACAACAGAGGTGCTGTGAATTTCCAACATTTTTTAAACAGTGTTACCAGCCCGCCAGCTCGCGGATAACTAAATACAATTACATTTTTAAAATAAAATTCCAAATCTAAAAATAACGTTGTAAATATGCACAAAATATTACAAATGCATAAAATCCGACTGTAAAAAAAAAAAATAGCATTTGCGAAATATAAAAGAAAAGTAGACAAGAGAAGTGGGGCGGTGTAACGCCTGGCTGGGCGTAGAGGTGCGGAGTAAGCGGCGTGGCTGCGGCGAGCGAGGCTCCTGCTCTCACCAGCACGCCCAGCGCCTCCGCAGGGCCGCGCCGGGCCGGGCCGGTGCACGAGAGGAGAAAAGTTTTCGGGTCTCGCTTGTACCTTTCCCCTCCACTCCCGCTTCTCGTCCCCTGCCTGGCCTGACTTGCTAGTTTAGCCTAAATATATGCCTCTCGGCAACGCGTCTCAACTTGAGCAGCAGCCCACCCCGCGCCCCGCGCCGCGCAACGTCGAGACCAGACTAATTCCTCCCCGGTGAGGAGAAGAGGCCGGGAGAGCCGTCGACGCGGCGGAAAAAGATGCGCGCCTCTTCAGACAACGAGGATTTTGCGAGACAAGAATTGAAAGTCGCACACACACAGCGACGATGCGAAGGATGGAATCGTCGTGTTCAGCCTCTTCTCAGCACTGAAAGTGTAAAGTTAGGCGCGCGGCCACTCACGCGTGAGTGAGCGTGAGCGCGAGGAGTTTTCTTTCACAGCCGTGTTTATTTCCTCTGGTTTGAGATACGCTTACAGCAAGCCGATTTTTATGCGTTCTCCTTTTGTAAGACATCCAAAGAATCCACTCACGCGTGAGTGGCCGAGAGCGCTTAACTTTTTATAAGATCGGGCTGATTTTCAGTTTCGGACTCAAGGGCGGACCTCACCCCCTGGGAGACAGGCAATTTTGATCTCCTTTTGGGCTATTGGGGCCAACTTGGCAGAGGCGGATCCAGCCCGGGCCGAAGTGAAGCGTGTTGCCTAGTTTCAGGGGCATCCGATTGCAAGAAACAAATCTCGATTAAATGTGGAAAGAAAAAAAAACACGATTAAATATTGAATTTTTAAATTTTTTGCAAACAAATCACAGTGTTGGTTAGTTGGTTATTGGTAAAACACAAAGAATACGGTGCAGCGAAAGGGGAATAGAAGCTTTTTTAAAATAATTGACCTTACCCTTCCAACGAAATTTTCATATATGGTATAGTTAAGCTACAAGAACTGCTTCAAGGCCGCTTTTAAAGTGCCTTAAGTCCGTACAACAGTCACTTTTGCAAAGTTGATCGCATGGTCATAACAACTTGGCAAGGAAAATGATTGTCGAGAGTCCCGATAAAAGTGCGGGAAAAAAACTATTAAGGTGTTGCCATCGAGTACTTCTCCTCCTTTTGAGTGGAAACGGCGCCGACAGGGGAACAAAAGTGGGTGCGGAACAAAAGGGACACCTGCCACCTGCAGGGTGGTTGCGAACGGCCGTGCTCCTCCCTTGCGGCCGTGCCCCGTGAGTGCGACAAGGACAGAGACAAAACCACTGTGCAGAATTACCCTACTGAGACTGGGTGTCGCCTCGGCGCGGCGCTCCTCGACGCCTTTGCTCCGGGTCTGCGAAGGGCGGGGCGGGGCGGTGTCGGGCGGGGCAGGGCCGGGGGGCCGGGCTTGGGGCCGAGCTGGGGGCGGGAGACTCTTTTCTCTTGGCTGGGTCCTCGGCCACCACCAGGCACGGCCCGTATCGCCGCCCACCCCTCCGCGCCCCAGCACCAGACCAGCCTACCTTGCGGCATTCTATTGAAATAACTTGCATGCCCCTCTGCCACTTCCCTGCCCGCCTCATCAACCCCCACCTCACCTCACCTCACCCCGCCCCGCGACTCCACCGCCTCCCGGAGCGCACGGTGGTAGCGAAGGAGATGAAGGGGTGGGCGGGGCGGGCGTAGGGGGGGGGGGGGGGTTTGGGGGGAGGGGGACAACCCACTGACCCCCGCGCCGCCCCCGCCGCCCTGCGCCCCAGCGCGACAGGTACGGCGGAGAAGGTCACTCTCGCCCTCGCTCCCCCCCCCCCCCTCACCACCGGGGGGGCTGTCATGGTAACGGCACGATCTGAGTGTGTCACGCTGCGAGTGGCGAGGCGGGGAGCGGAGGGAGAGGGGGGAGGGGTCAGGGGCGCAGACCGCCGCCGCTGGCCTGGCAGGGTGGCACGGCGGCAGGCCTGGCGGCGCGCCGCTATCTATTTATGGCCACTGGCCACTCACTGATTGGTTATACTTCTTCCAGCGATGCGCGCAGAAACAACGACGGCCCTTTTCACAGCCGCCGCGCGGTGAGCAGGAGGGAGGATAAAAGCGGCTGTGAAATGTGAAAGGGTCCGTAGGGGAGAGCGGCACGGCATCCCGGCCGGTGCCGTGTCCGCCCTGCCGGGCTCACCGGGCGGGGCGCATTGCAGCGGCCGGGGCGCACGGCGGGGGGGACTGGGACTCCAACCTGCCGACTGATTCAGAAGATCGCTCTCATCCCTCCGTCCTTGTTGCACCTTCAGCGGTGCCCTATGCTGGCCATGGTAGTGCTCCATGAGTGCGACGAGGACAGAGGTATGAAAGCGATCTTCGGAATCGCTCGGCAGATAAACGGCAGTGTGGAGGCAGTGCAGGGGCCGGGCCGGGCCGGTCCTACCCCAGAGGGACGGCCGCCGGGGTGGTTGGGTTTCCTATGCCGGCCTCTATACGTCAACCCTGTCGCCAGGAAGCTGCCCTGCCCTATCCCCCCCCCCCCCCCACGCCGACCGGACGCTGCTCTCGGCGCTGCTAGCCCGGAATGGTCTCAGCAGGAAGCGGCAGGAGTGTTGAGGTGGTAGGGGGGAGGGGGGGGGCGTCCCCAGGTGCAGCTAGAGTGCGGAGCAGGCGGGCGCGGCGCAGAGTGGCGGGGCCGACACGGGTTCTAGCTTTATTTATGAGTGGTCCCTCCCTTCCATTCCACCGTCCGCTTTCCGACGCTCACTCCGGTCCCTCGCGCCCATACTTATCGTTACCTTACCCCTCACCTCCCATACAAAAAACCCTAACCTCCACTAGCCTCTACTCCCCACGAAGGGCGGCGAAGCAGGCTGCTGCACACCCAGAAAACAGAAATTCTCGGACCGATCGTCTGATGCGTGATCTCCCACAGGGCATGAGCAAGGAGTGAAGAACAACACGGCCGGTGGGGATTCGCCGCTCGGACAAAAGTTATTGAATATTTAAGATGATCGCAGGGGGGGAAAAGATGATCACAGGGGGATAAGATAATAGCAAGGGGAGAGGATATTCGCATTGGTACAAGATAGTCGCAAAGGGATAGGATGAACGCATAGGGTTAAGATGATCGCAAGTGAACACACTGTATGAAGGTGAAGATGATCGCAGGAGGATAAGATGATTGCATGGGCATAAAATAATCGCAAAGGGAGAAGCTTATTGCAGGGGGATAGGAAAATCGCAGAGGGATAGTATGATAGCAAGGGGGATAGGATGATTGCATGGGAATGAAATAATCGCAATGGGATAAGCTGATCGCAAGGTGATATGGGATGATCCACACTCTCAGCCCACTAATGACTTTTTCTTTCGTAGACGACTAAAAATTTTAAACTTTGGAAAATATTTAGTAATTTCTAAGTATTTCTTACAAATTCTTAAGCATTTTACGAACTTTTTTCTAAGTAATTAAATAGTTAATATTATTGGTAATTGCTAAATAAATAACTAAGAAATTGTGCTTATTACTTAGTAATTTCCTAAGTATTACTGCTGCACAAAATTTGCAGTGGTTATTACAAAATGTACGTAAGTGGGCTGAGAGTGCAATGGGGATAAGGCAATAGCAAAGGGATAAGATGATGGCAGGGAGAAAAGATGATCACAGAGGGATAATATGATATCGCAGACGGATTAGATGATCGCAGGGGGATAAGATGATCGCAGAGAGATAAGATAATAGTAGAGGGATAGAATTATCGCAAAGGGGTAAGCTGATCGCAGAGGGAAAATATGATCTCAGAGGGGTAGGTTAATCGCAGGGGGATAAGAAGATGATCGGAGGGAAATAAAATGATCGCTGAGGGGAAAAGATGAGAAGATGATCGCGTGAGAATAAAATATATAAGATGATCGCAGGGGAAAAGGATATTTGTATGGGGATAAGGTAATCGTAAAGGGATAAGATGATCGCAGGAGGATAGGATGATCTCATGGATGCAACAGCGGGGGGATACGCAACGCAGCGGGGGGCGGCACGGCGGGGGGCGCAGCGGGGGGCGAGGTGGGGGGCGCAGTGAGGGGGGCAGCGGCGGGCGGCGCCATAGCCTCGCTAAAGACGTGAATAGTGGTTCGCTTCGCTGCGCCATGTCCATTGTGTTCAGAGAGGGGTAGAGCGTGAGAGAGAAGGAGAGAGACAGAGGAGAGAAGGGAGAGAGAGAGAGAGAGGGAGATGAGCGCAGAGCTGGCTCTCTCAGGCAGGCCATGTGGAGAGGAAGCACTCGCAGGCCTGCTTGCTTGATTACCTTGCAGGGCAGCGCTGGACGAGCTCGGTGAGGGGCGGCACGGCGCGGCCAAGGAACCGTACCCTCCTGCCCCCTTCGTCTACCCGCCCACCCTTTCACCGCCCCCTGCGCCCACGCACCCACCGCCTCCCACCACCCCGGGCTAGGTCGGGGGTGGCAGGGGGTGGCGGGGGATGGTGGTGTTGGTCCACGGGCCGAGGGGGAGGCAGTGCGTGGCCGCGGCCTGGAGAGAACCTTGACCTGTTTGTAGGCGGCAGAGGAGAAGCGGGGGGAGGGGGGGGGGTGGAGGTTATCCCAGGCAGGCTGGCGGGCCCAGTGCGGGAGGGCCCCAGCCGCCCCAGCCCAGCAGGCAGAGCGGGAAGAGCCGGGCCGGCGGAGCGCAAGAGACAGAGAATCGCCTTGCGGGAGCGGGTCGTAGGCTCGGCTTGGGGTGGTGCCGGGGAGGGCGCGGGCCGGGGGTGGGCCGGGGCCGGGGGCGGGTCGGGGGGAGGCAGCGCTGAGCAGGGCCGCCGGGGCTACAGGTGCGCCCGTGAGCTGTGCCACGGTCACGGGGAGGTTGGGGTGGCGGCAAGTGGCGTGGCGTGGCGTGGCGTGGCGTGGCGTGGCGTGGCGTGGTGCGGCGTGGTGGGGCCGACGAGCAGCAGGTCGGTAAGGAGGCACGGCTGGTTGGCCACGAGGGCGACGCTATACGGCTCTGGTGTAACATCTTGAGGACCATAGCGAGCGCTCTGCGCTCTACCGCCAGAGAGACACGGCGCGGCAGGGCGGGGCGGGGGAGAGGCGGGGCGAGGCTGGGCGAGGCGGGGCATGCTGCTGCTGCTGCTGCTGGGGCCGCCTGGGACGTAAGGAACGAGGGGAGAGGAGTGTAAGTCAAGCGGTCTCCGGGACAGGCGCGCCGCAGGCCGGGGCAGGGCCTTTAGAGCCTTTCGGGAGTGGTAGTAAATTTAGTTCCGTAACACGAGGTACGGGTAATTTGACACAATACTTAAGAGCAGCTACATTTGTTCTTACGCCTGCTTCCACCACTGCCACGTTTCATTTTTCAAAGCGTCTTGTACTCAGTATAGTATCGAGAGGTAAGCCACTTCGACTTTTACGTACATGGGTTTTATTCCAATATAACTCATTAAAATGTGTGGAATGAATTCTGTATGGAATATTTTTCGAAGTGTTGGCTCTAATATTTTGGAACATTTGGAAGAGACGGAATGTTACTTTGTTAAATAGATTTTTTTTGTATTTTTAAAGATGGAATATTTGGATTCTTTGCAATTGAAATATCCGATGTGCACTTGGAATAGTCGACGTGGTCCACCCCTCGGCGCCGAGGCGGGTACGGGCATGAATCGTTATGCTGGGCGTCCTGAAGCGGCGCCATGGAGGACCGCGATCAGCAGTTTTCGGATGTATAAAAAATGCACCACCTTATTCTGTCCTGGTGATTTCCCCACAATCCGAAAAAGCGCTGTCCGACCTGAATTTTGACCGACCTTGTTCGGACAAGTAAATTGAAAAAGGAACATGTATCATGGACGACCAGGCCCAAAATTTTACCTTTTCTGGAGTGAAGTTTAATATTTGACAAGGCTAGACCTACCGAACTCCTTGAGATGAGGGGCCTCTGCATTGCAAAGTCTTAGAGATGTGCGAATCAGGTATTTTCCCCTCGAATCGAATCGAATCACCGAAAAAAATCCTCGAATCGAGTCGAACCATCTACATTTACGACATTCAGTCACCACAATCAGTCACATTCACGACATTTTACCATCGACATTTATGACATTCAGTCACCACATTCAGTCACATTCACGACATTCACGTGCACGACATTCACAGTCACGACATTCACCATCCTCATTCACGACCTTCACAGTCACGACATTCACCATTCACAGTCACGACATTCACAGTCACGACATTCACCATCCACATTCACGACATTCTTAGTCACGACATTCACAGTCACGACATTCACAGTCACGACATTCACAGTCACGACATTCACAGTCACGACATTCACAGTCACAACATTCACAGTCACGACATTCACAGTCACGACATTCACAGTCACGACATTCACAGTCACGACATTCACAGTCACGACACTCACAGTCACGACATTCACAGTCACGACATTCACAGTCACGACATTCACAGTCACGACATTCACAGTCATGACATTCATAGTCACGGCATTCACAGTCACGACATTCACAGTCACGACATTCACAATCACGACATTCACAGTCACTACATTCACAGTCACGACATTCACAGTCACGACATTCACAGTCACGACATTCACAGTCACGACATTCACAGTCACGACATTCACAGTCACGACATTCACGGTCACGACATTCACAGTCACGACATTCATAGTCACGAAATTCACAGTCACGACATTCACAGTCACGACATTCACAGTCACGACATTCACAGTCACGACATTCACAGTCAGGACATTCACAGTCACGACATTTCACAGTCACGACATTCACAGTCACGACATTCACAGTCACGACATTCACAGTCACGACATTCACAGTCACGACATTCATAGTCACGAAATTCACAGTCACGACATTCACAGTCGCGACATTCACAGTCACGACATTCATAGTCACGGCATTCACAGTCACGACATTCACAGTCACGACATTCACAGTCACGACATTCATAGTCACGGCATTCACAGTCACGACATTCACAGTCACGACATTCACAGTCACGACATTCACAGTCACGACATTCACAGTCACGACATTCACAGTCACGACATTCACAGTCACGACATTCACAGTCACGACATTTACAGTCACGACATTCACAGTCACGACATCCACAGTAACGACATTCACCATTCACAGTCACGACATTCACAGTCACGGAATTCACAGTCACGACATTCACAGTCACGACATTCACAATTCACGAATTTCGTGACTGTGAATGTCGTGACTGTGAATGTCGTGACTGTGAATGCCGTGACTATGAATGTCATGACTGTGAATGTCGTGACTGTGAATGTCGTGACTGTGAATGTCGTGACTGTGAATGTCGTGACTGTGAATGTCGTGACTGTGAATGTCGTGACTGTGAAATGTCGTGACTGTGAATGTCCTGACTGTGAATGTCGTGACTGTGAATGTCGTGACTTTGAATGTCGTGACTGTGAATGTCGTGACTGTGAATTTCGTGACTATGAATGTCGTGACTGTGAATGTCGTGACCGTGAATGTCGTGACTGTGAATGTCGTGCACGTGAATGTCGTGAATGTGACTGAATGTGGTGACTGAATGTCATAAATGTCGATGGTAAAATGTCGTGAATGTGACTGATTGTGGTGACTGAATGTCGTAAATGTAGATGGTTTGACTCGATTCGAGGATTTTTTTCGGTGATTCGATTCGATTCGAGGGGAAAATACCTGATTCGCACATCTCTAAGACTTTGCAATGCAGAGGCCCCTCCTCTCAAGGAGTTCGGTAGGTCTAGCCTTGTCAAATATTAAACTCCACTCCAGAAAAGGTAAAATTTTGGGCGAATGTCTTCCCTCAAACAAAGGGAAGCCCACTCCCGGAAGACCAGCTTGACCTACCGAGGACAGATTACGAGGCAATGCCTGCACTACCTTTCAAAAAACGAGTAGGTCAAAAATAAGTAGGGCCTATGATATACACCCGGGCATTCGCCGAAAAAATTGTTAAACACCTCAAATAAAACATAAAACAACAAAACAAACAGTTTGAAAAATTGGGAGGCCCCTACCCTACCTACCCTGCAGCCAGGGCCGTCGGAAGTGGTGTGCGGGTGGGGGCGGGGGGTGGGGGCGGCGCCCCTCCCAGCAGAATTTTAGAGTGTAGTAAAAGTCGTAGGTGTTACATCGTGATCGTGAGGTTGGCCAGGCACTGCAAACCCTGGAATACAATTTCTCACTCAAAATGGGAGAGGACACTTTTCCATACTAAATTAGAGTGAGAATTTTTAACCTCACTCTTTTCGAGCGAGATATCTTTGATCCTCGCTCTATTTGAGTAAGGATTTTTTAACCTCACTTAATTTGAGCACGAATTCTCACTTTATTTGGGCGAGGTCTCAAAATTCTTTCTCATAAAGGGCGAGGAAAAAAATTCTTACTCTCCAGAGAGAATAAAATTGCCCTCAAATTCTCACTCGTACACTGATAACAAAAGTGTTCAACTGGCGTGCTCATTGAAGTGTTGAACACTACGTTGCACACTTTGAAGTGTTTGACTGGAAATTTGCATATTAAAAAGTGTTTAACAGTAAATTCGAACACTTAAAAGTGTTTAACTTGAGGGTTAAACGTGCAGGTTTAGGCACCATAAAGTGTTCAAATTTACTGTTCAACACTTTTAGGTAAGCAAATTTCCCGTCAACTCATGAAAGTGTGCAACGTAGTGTTAAACACTTCAATGTGCACGCCAGTTGAACACTTTTGTTATCAGTGTATGGGGCGAGAAATTATGACTCGTAGGTTTTCAGTGGGGAATTCGTCGTTGGGTGTGCGGGGTGCAGCGGGGTGCGGCAGAGGTGCGGCGGGGGTGCGGCGGGGTGCGGCGGGGTGCGGCGGGGTGCGGCGGGGGTGCGGCGGGGTGCGGCGGGGTGCGGCGGGGTGCGGCGGGGTGCGGCGGGGTGCGGCGGGGGTGCGGTGGGGGTGCGAGTCGGTCGCCCTGCTCCTCGCGTATCGCAGAGCCGCCATGCCGAAGCGACAAGACGTTATATTTCGTCGCGGTGGTGCTGCCGCTGGAGGAGACGTCATGTGTCGCTCGAGGGCGGCCTCGCTGTCAGTGGTGTCACGACGCAAAACAGGAGTGGCGGGCGGCGGGGCGGCGGGGCGGCGGGGCGGCGGGGCGGCGGGACCAGGATACTCTTCAGCGGCGGAACGGCGGCGGATGATAGGTGGATTCTCTGATCCTGATCGCCCTCCCCTCGCCCCCCCCCCCCCTTCCCTCACGTGGCGCCACGCGCCTCCCTTCTCGTGGCCTGGCCTACTTCTGCTGCTGGGGGACGCGCGCTGCTCCCCGTCGCCACCCCCCGCGCAGCGCTGCTGGCGGCGCGCAGCATCCGAGCGTGTCTGACCGGCAGCACCGGCCGCCCCACCCCGCCCCACCCCCCGGGGCCCCGGGGCCTGGCCCAGCCCGACCCCGACCCCGACCCCGGCCGCCAGGTGAAAGGCGAGGAAGCGCTGCTGCTGCTGCTGCTTCCCGAACGTACCGTAGAACACTTGGTTATTGGTATGGCAGCGGCCCCGAGGGGGGGGGGATAAAATTGGTTGTGTCCGGTGAGCTAAAGGCAGCCCCGCCCCGTCGAGACATGTCTGCACAGGGTGTCGTGTAGCTACGCTGCTGGGGACTCGCGCGCAATATCCTCCTATGCCCCTCTAAAGCAGAAGCCGCATTCCTGCCTCTCGACATTTTTCTTTCACTCGCATCTTTGGCCCTTGAGTAATAAGGTTCCTGACGCCTCCGCCCCACTCAAAGAGCACCGCTAAAACACGCAAATATAACAAAACCTACCGGGGTTGCGCTGCAAAGGCCCCTTCCATCTCCCCCGTCTCTTGTAAAAAAAAAGGCAAGAACAACTGTAATGAACAACAGGTTAGTGGTCAGAAGTTCGTGAGTCGGAGCTACGTGAGTCTTCCCTCGGGTCCAAGAACTATGTCTTCCGTGTAAGTATCGAGGTATAAAAATTAAAAATGAAACATAACTATGGGTGAGGCTTGGCCCAGCGGGCGTGCAAAATATACATTCACCCCCCCTCCTCCCGCCAAAAAAAAATTACAACCAGGAACGCGTGAGACGTGCTCACCAATTAGAACTGCGAGCGGTAAATGTGGGACGTTTGTTTTTCATGCTGCGGCAAAACACGGCGGGTCGGGATGACTCTGCCGTGTAGTTCATTAAAGCACCGCGTCCCGCAACGACCCGGCTCGGCTCAGCTCGACTCGGCTCGGCTTGACACGGCTCGGCTCGGCTCAAACTGTGAGCGCCCTGGCGAGGCCCTCCCTGGCCCTGCCTGTGTGCGGGATGGAATGAACTTGTTGGAGTCCCTGCGTCGCGCTGCTACTCCGCGAGGGCCGGGGGGGGGGCTAGGAGTTCAAAGCTACAAGGTCACGCAATTGGATGGGGACGTAATGAAAAAATCAAGGATTTCCTTCGGGGACATGGCAGAGCAACGTAGCGATCAGCACTGCACACCACGGCAACGAGCCGGGGCCGGGGAAGATTCCGATGGGATCGGGTCGCTAGCGGACATGGGCCTCAGGTAGGAAGGGTCGGATTGTCGCGAGCGGTGCTAGCGGGCATAGGAGGGAAAAAGGGGGATTACACGGGGAAAAGGGGAAATTGTCACAAGCGGGCATCTCCGGTCAGGCGCGAAGTGTTGCTTCCTTTTCTCGGTCTCCCGAGTCATTCCATCTCAAATCAGTCCGAAATCTGGGACGATGTCACTAATTTATTCTTTTTCGACCTCACAGTTTGCGATAAGGGTAACTAGAAACCTCCAAATTACTGAATACTTTGCATTTTGATCCAAAAACAGCGGAAAGTTTGATGGAAAACACAAAATTGTGGATATCTCCTGAACCGTTGATGCCACAGGGCTAGATGAGTGCCCATCTCTTAAGTCTCTTAATTCTCTTTAAAACCATGTATAGACATGCCAACTTTTAGTAAAAAAAAATAGCCTTACAACAAACCAGGGGCGTTTTAAGGTCTGACCGACAGAGGGCGGTGCCCTTCAGGTTGCCTATATACAGGGGTTTTGTAGCACAATTTGCCAACCTTTCAGGCGGCTGTCTAGAGGCCTTAAAACGCGCCTAAAATTTTGGTCAGAAAGCGAACATTTTTTTTCTCATTTGAAAAGGTCATGAATTTTGACGGAACATTTTTTTTTTTCAGCTGCGGTGCAGTGTGATGCGTAGCGGCAACGGAGTAATGAGCACGGCCTTGCCTATGTCACCCTAAACGGCACCCTACCACACAGCTTATAATGACGTCCTAGATTTCGGACTGATTTGAGATGGAATGACTCTTCTCAGTCAACTTCTTACAAGAATCAATGTATTGCCCAATTATTTCTTTGAGAATTTTATGTTGGTCCAGCACGGCCCGGCACTTGCACAACTTATTAGTCGAGGGGCCCACAACTCTGGAATTCAGGTGTACAAGGCCACCGAAATCTTTGGAAATCATATTGAAATCTCATTGAAATCAGTGAAATCTGTGAAATCAGTTGAAATCTCTTGAATTCACACGAATTCCGTTGAAATCACTTGAAATCTGTTGAAATCACTTTGAATTCACGTGAAATCACATTGAATTCACATGAAATCACATTGAATTCACATGAAATCACATTGAATTCACATGAAATCACATTGAATTCACATGAAATCACATTTAAAAAGCGTCTCGGGAAACTCACTCAAATCGGTGGGGAGAGGAGGGGGGCGATGTGCACTAACAGCTGTTCGGCGAATTCGAGATATTTTAAGATTTTTAGATACTTTCATAACAGATTGAGATTCCTATTTATTCTTAAAGCTCAGTGCCATTTCAATAAAAGTACTCAATGTATAAACAATTTCTTTTTGTTTAAATTTTTGCCATTGAAGGTATGAATAATAGTCCTACGCAAATCCACTTCCACAAATCTGGTTTGTGAGGAAATATTAATTTATTAACTGGAGCAATAAACATAGTGAAAGTGCTAGACGACTAAGATTCTTTATAAAATACCTTCTTGTCACGGCACATAGTTGAAGTGAAATTCTCAAAATCGTGCAAAAAATACGGGGATTCCCCAGAAAATACACGCACAGCTGATCCAAACTATTCTCTCAACTACATGATTAAATAGGATTTTTCCTAAATTATTGTGAATGATTTCGATTTATTCCAAATTATTGGAAATTAACTTGCAACTGCCCAAAATAATCACAATTATTTTAATTATTTTTTAAAAAAATTCAGAAGCAAATTTTGCTCTGCAATTGAAAGGGTGGCGTGAAAACATGGAAAATTTTTGCGGCAGTAAACCTCCCGAAGGAGGTTGCGGTTCCCGCCAGGCACAGGGCTTTTACCCCCTGTGGCAGCCAACTGCTTCGGTGTTCCATGGGAACCGGCGCTTTGCTGACTGCGATCCTATCGCGCAATTCGACAGATTTGATCCCCGTACCACCATTGGCCTACCCCTAGAGGTACGAGCGGTGTCAAGGGCGTTAGACTTCCTGATCCCAGTTTCAGAGGCCTTACCTCAGAGGGGTACGCGGGATTCGAACCCACAACCCCGAGTGCCGACACGTAGCCAGAACAGGAAGCGACCCAACGCCCAGAGCCACCGAGCCAACGGCGGTGAGACGTGTTTAACTTCTATTTGACCTGCCATCCAGCTGCGGCCAAAGGGAATGTCAAGCGCGAAAAACACTTTCCCGAGTGGGAGTCGAACTTCGGACCACTCAGTTCGGTGTTGCGCTCTCTACCAACTGAGCCACGACGCCACGATGGCTGTTCAGTGCGTATATATATATTTACGAGGAGAGACGGCTTGCCCTCCCAAGAAGTCTCCGCAAATCGCACTTCCGCTTCCATCACAACACACACACACACACACACACACACACACACACACACACACACACGCACGCACGAGACGATCAACACTAAAAACCAAACACATCCACCCACACTTTCTCTCAATCCAGACTGACTGACCCGGGCCGGACACGGCACAGCACGGCACGGCTGCCGGCATCGCTAGCTCCGCCGCAAGCACCGCTCATCTCATGAGTGCGAGAGAGACAGACAGTCGGTTGCCCCTGTCGCCCCCCCTCGCCTCGCATTCGGGCTTGTGGCACCATATCGCCCTCAAGGTAGGCAACACTTCGCGCCTGACCGGACATGCCCGCTTGCGACAATATCCCTTTTCCCACGCGTGATCCCCCTTTTTCCCTCCGATGCCCGCTAGCGACAAGCCGACCCTCTCTACCTGAGGTCCATGCCCGCTAACCGACATACCTCCATTCCGATAAGGGAGAGAAAAGGGGTCGTTTAAAGCACCCGCGATCCAAAGTAATCTTTATTTTTATTATCGTATCGACATGTTAGACGCAAACAAAGCACTCTTAATACACTCACATAATATGTAAACAATAACTTAAAAATAAAATAAAAATGTAAAAAAAACGTGTTGAGATCGACAGTACCCCCACACGGGGCATGGTTTTAGAAAAGGAAAAAGCGTATTTGAATTACAGGCTGTAAGACATAAAATATAAACGAACTTTTTGTACTTTTTTTCTGGCCCTGCTGCTGGCCTGGCCTCAGGTGGAGTGGCGGGTGCGCTCCAGCTCCCGGAGCGCCTCCAGCAGCCGGTCCATCTCGGCGCGGTAGAAGCACAGGTCCCTGTTCTTGTGCAGCAGGCGCACCGACGCCGAGCAGCAGGCGGCGTCCTGCTGGCCCTCCTGCTGGCCCTGTCGCTGCTGCAGCAGGTCGCGCACGATGCCCTGCAGCTTGCGCTCGCGCGCCTCGTGCCGCGCCTCCAGCTCGATGACCTGCTCCTGCAGCGCGGCCAGCCGCTGCGCCTCCTGCGGGACATACTCGCACTCTTAAATCCTGACACAGAAAACTCTTGTATTACAAAGAACTCTGTGCAGCCCGAGGGGGTATGCACTTGCGTAATAGTCGGGTCACACGCCCAGTAATAGAGGTGTAATAATCGCGTAATACACGTAATACTTTGTAATACATGTATTACACGTAATGCCTACGTAATAGACGTAATGGCCGCGTAATAGTGTGTAATATCCACGTAATATCAGCGTAATAGTGCGTAATATCCTCGTAATATCGGCGTAATAGTGCGTAATATCCGCGTAATAGTGCGTAATATCCGAGTAATAGCCGCGTAATACCGTCTCCGACACGTCTCGATGACGGAGTATTTACCGATTTGTCTCTACCCCTCGCTCGACTGTTGTCCTTCCCCGTGAGGCAGTCGCAGAGGGGATGAGGGTAGGGGTAGTCTAGCCTAGCCCAAGCCAGAGAGCCAGAGTCGGTGGTACAACCAACCACAGTGGTTTTTTGTTTAGAATTTTCTTTGGACTTTTTCAAGGAAAATTTCTTTCATTTAAAGGTCTAATGTTTTGCAAGTAACATTTTAGTCCATGCCGTATTAGCCATTTTGATAATAGATATAGAATAGTTTGAGTAGGTATCAGTTTCACGTACGCCTACCGAGTACTTTCCTCAAAATGTAAATGATCCAGTTTGGGTGTTTGACTACGGAAACAAAAAGTGTGAGATTTAAATAAAACTGGTGCACGAATGTTTCGAAAATGGTCACAGAAAAACATAAACAAGAACAGATAGAAACTGCTCCTCCAAACTTTTCTGCTATGCTAATGGTATTGGCAGTCACCCTAGGGAATGTTTGGCGTGCTCTTCTCAAGCGTAATACGCCTGTAATAGTCACGTAATATGCCTGTAATAGTAGCGTAATAGGAGTAATAGGCGTAATAGGCGCGTAATAGTCTCGTAATAAACCCGTAATACACGTAATGGAATGTAGTAGGCGTAATAGACGTAATAGAATTCTATTACAGCGTATTACCTCATTTCGTAATAGTCGGGTCACGATATTTGGGAGTGCATACCCCCTCGGTGCAGCCGTAATACAAGACAAATTTTCTCTGTAATACAAAGAGAAATCTTTTGTAATACAAGGAAATTCCCCCTATATTACGGTTGCACAGAATTCTTGGTATTATACGATAGAAAAAATATTTGAAGAAGGTTAAGAGTGTGGGCGTTTTATCGAAAAAAATTGGGTTGAATCAGAAAATCTCTGAAAGTGGTCACTGCGAGACCTGATGTAGATGGTGACCAAGAAATTCATGACACAGCAGTTAAACACGCGTATCGCAGCGAAAATCAAAATCGCGCCGTAGTTTCCCGCGGAGTGTGCCGTCCGCGCGTTTGTCCAGTTTGTCGTTCGTTGACAAAAGAATTCCCTCCCACCCCACCAAGTCCATACTCACTGGCGGGGCCTCCTCCTTGAGGCGGGTCACTTGCTTCTTGAGGCTGGCGACGCTCTTCTCCAACTGGTCCCTCTCCCGTTTCAGCTGGGCCACCTCCTCGCCGCCGTGCTCCGAGCTGAAACCACAACACGCCCGGGTGACGCGACGTGCCGGGGCGGGGCGGGGCGGGGCGGGGCGGGGCGGGCCCGACCGCACCGCACCACAGCGCAGCATAGCGCCACGCCCCACTCCACCGCAGCGCCAGAGGTAGTGACGGGACGACGGGACGGGAGCGCCCGCGGCACGGGGGATAGGCAACGCACCGCACAGCCCTGCGCGACAGCGCCACGGCGGCCTACCTCGCGGGCGCTACCGCTCCACTGCATCGCCAAAAGCGGATATATTCCTGCTTGTATTTCCAGGCACGAAGTGGCCCTCAAGGCTTTGTCGCGTCATCCGATATTTTATTATAAACACGTCCTCCTTATCTAAAATCAAAATTCTCCTGGCGGTTTCGATAAAAGTTGTCAGAGAGGTAGAAGTAAGTCTGCTTAGTTGACTGATGCAATGGAATTAAAAAGTTGGCGGCCAGTTTTGAGAAATTTCGAGTGAAAGTTTTCGTTTTTATGGTAATGATTGACTCGTTTATCACTATTATCCCCATAATATTGGCGTTAAAAAATATCATCGTCCATAATGTGTGATAAATGAAGAATACTCATCCGAGCGATGGTACAAGAGAATGATCCCTTCCCAACAAATCATATTTGCAATTTTAAAAAAAGAAGAAAAAAGTGACATCCGAAAAACGTTTTCAAATTTCAGCTTGTTTTAAATCGAAGTTCGGTTTCCTATTAGCGAATATTTTTCTTGCAAATATAAGCCACCATAAACCATAGCGTTCTTGTACATTCATTAAAGATTGAGTTTGCAAATTAAAGCCATTCATGGTCGGCATTAGGTCCGAGGGAGGCGTTGGTGGTCACTCACTGCTTGAGCTGCTCCTTGAGGTGCGCGATGACCAGCTGCTGCGTGTACAGCTGTCCCTGCAGCTCGGCCACGCGGCCCTCGCAGCTCCGGTCCGCCAGCCGCTCGTTGACGCGCTCGCACACGACGCTCTCCAGCTCCTCCTCGTGCTTGGCCTGCAGCCGCGTCAGCTGAACCAACAAGAGAGACGACCGAAACTTAGAAACGACCCGGGGCGGTGAGGGGGGGGGGGCTGAAAACATTAAGAAAAATAAAAAAAAATCGAGAAAAAAAAATGAAAAAAAGACCGAAATAAAATTTAAAAAATTCAGAAAAGGTGGCAATGTGAAAAAAAAATATTGTAAGGGTTACGGAAAAAAAATTCCATGACAAAAGTCGTAAAGTTACGACTTCGAATTGTGAAGTTACGAGTACGAGTATTTTTTAGACACCATGTGTCGACTTCTTCTTCGGGTAAGAATTTGCTCTCTTAGATTTACGATTGCTGTCATAAATTTACGACTGCGCGTCGTAATCGGAATTTATGAAAAAAGTCGTACGAGTATTTTATTCATGTAGAAGTGGGTATAAAATCAAATTTAATCAAAAAGTGAGAAAACTTTTCCTTGAAAAATCATAGTTCTTTACACATTTTGTATGGTTGATCCTCCTTCGCTGAAAACCCTTCTGTACGAGAATGTCGCTCACCGGCAGGTGAATGAACTATTTCACACACATGTAGTTGCACAACAAATAAAATCACACGGGCTTGCGATTGCCCAATTCGCACATTTGAAGCAAATAGCCATTTCCATTTTGGCAAATGTGCCATCGGAGATTCGCGACAAATGTGCAAATAGTTTGTCGCACACCTTTAAGAGAGAGAGCAAAAATTAAATCACCTGCTAGCGGGCAACAGTCATTCTAAGTTTTGTTTCGCAGTGTTTTCTGTTTCCCCCCTTTTATTTTTCGCGGAATCCCACTTGGCTCCTTACGCCTGACGCCTCCCAACCCTCTTCTAATGTAGCCACATCATGGCCTAACCTAGACCTTCCTCCTTTCTCTCTCTCTCTCTCTCTCTCCGCAGCCATTATCGTCGTGCGCCCTCTACCCCACCGCCACGCCCCAGCGCCGAGTCCAGGCCCGCTGCACAGCACAGCCTCTCCCTTTCGCTCTCCCCCTCTCCCTCTCTCCCTCTCCCAGCCCACGACCGCACCCGCAACACAACAACTCGGAACGAAACGGAACCGAGAGAGCACGGTGCGGCAGGGGCGTGGCGGGGCGTGGCGTGGCGTGGCGGGGTTGGGCGCGGCCCTTATCACCCCCACCCTCTCCCTCCCTCTCTCCCGAGTCACGGGCAGCCGTCTGCGTCCGAAGATCGCTCTTGCGCCTCTGCGTCCTTATCGCACTTATGCCGCCCTGCCATCCCGAATACGGGGCACCGCGAGGACGGAGGTACGAGAGCGAATCTTCGGACTCAGACGGCAGAGCGGCGCGGCGGGGTGCACCACGAGGAACGGCCCGGCCCGGCCGCAAGAGTAAATCATAGAGAGAATAAAAAGGAAGCGAAAACAATCACGCGCCGCACCCAAGGGAAACAAGAGTGGCTGCGGCGCGGCGGCGCCTGGCCTGGACCGAGGCGAGGGGTCCACCACGCTGGTAAATCTTGTGTACACTTTGTCCGATAATTGCTGGTAATCACATACCGAAAATTCCGTTTTTCGTTGTTTTTTTTTAAAAATTGTGTTGTTTTGTTTTTTTCTCAATAAAATGTGCAAAAAGTTCCATAAATTTCAATTTTTTTTTAAATAAAGTTTTACCAAAAACTGTTGGTAATCATTAGACAATCGTACCCCTCGACCTGGACACAGGCCCACTATGCGATGGTTCTACCCTCCCGTCATAGACGCAAGGAGGTTGTCTTCAGGCTCGTCTAATGTGATGTGATAGGTAGCCAGACAGCAGAGTCATCGCGCGATCGGCCAACCCTTTTGAGCACTTGTTCAAATTCTTATCAATGGAACTAAGTATGTAATATTGATAGAGGGGGAAACAACTCTCAAATTTTTGTGCACGTCCTAATTCAGAAAAAAATTAAAAAAAATAGAAAAAATTAGGAAAAATTCTGAGAATTTCAGCCCCCCCCCAAAAAAAAAATCAAAAAAATTGATCAGAAAAATGAGGAAACAACAGGAAAATTTACAATGATTCACATTAGTTCGCAAAATTCTAGAGACAAACTCAATCAAAAGTTCAAAATAAAAAAAAATTCAAAAAAAAATCACTAAGAATTCTCAAAATTTCTACACCAAACTTCAGAGTTGTTTTCCCCTCGGGGTTAAATTATCGCACGGTGATTGGCGGGGCCGGTGGGGCCGGGCCGGCAGTACTCACGTCGCTGACGCGCTTGGCGTGCAGGCTGAGCAGGTCCTCCTGCAGGCGCTGCACGTCCCGCCGCAGGCCCCGGTTCTCCGCCACCATGTCCGGGTCGGGGGCGGGGGCGGGGGCGGGGGCGGGGGCGGCTGGTGGCGCGGAGGCGGTGGAGGAGGCTGCCTTACGGGCCGCCCCAGGCCCCGGGGGCGGCACCTCGTTGAGCAGCCGCTGCCGCTCCTGCTGCAGCCGCCGGTTCGTGGCGCGCGCGTCCGACAGCTCCCTGTTCAGCTTGGCCATCTCCTTCTCCCTGAGGCGGAAGGAGCGGGGCAGAGAGAAAGAGTGAGTGAGAGAGGGAGAGGGAGAGGGAGAGGGAGAGAGAGAGGGAGAGAGAGAGAGAGAGAGGGGGGGGAGGGGGGGCAGTGCGGAGTTAGCAGAGAAGCCGGTCCAGGCCAGGCCAGGCCAGGGGCCCGAGCAAATGAAATACGAGCAATGGAAGCGCAAGAAAGACGTCGCCGAGGCGAGTCGGAGGCGGTCGCGGCCGCGCCGCGCCGCGCTAGCCGCGGGGTCGGAAGCTGGAGAGCGCGGGGGAAGGAGAAGGATAAAGGGTAACGAGGGGGAGAGGGAAGGAACGCGGGGCGGAGGGGGGGGGGTGTATTTATAATTTTGAGTGCGCTGCTTTCACAGACTTTAACGAGCTGGTCCAGCAGGAAGCAAGGAGCCGCCGCCGGGACAAGCTTTTAATGCGAATCCGCACAAGGGATGAAAGTGGGGTATAAAAATGGGGTGCTTTTGGGGGGGAAGCGGCACTGGAATTTCATAATGAGAGCGACGACGACGGCATGGTGGGGGTGAGAGGGTGAAATGCGCGGGACCGAGGAGGCGTCTCCCTGAGAAAAGCTTCACAATGATACTGTCTGCACTCACTTGGTCTGGAGCTCGTGCTGGAGGCCGCGGATGGTGGCGAGCAGGTGCGTCTCTGGCCGCGGCGGCTGCGCGGGCCTGTTCTGCTGGTGCGGCATGACCTGGATCTCGGTGGGCGGGCCGGTGGGCGGGCCGGTGGGCGGCGGCCCCGCCCCGGAGGGCGTGAGCGCGGGCGACGACTCCCCGACGGACTGGCTGCGGCGCGGGCGCGGCCGGTGCTGCCGGGGCGGCGCGCGCTCCCGCCGCGGCTGCTGCTGCTGCTGCTGCTGCTGCTGCTGCTGATGCTGCTCGTCGCTGAGGTGCAGCTCGCCGGAGCCGACCTGCGACTCGCCGGCCTCGCTGCTGGCCGAGCTGGGCACCAGGCTGGCCGGCAGCGTGGCGCGGTCGCGCAGCTCGGCCGCCTCCTGGCGCGCGGCCGTCAGCTGCAGCTCCAGACTGGACACCAGGTCCTCGTACTTGGCCTGCAGGGACATGAGAGAGACATTATTTGCGCGTGTGTCCACGGCAGGTGAACACGAGGCGGGGAATCACTTCGAAAAATCAGTGCATGCCCCCCCAGCAATCATTTGAAAAATAAAAATTAAAATAAAATCAAGAAGGAAGTTGCAGAAAAATACCAAAAATTGAGGACCAATGGACAAAAAAATCTGGGACCTTGGATAAGGGCTACTTTGCCCTTATCCAAGCTGGGACTATATGAATAAAACGTAAGAAATGATCAGAAAAGACCTTAAAAAATTTATCAAAAAGTGATAGACAATGTTTTCTATCGAAAAATCAAAAGAAAAGTCAAAATAAAAAATCATTTTTTTTTTAATTTTTATTTTTTTTAAGGAAATCCTAAGTTAACAAAATTACTGTAGACATTTTTCATGGAGTGATGCCCCCCGCGGATGCTCACTCGCTCACACATCCCCTGCTAAGTTGAGTGTTCGGTTTGCAATGTGCCTGTGTATTATTACCTTGACGGCCTGCAGGTGCGCCTGCATCTTGGACACGGCCGCGTGCCGCTCGCGCAGCTGCTGCTCGGCCGCCTGCAGCTGCTCCTGCAGCTGGCGCTCCCGGGCCGGCGGGGAGCAGGGCAGGTCGCTCGACGTCTGCAGCTGCAGCTGGCGCCCGCGCACCACGGCCTCCAGCTCCCGCACCTGCCGCTCCAGGTCCTGGGCCCGCGCCCGCTCCGCCGCCGCCTCTTTCTCCATTTGCGGTCGGATTTCCCGCTCCAGCGCCGCGCGCAGGCGGAGGCGGACGCTCTCCTCCAGTTCGGCTCGAAGCTGAGACGTGGCATCCTGCGTCACAGGAGAAGAGAACGGCCCTCCTGCCGTCAGATTCCGAAGACCGCTTTTGTCCCTACGTCCTTGTCGCACCTATGGCTGTGCCCTATGTCGGGGTGGCAGGGGCAGGGTACCATGAGTACGACAAGGATGGAGGCTCGAAAGCGATCTTCGGAATCAGACGGCCCTGGCCGTGACTGCGAGAGAGACCAGTGACGGCGACTGCGGGCCTGCGGATGATTCGTTGACATTTTCGACGACACAGCATCTCAAAATATAAATTTGAAGTGAATCTTAATCCAAGTTACGTAATTAAATCATGCGCTAACGACGCGACCTATCAAGAACCGTTAATGCCACGCCTGACACAAGTCGCTTGATGTCGTTTTAGTTTTACTTTTTTTCTATAAGTGGTGTACTTTATCATCCAGCCCAAGAGGGGCCAGGCCAGAGCCATCCATTAGTGTCAGTAGCACATATATTGGCAAGGATGTGTGTGTGTGTGTTTTTTTTTAAGGGGGAAAAATTTAGATGTCAACGAAAAGCAGGACGATGGCGCGTCCTATACGACCACACACATTGCGTCCTCTTGATATCAGAGATGTGGAGAATGTACGTATATTTCATTCGACAAAAAATTACCTGTTTAGCTCGGGACTGGTCCTCGGCCTGTCGTAGGGTCTCCTGTGACAACAGAAAAGAGGCACAAGGAATCAGCCATAGACATTTGAAACGCCACGAGGTGTCTCGACCACCGCCAAGAGCCGTGTGACCACAGTGTGACCATAATCCATACGCCACGCGAGAATCTGAAAGGTCAAGGTTATCTATCCAAAGTGTGTTTGGTGATTGTGGAAAAAGGAAAAGAACTGGATTAACAGCACATAATACATTTATTGCGACAAAAGAGAAAATAAGGAGAAGATGGAGAGACAGGGAAGAGAAGAGAGCTCAGAGAATTGACTGAGACAATTTCTCTCTCTCTCTCTCTCTCTCTCTCTCTCTCTCTCTCTCTCTCTCTCTCTCTCTCTCTCTCTCTCTCCACCCCCTCCCCCCCTCTCTCCCTCCCCCCTCCCTCTTCCCCCTTCCTGTCTCCTTTCAAGATAAGAAATGGACGCTACGATAGGGGAAGGGGAAACTAGTCGTTGAACACGACTGAGGAGAAATAAATGGTTGACGTCAGGAGGTGCGTTTATTCAGTCCATGCAATCGACGACAAAAAATACAAGTAATTTAGCGCACAGTACATATCATGAAACGCGCTCAGAGGTAAGGGCGAACACGAAACGAGTATTTATTTTGATATGGTAGTCTTTCTTTCTCTCAAGATCAATCACACATTTGTCAAACAAAACAATCAATACAGACGTTTGAATAAATCAAAGCAAACAGGAAGATTGATCTATAAGTAATACTGTACATAACTTAAGCACTAGGAGGCAGTCTTTGGCGTGCTCGGCTTGTCTCTCGAGCTCCCCTGCAGGTGGGCTGCTATCTTCTGCCTTTCACGAAAGGCGAGAACATCCACTCGAAATCGCTCGAAATTCATCTGAGATTCCTTCACACGGGCGCAGCGCAGAGAGTCCCTCATCGCGCTGGGACTGAGTGCTGGAAACCCAGGTGTGTAGATGTCACACACTCATAGGTGCGTTAATGTCCGTTCGTGCACTTGAACTCAAGGGGGAGTCACTTCTTGGAAAAATCATTCAGACAAAAATATCATTTAAAAAATAAAAATAAAAATCAATAACAAATGAACATAACTGAAAGAAAACGTCAGAAATATAAAGGGGGGGGGGAAAATCAAAATTTTCTCGAAAAGTAACAGAAATTTTCCTTCAAAAATGAAAAGAAAAATCAAAACAAAATAATCAAGCCCAAAACATAATTTCTAAACATTTTGTACGAGTGACTCCCCTCCCCAAAGATCTTGGGTTTCCAGTTTCTTCGCGTCAACGCCCGCGGGTTTTCCTTCTCACATATTCCATTGTGTTCTGATTGAAAACGGAAGTATGACCACACCTACTTACAGCATGGTCATTCCACACAATGCAGCGAGCCGTGCGTCCAAAACAAAAAGGGGAAACAAAACAAAAAAAAAGGATCCCTGTCGCTTGTCACGTGACAGGTCACGGGCTAGAGGGCGGCCACCTCCTGCGCGAGCGTGCGCACCGCGGCCAGGACCTCCTTGCCGGAGCTCAGGATGTGGCTGGAGGGCACCACAAAGCCGTGGCGGCCCGTGTCGCGCAGCTCGATCGTGAAGGCGTACTTGAGCCCCGCCTGTCCCTTGGCCCAGTCGTCGGATCCACCTGGCGGAAAAAGAGAGAGACAAGTCAATTTTCGAGGAAAACCCTTTCCACCTTGGATATTGGGGATATTGGAGGTGTGGTTGGAATTGATGCTGCGGAAAGGGGTGCGACCTGGCACGGGCTTTATCTCTGACTGAGTGTCACGCAGCCGTGCTTTCTGCTACGCAACTCCTGCTGCTCAACTCTTCGCAAACTTAGTATAATAGGTGGTATTTTCTTGTCTAACAGCAGTTATTCTCCGAGTTTCCAACTTGAGGCGACAGCAGAAGCAGAACACCAGGCCTTACACCCTTGCTTTGCTACAGAGAATCTCTCCTCGTCTCGCGCGGAGGAGCTCCTGCGGTTCAGCGCCGCGCTCGCCCCTCTCCTCCCCCTCCTCCTCCTCCTTTTCTTCCTCTCCTCCTCCTCTTTCTCTCTCTCCTCCTCCTCTCTCTCCTCCTCCTCTCTCTTCTTTTCTCTTCTCCTCCTCTTTTTCTCCTTCTCCTCCTCTCCTCCTCTTTTTCTTCTCCTCCCCCTCTTCTCTTTTTTTCTCCTCCTCTTTTTCCTCTCCTCCTCCAGCCCTCCTCGTGTTGCTTTCGACGCGTCGCCGACACGATGCTGCTGACATCCGTCAGGCGCAGCTGGGTGCGGGGTGACTTCATTCCTCCTCGCACCAGGACACCCTCATCCCTCCCGGAGCGGATCGGCTCCGAATGGCACCTCCATGACGACAGCTCCGGGACAGCTCCGGGACACCTCCAGGGCAGCTCTGCGGCGTCCTCTTTGAGGAGGTCTAGGCCCGACCTGCTCCTGCCCCGCACACCTCCAGCCAGCAGCTCCTCCAAGTCCCTTCCCCTTCAAAGTAACTCACTTATCGCCCTGGGCGGCTCGGCGGGCGGGGTGCCGGTGCCGCGCTGCCGCGCTCAAACAACTTCATTCCACCCCTCCGCCCCGCCCGGGCCGTTCGGGTCGTGCCGTGGCCCCCACGACAAACCCGCAACAGCGATCCCATTGCCTCATTGCCCGTCACCCGGTGCCCGGTGCGGGGGGGTGGGGGGGGCGGGGCGGGCCTGGGTTGGTCTCTGCGGCACCCACTGCTGTCAAATTAATTGCTCGGCCGGAATAAACGTCACTAGTTCCAGTAGAAGAGACGCAACGGGGCGGAGCGGGTGGGGCGGGCGGGGCGGGCGGGGCGGCGCTAGGCAAGCTGTTGTGGCGTTTGCTTTAATTTCCCCCACATTATGGAGCGATAACGAGGGGAGAATATAAAAAGAATGAGTGGAAAGGGAGAGTTTCAGTACAGCACCGCCCGCTGTGCTCTTTGAAAGCGCCGCAGGGCAAAGCGGGGCGGGACGCGGTGGGGTGGGGCAGGAGGTGTTCCACGCGAGTACACGTGAGGCTGAGCTGTGCGACATGGGGAAGTGCAAGGCAGGGAAGGTGAAGGTGCCGCGCGCTGGGAACTTTTTGAACTGGAGACTTCTGGAGCCTGACGGACGAGTGCCTTGGTAGCAGTGCAAGTTGCGAATGGGCAGATGCCTTAGCTTAATATGCCGTTGGGGAATCCTCCAACAGTACACACCCCTAAAAGCGAGGGGGAAACGACTCTGAATTGTACTATGGTTTTTCGCGCTTGTGACCTACGTCGGAATTGTAAAGTACAAATTTAGTATTTCTTTATTGAATTTTTTGTGAATTTTTATTGAAGTTTCTCAATTTTTGCTTGAATTTTAGCAAATTTTTTGTTAACCTTACCTTTTTTTGTTTTGAATTTTTCATAATTTTTCTAATCTTTTCGTAAGTTTTAGAATTTTCCTGAATTTTTCTGAATAACGAGGTGCGCAAAAATTTCAGAGTTGCTTGCCACTCGCCTGAAAGCCAGAGTGTACTCACCGGACGCCGGGTAGAGCAGCGCGGCGGACGAGCCGACGGTGTAGCTGAGGCCGCTGGTCGCGCGCATGGCGTTGGCGAGCTTGGTGCCGACGCGCTGCAGGTCCTCGTGGTCGGGCGGCACGAAGCGGTCGTAGCCCCACGGGTACAGGACGTACTGGCCGTAGCTGTGGAAGCTCAGGTACGACTTGAGGCTGGCCTTGCGCGCCAGCACGAAGCTCTGGATCGCGCTGGTCTCGGGCTCGGAGAAGGGCGCCGAGCCGCGGTAGATCTCCTGGCAGGGCTGCGGACCCGCGCCCTTGCCGCCCCACTTGTAGCCGAAGTTGCGGTTCAGGTCGATGCCGTCGCAGCCGCCGCCTAGAGGGGGCGCGGGCGGTGGGGTCAAGGGCAGAGCAGAGCAGGCCGATAAGCCGAGGTCGTCCAAAGGAAACACAAATATCGGCGAACATCCCTGCTTCGTCTTCTCGCTACTCACCCCTGCGTCTGTTCTTCCTCCACATGCGGTCGCCCGCGTGCGAGTACTCGTAGCCGTCCGGGTTGGCCAGCGGCAGGACGTACAGGTCCACGGCGCTCAGCCAGGCGCGGTGCGAGTCGTGGTTCTCCACCAGCTCGTTGAGCATGTAGGAGACGGAGGCGGACGTGATCCACTCACGGGCGTGGATGCCTGTAATGTGCGCCGTCGTGTCGTGAGACACTGAGCCCTCTGGAGAAGGACTCGGGCACCTCCTCCGGGTACCAGCCCTTCTCCGAGGTGCAGGCGCAAAGGTCGGGGCCACTCACCGCCGTCCACCCACATGGCGGGGCTGCCGGGCTTGCCCTTGATGTGCAGCACCTTGAGCGGCCGCCCCTCCACCGAGCTGCCGATCACCAGGGTCTCGCAGATGGAAGGGTACGTGTTGGCCAGGTAGTCCAGCCAGCCGTGCATGTCCGTGACGCGGTGGTAGTGCTGCCAGGTCATGCGGTGCCCTGCACGAGGAGGAAAGGGTCGGTGGCTTAACTTCATTAGCGTTCGACGTGCTTGGCGCCTGCCTGAACCCCCCCCCTCCCCTTTTCCACTCCCAGGCGCAAACTCCATTTGTGGTTTTGCCAGCCATCGAAAGTTTGAGGCCGAGCAGAGCAGCTAGCAGCCAGCAGCGGAGCGGCAGTAGCGGCTCATACACACCTCCACACGCACGCACACAAGCACACACACGCACCCACACTCAGACCACGCTCCACCGCGCCGTCCCGCGCCAAACAGACAGCACACGTTACCCATGTGTTTACCTACCCTTGAGAAAGCAACCCCTTTCTGTCCCGCCGTCCTCTTCTCGGCCCGCACGCCGCACGCCCCGCAGCCACACAGAGACGCGCCCCAAATAGGCTGCTACTGCACACGCCGCCAGTTTCCCGATACGCCCGTTATGCTGAATACACAAAAGGTCCCCTCTCTCACCAACTTGGAACCCTCGGCGTCCCATTCAAGGTACGAGCACGAGCGTCGCGCGCGGAGCCGACCGCAAGCGGAGCCACACTAGACGCGAGTGCTGTGCACACGTACCCTTCCTGCTGGTGAGCTCCAGCTCGTCGTCGGACAGGCTGGGGTTCTCGTCCAGGATGGCGCGCTGCATGTCCGGGATGACCACGGTGTAGGCGAGCTTGTTGTCGGCCAGGAGTTTGCGGACGTGCGGCTGGTTCTCGGCGCTCACCATCAGGTCCCAGACGGTCGCGTTGCTGTACCAGATCTGGGCCACTGCGTGCAAACGCAAGACGCACGTGGTAGTGTTGCGAATAAAAGGTCGGACTAGGTGAGATACGGCAAAACTGATTCGGTTTAAGGAAGAAATTAAGTGTGTACAGAGAGTGTGTACAAACAGAGACACCGACTTCGTTTCATGAGCTTAGCCATATCTTCAATGTTATTCGTCATTCGGCGAGGATATGACACGCGCGCGCGCCAAGCCACGCCACGCCACGCACCTCCGTCATCCTCGACGCGCTGCAGGTTGGCCACGTCGCCGTCGGCGATCTGCACCCTCCAGAGCTGCGCGCCCTCGTACGACTTGCCGGTGGCCGGCTGCGGCGGCGGGTCGGCGGCCTTGACCGTCGTCGTCGTCGCGGTGGTGTTCTTGTCGTCGGCGGTGTCGTCGGCGTCCCTCCTCCAGCGGCGGCGCTGCTCGCGCAGGTCGCGCTCGCGCTCCCGGCGCTGCTGCTCGCGCTCGCGCTCCTGCTCGCGCCGCTGCTGCTCGCGCTCGCGCCGGCCCTGCTCACGCTCGCGCTCGCGGTCGGTGCGCTCGCGGTCGCGGCGCGCCTGATCGCTGAGCTGCTCGCGCGCGCGCCGCTGGTCCTCCACCTCGCGCTCGCGGTCGCGGTCCAGCTCGTCGTGCAGCTGCTGCCGCTCGTCCAGGCCCTGGTCCTGCAGCGTCTGCCGGTGCAGCTGCCGGTCCGACTGCTCCACCTGCCGCTCCTGCAGCAGGTCGTCGCGCAGGCGCTGGTGGTCGTTGAGGCGCGCGTCGCGCTCCGTCTGCCGCTCGTCCTGCTGGCGCTCGCGGTGCAGCTGCAGGTCCGTGCGCAGGTACTGGCGCTCGAGCGACAGGTCGTCGCTCAGCCGCTGGCGCTCCTCGAGCGCGCGTTGCTGCTGCAGCAGCCGCTCGTCCTGCCGCTCCTGCCACTCGCGCAGCCGGTCCACGTCATCCTGGCCCCAGGGCGAGCACGAGCAGCCGACGGCCAGCAGGGCGGTGACCACCACGAGCGCGGCGCCAGCGGCGCGCAGCGAACACCCTGACCTTGCTCTGCCGGCGGCCATCGTGCACTGCAGGCGGCACCCGGCCGCCGACATGCTTTTATGCCCTCGCCTGTGCTCGTCCAGGCCGCGCCGGACCAGTCGGCCGCGCCACGCCACGCCACGCCACGCCACGCCACGCCGCTGGACGCGTCGCGGGCCGCCACGCCGGGACTCGCCACCGCGCCGGCGAAGGGACGCGGACGGGTGTGATGACGAGGGCGGGCGGGGCGCGGGGGCAACCAGGTGTTCTTCACTTTAAACTTCCAGCGTACGGCGATTTTTCTAAAATCCTAATTTTCCTTCAGTTGTACTAATTTCCCTGATTTTTTCTTGATTTTTTCTTCTTTGAATTCCTGTCTGAAATTTTACTGTATTTTGAAGGAAGTTCTTGCTTTTTCTTCCTTTGTTTATATTTTGAAATTTTCTCTTTAGTTAACGAGGGGAAACCACAATTGGTCCTACCGGAATTTGTCCTACCGTAATTTCTTAAATATAGAAGTAATTAAATCGAAAGGTCTTCAAGTTTTTGTCCTACCTAAAAATATTTACAGTTGTCGAAAATAAATTGGAAAACCATTCTTGGAAATTAAAATATACAGTTGAAAATAAATAAATATTTTATGTGTATTCTGTCCTACCAAAAAACAATTTGGTTTTCTGGAATAATGTTGAAAATTGTTGTGGAAAGACATTGTTAAGCCAAAAAATAAAATGAACGGTGGGAAAAATAATTAAAGAAATGTTGTGTGTATTGTCCTACCGAAAATAATTTTATCCTCCGGTAAACTGTGGAAGAATGTTCAGAATTTCTAGATAATTATTTTTCCTTTTCCCGAATTTAAAACGTGGAATTGAAAATGTTTTCGGGTAGGACAAAATAAAATACTGTGCCATAATTTCCGCATTTTATTTTCGTTCAGCGTAATCTTGACTTAGAGGATTAAGAAGAGTCTACGAAATTAAATTGCTGTTTTTCAACACTCTTAATTATTTAC